>OU824207.1:16934599-17466373 GCA_917499995.1 Ichneumon xanthorius
GATTAGACGAATGAAGTTGAAGCAAGTTAGAATAGAATTTACTACGCCAAATTGATCGTTAATAAATAATTGTGTATGTGATAGCCGAAAGATTTTTTTTTTTTCTTATTAATCGAATTTATTGTAAAATAAGTAACAAGTCACGAGCGCGCACGGTTCGACGAGACCGTCTGTTACAGGTTCGGTGCTATTTACAAAGTAACGCGATAACTACTATTAACACATATTGTTTGAGTGATCAACGCTCGCTTATCGGAAATCGCAACGTTGAATCTCTCTTCGGTAGGTATATATCATCGTGGTTGATAGCTCAGCGGTGCTCTCCCGTCTAACTGTACTCTTTGAGGAACTTCATGTGAAACTGCTTGAGGCTGTTCAGCATCGTTACGATCAGGTCCTTCTGCGGCAGGATCGTCGTACGGAAATGATAAGTTCCAGGTTTTTGTCCGAAACCCGAGCCGGCGATTACGCATATTCCCGTCGCCTCCAAAAGTTTAAATGCATAAAACACATCGGGTTCCCTGCCCTCGGCTTTGGCCGCCTTTATCGCTTTTTCTGGCAGCTTCAGCTGCGGAAAAACGTACATCGCTCCCATCGATGGATTGCACTGAAACAAAACAAAGATCGATATTTTTTTTAATTCTTTGCACGAAACAACCGTTTCGATATCCTCTGCGTCCGCTCACCTTGAAACCCGGTATGCTGTTCAGGGTGTCCACAACCAGACTCGATCGCTCAGCTAACGACTGCAATACCTGGGTCTTCTCTTTCTGGAAGAGTTCGTAGGACGGCTCGCCCGGCCTCGGTGGATTTACGACGACTGCCATTACCACTTGTCCCAATACCGTAGGGCACAACATCGCCGATATCGATTTGTTCAGAATCGCCATTACTTTCGGATCCATGTTCAGGTACTCGGCGTATCCACCACGGAGTCCACACTCGCCCATGTATCCTGCAAAAGTCGATCATTGTATATTAGGGAGTTTCAAAAAAAGGAATTTTTTTTTTTATTTTCCGCCCACCGTTTTAAAGTACAGATTTTGATCTTAAATTAAACCTCGCCAAAGGCGGTACCTAGCAAAAAATCCTGAGATGTGCCGCATTCGACGTTTTACCCAAAAAATGCGGTACCATTTTTTTATCGATCAAAATATATAGTTCTACGGGATGGGAGCTTAACTTTTTGTCATTTTGCTTCCTCATAGAGGAAGCTTTTGTTATGGTGAGCATTTTTTTCGAGATTTTAAAGAAAACGTGTTCAGAATGTTCCAAAACATCGAACAATCGCATTTAGAAAAAATGTCCCAATGTGTATGTGTGTGTGTGTGTGTGTGTGCGTGCGTGCGTGCGTGCGTGCGTGAATGAATCGGACGCAAAAAATTCAAACCGCTATAACTCGAGAATGCCTCGACCGATGAAGCTGAAATTTCACACACAGCATGTGTGGTCAATGTTTCTGCAAAATTTGGTACACAAATATTCAGTGTTTTTTTTGTACACCATTTTTTATTTCATAGAAAATGTCTGCGCACACTCTAGAGCTCGCAATTTTTTACCTATCGAGCTAAAAACGCGTACACAGATAGAATATGATCACCCGAGGATCCTATTAAAATGTCACGAAAATCGATCGAACCGTTTAAATTTTATGTCATTTTGAATTTTTTGAATTTCATGTAAGTTTTTTTTTTCTCGAGATGCATTTTTCCGTATTAAATATTGATCTATGAATTTAAAAAAAGTGTCAGAATTGTGATCAGCGCGAAAAAATACATGGAATTACAGTCTCGGAGCGACAACTAACGAAGAAGTTTCCCGGGCATTTTTATAGCCAAAATTGAAAAAATTAGTGATTTTGGGTATTTTTAAACAGCAATTTTTTTGCTTTCCGATGGCATCGCAGAAAAACGCACGTGCCTATTGTGATCTACAGCAAGACATATACAAGACGAGGGATATGACGGGGTTAAAAAAGCTAGATAAAGAAGCATCACTTGGATTTCTTGAGTAAAAATCGAAAGCCCAAATAAAAATTCAGGAGCGCATACTTCCATGTATTTTATCGCGCCAAGCGCAGATTCGACAAAGTGAAGCATGACGATGGAGTATTTTTTAACGCGCTGAACCTGAATCCGCTAGCCGTTTTGCATAAAAGTCTAACAAGACGTTGACGTTGAAAAAAGTTAAAAATTGAAATTTTCATATCGCTTCCTCATAAAGTTGAAAATTGAAATTTTCATATGACTTCCTCATAAAAGTTGGAAATTGAAATTTTCATGTTGTTTTCTCATAATGTTCCTTTATTCCCGAAGCTTCCTCTATGAGGAAGCCCAATATACAGATAATGCTTCCTCATAGAAGAGTCTTCGCGAATAAAGGAACATTATGAGAAAGCGATAGGAAAATTTCAATTTCCAACTTTTATGAGGAAGCGATATGAAAATTTCCATTTTTTTGTATTAAACGCAAAAGACTTCGATTTTTAAATTCATATATTGAAAAGTCTAAAAATGTCCAGTAGAGTAAATTTATTGAAAAAAATTATTTTCACCCTCCAAAAGTATACATTTAAATCTGAAATTGAATCTTGCGATCGTCAGGCCTAAACAAAAAATCTGAAGACACGCCGCATCCGTCGTTTATACCCAAAAAGAAAGAAGTTGTCGAATTTTTTTTTGTACAAAGGTTGAATGGATCTTAGTACCTCTTAGGATTTTTTGCTTGGGCCCGTCTTTCGTGACGTTCAATTAGAGATTGAAATCTATATTTGTGGAGGGTAGAAGGAATTTTTTTCAACAAATTCACACTACTGGACATTTTTGTTTCCTATATACAAATAAAAAAATAATTAAAGAATATGTATTTTGGCTTCACTACAAAAAAAATGACAAAATGTTAATATACCACTCCGTAGAAGTATATATTTTGATCGAAAAAAACATCTCGCGATAGGCGTTCGTTGACAATTACGTTTAAAAGGTGCCGCATTTTTTGGGCATAAACGTCGAATGCGGCACCTCTGAGAATTGTTTACTGGGGGCCGCCTTTCGTGAGGTTCAATTTGAGATCGAAATCTATACTTTAAAAGGATAGAAGGACATTTTTTTTTTAATGCACTTATTGTGAAACACCCTTGTGTATATTCATCGATCCGCTATGTACTTATCGGATCCAACGGATTAAGAGCTTAAGAGCTCTGTGGTTTATCATTCCAACGAGGTTCGTTCACCTCCGCGGACGACGGATTATTTACCTTTCGATATAGACATGAAGGACGCGAGTTCCATTTGCGAGTACGGTGGACCCATCTCCGACATAACTTTCTTGAAGGCGTGAAAGGCGCTCTCTTTGTCGTAAACGTTGTCCTGGTACACCTCGTCGGCGAGCAGGAACAGACGATTCTCGTAGGCGAATTTGATAACATCCTCGATGTTTTTTCGCGTCAACACCTGACCGGTCGGATTGCCGGGATTGATGACAACGAGCACGCGCGGATTGCTCGTCTTCAGCGCCTCCTTGTAAGACCGCTCGAGCTCGCTAACGTCGAGCGACCATTTATTCTCCTCGTTCAGATAATATCCTATCTGGGCGAGACCGAATTCGGCCAGAGCTGCCGAATACAGTGGGTACTGTGGTATGGGAATCATCACACCTGACGGCTTGCCGCCCAAGTGCTCGTTGAACAGCTTGAGGAAAGACTGAAAAAAATCAATAACAGTCGCACACTTAATATTTCCGCGTACCAGTTCTTTGCGTTTAACGTACCGTAGTAATAACAAAAATTCGATCGACACACACAAAATTGTCTTACTATTCGTCGTGTCATTAACAATCCATTTTGACTTCATAAAATATATTATTATTAAATAAAATGTATTATATTATATTTCGCAGTAATATATTATTATATAATTCTATGAGTCCATCGTTCAAGGCCTTTAAAAAAATGGCAAACTCAGTTGTACTGAAATATGAGTAGGCTTGGGTGGTATACAGGAAGAAAAAGTCTGGTCTTGTGTGACCCGTTAAAATACGTTCATGTAATTTGAAGTGTTTGAATTTTTTTTTATTCCGTGGTTTTTATAACTTCAAATCTCAAGTTAATATTCAGTGTTCTAATTTAGGATTTACCGAATACTGGTTGTAAAAAGAGAAATTCGTCAAATAAATTTAATTACAAACCAAAAAAATGTTTATATTCTTATAATTGTATAATATATACATATATGTATATCTTGTTATATTTAAGGTGGCTTGGATAGTTGGAAATAAAATATTAGAAAATTCCTGTATGATAAATCGTGACTGCTCGCATGCATGAACAGTCACTATTTTTTTTGTTACTCATTTTGTTTACAAAATAAATTTTTACGTCAAAATTAGTGTCGACCATGCAAATTTTGTTTACCACATAAGGCATTGCAAATTTACCTTTATTCCGTCCGATGCTCCGTTCGAGAGAATAATATTTTTGTAGTCGCTGGGAATGCCATCACGTTTTTCTATGTACTCTGCGACGTGTCTGCGAATAATTTCGATTCCGGAGGATTCCGAGTACGATCCTACGCTGCAACCTTTGCATCCACCGAGAACTTCACGGGCTCTGCTCTTCGCATCCTCGGGATATCGAGGGTCGTCCAGGAGTTCCGGCGATACAGTGAGGGCCAGTACTTGGCGCAGAAATGTTATCGGCCTCTGACCCATGGCGTGAGCATCTCCGATGTTGGCCTTGATCACCTCTTTGAACGGCTTTTTAACTCCCTGACGAAGAAGGACATTTGTTATCAAATTGACTCTAACTTATAACTTCGTAGCGCTTGTTTGCTAACGCCGGAGATCAAATGTCTCTGGCGGATTTATTACAAGGCCACACGTAATTGTATACACGCCGACCACTTGCATTTCCTGGCAAAGTGACGTTACGTAACACGCATCACCGATGCTAGTCACCACTCGTCAATTTTTGCATTGAATATAATAAATACATACATAGTACATAAATACATAAACACATTAATATACAAATAATATAATTATATATTTTTATAATAGTACATTACGATACTAGTGCGATAAAACTTTTTCTGACGAGTGTGAGTTTGCAGCACGAGCCGAAGGCGAGTGTTGCAATCACACGAGTTCGGAAAACGTTTTATGCACGAGTATCGTACAAAATTTTATTTCACAAGGTGTGAAAATGAGGTTGTACGCACGCGAAGCGTGCGTAAAACCGCATTTTGCGCACCGAGTGAAATAAATATATATATTTCACATGTATTACATATTTCATATGTAAAAAGGGCTCGTCCCGTGAACAATAAATAAATAAATAAATAAATAAATATTTATATATAGTTATAATATGTTCAGATATTTCTGATTATGTGAATTTGCGGATTATACAGAGTGTTTTGGAGAAAAATTGTGCTGATAATTTTTTATTTTATTTTACAAGCTTGAATCATAAATCTAGCGAAGGCCAAAATTCAGCCCGGAGCCATGAGAGCTCTACAGGAAGCTACCAATTGATATAATGGAGTTCTATATAAACATTAATCACGCTGGAAATCCGACGGTCGGGATCGAAGGCTGAAAAATATTCGTTGCTAAGTAACAAACATCGGAATACCACCGACTTCGGAATATATTGAATTTGTAGACAAATGCAGTTTCCTGATAAGATACACTAATCTCGAAGCCGATAAGAATAACTGGGTGAAATTGTTGCGTCAAGGAACAATGTGTTTGCTGTGCGTGTGTACGTGTGGGCGGCGAGCGAGTGTGAGTCGCGCGTCTCCGCGGTATCGGTAAACGAGTTCACAGTTCATTTTCATCGTCGTTTAGACTGTTCAACGAAAAAAAAGGTTTCAGTGCAGAGTCCACGTATTCCGAAGATCTCTTTCTTAGGGCGTATTTGTGTGAAATATACATTTTGTATCAACGATCCAGTAATCGCCGTCGTGCAACAGGGCTCACGCGTACAGTGTAAGAAAAACTGTAGAGTCACGTAGCGCTGCATCGCAGTACCGGACATAAAAAAAAAGAACAATACGCACAACAAGCCGCCGGAAGGCTGCATAAAAATTACGCAGTTAATTGTCTCTCCGAGCCACCTGATGAGTCTCCACTTAGCGAGTTTTGTCATCGCCGTCATTGGCTCTAGTGTTCGGGGCTGACGAAAAAAATAAAGAAAAAATATTACATCGTTCAGGCCTTAGGCGCAGTGCCGCGAGGTCGCGTCAACGGGCCAGCTCGTTTGTCGCAACGATATAGTCCAGTAAAATGCAGCCGCCCACCGCTTTCCGAACAATTACCTTTTCCGATAAAGGAAAAAAAAAAAAAAAAAAAAAAAACAAATGCGTAACGACGCCAACTCGGTTCTCGATGTCGAATCTCACCTTCTGCAGTTCCTTCTCGATCTCCAGCGCCCGCAGAAGAAGGGGACCCCGTACGGCGTATTCCATACGCCGCAGATTCGAGTATACATTGTCCTCGGTGAGAGTTTTCTCGCTGGCGTTGCTCGACATGTTGCGTCTTGCAGTAACGTTACCAACGCCGGTCACCGGGTTTACTAGCGGCGACGTAGCTCCAGCGGACTCGGGTTCTCGCAGAGCGGCAGTTGAGCCTACCCCCGCTGTGCCCGCGGCGTACGGTCGTCCGCCGTGCTCCCATGCCCGCGACAGTCCGCCGAACATCACCGCCCTCCTCAATCTACCGTGCGACATAGCTCGGCCGGATTGATTAACGTGCAGCCGAGTGACGATGCGACCCGCCGTCCAGGCAAGGCAGTCCGATAGCTCGACTCGACGAGCCCGACCCTGTGCGTTACGTGCAACTAATCGGCCGTATTATCGCAACCGATATAGCTCAACTACTTTCACAGGTGCACGGCGCCGTACGACAAATTTTCGCGAACGACGAGGTAGCGCTCGACCGAACACTGCGCGCTTAATCTTGGCCACAGCCGGGGAAGGTCCGTACCAGTCGGCCAGCCGCGATTACGACGATGCTCCGCGGCCAACTACTCCGCGGAACTACGGCCGGAGAGACGGGGGAAACGGGGTTGAGAATTCCTTATTATGGAATACGGGCCGCCCGGGTCAAAGCTGGATTGCGTATCATGTCGCGGACTGAGATAAACAACTGCAGGGGGCGCGACCAAACCCACCCTGAGGATCCACGTCTCTACGATCTTTTCTTGGGTGTGAAGATGCGCGCGTCGGTGCGACTCTCGCTCTCACCCAACCTGCATGGAACATCGCGGCGCTAAGCGCACAGGAATAACTTCGGGAGAGGACGACGGCCAGTCGCGATACTTGCAAAACTGTGAGACGCTTTTGTATCGCTTTGTTTTTTTTTTTTATATTTTCGAAAGTTTGAGAGAGTCGCCATGCGTGAGCTGCGGCGCTCGGGGAAGGGCAACTGGAGAATAAAGAATAACATTGGAATCGTGTTTTAGGTGAAAAAAATAATTCGGAGAACTGATTGAATCTATTTTTTTTTTATCACAAAGTATACGCATTTTGTAAATGCACCAAAACTTTTAACTTATTTTACAATTTGTTGGGATTTGGGGATATTTTTTTAGTTGATCAGAAAACTATTGCGAACAATCGATCGGGTGGGGTTTCGATACTTAAAAAAGAACACGCTTTGTTGCCCGAATTCCCAAAAGGAAAGAAAAGTTTGCTCTTACGTTAGTCGTTAAAATGATTAAATCGTATATTGTCGTATCATTAGATGTTACGCAAATCGTGCATATCCTAGATCTTAATTTCAACTGTTCCAATTTAAAACATTTCCGGAGGTTTCCTTAACTGCATCTTAATTTATTGTTCCTTATTATTATATAATTTATTGTTCTGAGTTCTAAATTGGGATTTACTGTAAAGTGGTTCTAAAAGAAGAAATCCGTCAAATAAATTAAATTACATTAAAGGATTCAACTGAGCCGTCTTAATTTTGTTACGTCATATTGGTTCGCGTACTCCGTGACATTTGTTTTAGTTACTCATTTCAATACAGAAATGAGGACAAATTTTTAGTAAAAAAAGAACATCTGATAAGACACGTACGATCCGCGCGAGCCACTGGTTTTTTTTTATTTACCGATGACGAGAAGTTTTCGTAGAAGCGAGCGCGATCTAGCGTCATTTCTCGCATGTTGTACTTCGCGAGAAGTGCGTCCATGAAGACCAGTCTTCATAAGCGCAACGACGACACTTTCGTACGGTAAAATATATTCCATTCAACCTTTATCTAAATGAATCATTTTGCTTGCTCCCAAATTCAAAGGTTATTATCATGAAAAAAAAAAATGTTGAGATTTTAATGAAAACGTGTTTAGAACGTTCGAAAACATCGAAAAATCACATTTACAATAAATGTCCGGCAGTGTGTGTTTATGCATGTGTGTATGTATGTATACGTGACTCAGCGCGGAAAGTTCAAGCTGCTATGACTCGAGAAAGCCTCGACCGATCAAGCTGAAATTTTACAGCAGTGTGGTTAATAACCATGTCGTTAATAATAATCTTTCTTTAAAATTTTATTGAAAAATTTTCAGTCGTTTTTTTGGACGCGATTTTTAATTTCTTCAAAAACGTCTGTGCGCACTCTACAACCTAACTCCCTACCTCTTACAATTTTTTAGCCATCGGTGGAAAAAGTTGTACAGATATGAAATATGACCGCCCGATGATCTCTATTGAATTTGGGGAGAATCCGATCGAACTATTTAAATTTTATGTCATTCAGAATTTCCTGAATTTCACGAAAAATTAGAACTTTATTTTAAATGCAATTTTCTGTATTCAATATTAATTTATGCATAAAATCAGTGGTAGATTCATGATCGGCGTAGAAAATACATTAAATATATCATCCCGGAGCGAGGATTAACAAAAAAAATTTATCGGGGATTTTTATAGTCAATATTGAAAAAGTTAGATAAAGCTGTATCGATTTCTTGAATAACAATCGAAGGGCCCAAAAAAAAAGTTAGAAGCGCACAATTCCATGTATTTTTTCGCACTGAACCTCAATCGTTCAGCCATTTTATACAAAATTCAAACATGACGTTGACGTTTAAAAAAGTTTGAAAATTAAAATTTTCATATTCCTTCCTCATAAACGTTGAAAATTAAAATTCCCATTCGTTTTCTCATAAAAAACGAAAATTTTCCCTGATAGACAAGTGGCACGAAACGTAGCAGTTGGCGCAATAATTGCGGCATGTGCCGCACATGTCGTAAGTATCGCGCCAATATTGCTACTTTGCGTGCCGCTTGTCTATCAGGATTAATTTACATATCGCTTCCTCATAGGTTGAAGATTGAAATTTCCATTCGCTTTCTCATAAAAGTTTAAAACTGAAAATTTCATATCGCTTTCTCATAATGTTCCTTCATTCGCGAAGCTTCTTCTACGAGGAAAAAAAAAATTCCGAAAATGTATTCTCATAGAAGCAGCTTTGCGAATACAGGGACATTATGAGAAACCGATGGGAAACTTTCAATTTTCAACTTTTATGAGAAAGCAATATGAAAATTTCAATTTAAAACTATTTTTATTAACGTCGATATATCGATTTCTGCAAATATAGATAATCATCGACTAGACATTAGGTATTACGCAATCTTGTGTGCACCTCGTTCTCGCCCTCGTCTTTTTATAGAGTAATCTTTAGTTGTTCTCTTCCGAGTATTGGCGCGTACAAACATTCCACGATGTACTATAAAATTTTTACGATACAACAAACATCAATATAGTCTTATAACGATTACGGAAGACAATTAAAAAAGAAACCCTGTAAAAACGTTCGAGAGCCGATAAGATAAGTAATATCGACGCGAGCGCCTTAATCTTTATGATGAGCCATAAACATAGATGAGCGCGAACGTTCCCACGAATCTCTTCGATCGTGTTACGATTCGGCGATCTTGTTCGATCTACAAGGTGTAACGATTATTGTTCCGTACACGTAATCAAAATTGCGTAATTGAAAAAAAAAAAACATCCTTGAACTAACGACGAAGGGCTGAGAGAATATCATGCCAGCGGTGAAAGTTGTCGCACTCGCGTGCCTAGTTTTGCCAGATAAAACTGGTGGTAACTGGTAAAGGATTACGAGACGCTGCTGCCGATCGCTCGCGTTCGTGGATCACGTGTGTCGTGCACGTCTCTCTTGACACAGGAGAATAGAGAAACCCTCAATTTTTCACTTTGCAAACGAGCGTACGAAGAGCCCACCAACAATGCGTTTCTAACGAAAAATATCGTTAACCGTAGCTCTGGATAGCTTGGGTATTCCCTCGGCTATGCACGGCAAAAGGTCGTTTTCGTGACATCATTCACCGCACAGCAGAGCCTACGAAGCAATAAGACCATGTGTACGTCACGTGACTGCGCAACGAGAGCGAGAAAGATGCCGTTATTGACGCCCGCAGTGGAGTGAGAAAGCACGAGAGAGCGTTTCACATGGCGTTAACCTGCCATGGCTATCCTCGCTCGCCCAGTTTCCTGATTTACCGACAGGAATTAAAAAAAAAAAAAAAAAATCCGCGTAATTAATAGCCAAGGTTATTAAAAGGATACATATCAATGTCTGAAAACGTGAATGATCTTCCGGCAGGGCAACAGCAGGGCCGATACCGCGAAACGTTAATTGCCCGGAGACTCCTTCCGACAAGCGTGGATTTCTCATTGTTTCGACAATGTTGAAAAAAAATAAATTTATTATCCCGCCCGAGTGAATGAGCTGAAATGATCTAACTCGCGGGAATAATGTTATCGTATCGTTGAATTGCGATGCTTTGACGATCGTTTCGCAGTACAATGGGGCCACCTGCGAACGGATGTTAGATTCTTGCGAAAACTATCGTACGCACACACGCGGAGAGGCAACGTTGGATCTGTATTACCCGTGTCTGGTCGAGCGATTTCGCCGCTAGAGCGTGCACGAAGGAAGAAGCTGTCGGCTCGTTGACGGCATGAAATATGATAAATACAGGTGCGCGGGAAAGTAACAAAAAGGACGACGGGCGACGAGAGAAAAATTATAGCCGGCTTTTGTGTCCGTGTCATCGTTTTGGGTCGGTAACAACAACACACCTGACCGTGCGGTTACGTCAATCGCGACCTTGGGAGAGCAGGCTCGAACCTGGCGAATCTCTCGACGGACTCCGACGAGCGAGTGAAAGGCTCGGAGGCAAAATATTTGTAATAGCTACGCCGGCCGCGATCATCCACCTCGAGAAAAGTATGCTCGGAACAAGTTCGCGTATGCTCGAGCGCGGTACGAAAAAATTGCTCGAAACTAGTATCGCATAACTACGGGGTGGCAGTCGGGGAAAACCTGGCAAGTCTGGAAATCCCCGGTAACCTCAAATGCGTCAGACATATGTGGCGGGAAATAGATGTTCGTCGGGGATAATTTTTCAATTGAAATAATGAAATTTTATTGAACTTAAGGGGAAGTGAAACATCGTGGTAGGTAATGAAAACTGTAATGAACTTTTCTCAAGAGAGCTAATTTTTTTGAGGAAAAAGCAAATTCGAACCGTATGCGCATAGTAATTTCGCATCCGACCCGAATTCATTTTTTTAATAAAAAAAATTAGCACATTGAATAAAGTTAATTTGAAAATTGCATCTATGTCTCTCGCACGCACAGCTGTTTCACTTCTCTTTAAGGGCATGTGGCACAGACTCAGTCGGTAACAAATCGCCTTCCCTGTTTTCTCCAAAACGATTGATACGACGAGCAAGAGCAAATTACGTTTTCATGCTTATATCTATTGACTACAAAAACCTAATTTGATTTTGGTCGAAGCATCAACCATCACGGAGAAAATAGGGAAAGCGATTTGTTACCATTGGAGCATCGATACGTATGTATCACATGATCTTAAAGAGGTACGAGTATCACATAGCAGTGTTTCGCTTAGTTAAGAGCATGTGCAATACCGCGGTCGGTAATAAAAACTGTAATCAACTTTTCTCATGGATTCTGTCATATACGGTCAAAAGAAAAGTCTCATCGGAAGCGGATATAATTTCGTCTTCCCATGAGACTTTTCTTTTGACCGTATATGCGAGATCCAGTGAGAAAAGTTGATTACAGTTTTTGATACCGACTGAGCCCGGGATGGACGGGGAGGGGGGTGTTTCATATGGTCTTAAGAGTATGCGAAATACCCCGGTCGGTAATAAAAACTGCAACGGATTTTTTTCCCGGATGACATGTACGGACGATTGAGAAGTTCGGTGAAAGCGGATATCGCTTCTTGGGACCGTACATGCCAGTACAGTACACGACCGCATTTCTCCGTTCCTCGGGAGCCAATCCAATTAGGCACGACCGCGTATTTCCGATACCCCACTACCTGCCCAAGTACCTGCCCACCGTCCCTTTCCATACGCAAAAATTGTCGGAATTACAGCAGCGACGATTTCATTCGCAGGTAGCAAAAGGGAAGGAGTCGTTTGTTTCCCCACCAAGTAGGTAACGGACCTTAAGAAGGGGCCGAATTGGACTTACGCGGTCGTAATTTTCGGAAATACGCGGTCGTTCAGAATTATGCGGTTGGGAGAAACGCGGTCGTGTACTGTACTCGTGAAAGAAGTTGGTTACAATTTTTGATACCGACCGAGCCCTTATTGCGCGGAGAGGGAGGTTTTCACTTTTAGTCTCAAGAGGAGGTACAAGTCATGTGACCACACCACGAGAGCGAAAGTGATACTGTTACTGGCGCTGAGAGATAGTTGCATTTTCGAATCAATGCCATGTAAAAATGGTTGACATTTGGGATAAAAGCGGAGTATCATCGAACGCGGTATTGAACTCTACATCAGCTAATACATTGTTTTTTCGCGAAATGTCTACCATCTCCGAATAGCATTCATTACAGTTTTTGTTACCGACTGAGTCCATTTCACCGCGCCTTAAGGCCAAGAAAGATGTATCACGTGACATATGAGTGCGAGAGAGATAGATGCATTTTTTGAATCAATGCCATTTAAAACCGGTTGACGCTTCGGATAAAACGGACGCATAGTCGGACGCGGTATTAAATTGTACTTCCGCTAATGCTTTCCTTTTCCCCGGAAAGTCTACGGTCTCTGAATCGCTTTCATTAAAGATTTTGGTTACCGACTGAGTCGCTTCACATCACCTTCACAGAACGCTAAACACGTGTGAGTGTGAGAGAGACAGAGTGAAAATGGATTCAACATTTTTTGAGATTATGTTGATCTTGACCACCACTTTAAACTGATGTGGTATAAAAACTGGTTGGTAACAAAAACTGTACTGAATACCGTTTTGAGACCGAAGACCGTCGAGGAAAAAGAAAATTGTCTTTCCCTGTGTTTGCCGATTCCCTAAGGAAAGATAATTTTCTTTTTTCTCAGCGGACTGCGGTCTCAAAACCGCATTCAGTACAGTTTTGATATCGAGCGCGGTATTTCACATCACTTTAAGGTAAAGTAATGAAAGACAGTCTCTGTCGCGCTCTCTCGCTCCGCCGTAAGACCAATGCCGCTATCTCTCTCACACTCCTGGCTCCGTCACGTGACTTTCAGTTCACCTTAAGGCGAAGTGACACTCTTTCCTTGCCATTATTTATCCCGGTCGATTGTAAAAACTGTAATTAATTATTTTTACTGTGCCGTCTATCTATGAATAAAAGCAAATTCTAACATGAAGCGGATATCAATCTGGCTTCATGCAAGAATTTGCTTTTGGTCGTGGATTGCCAGCATCGTAAAGAAAAGTTAAGGTAAGCGGCCCAGTTTCCACTACCTTTAGGCCCAGTTTCCACCATCTTAAATTGTTAAAAGGAACATTTTATAAAAAATATACGCATCGCGGCATTAATCAAGAGTAAACCGCTCTTCAACAGAGATGTCGTCAATTTCGTTTGTATTTAACGGATGCTGTAGGGTAAAAGTGGTGAATATGGCCCACCTCGATTAACACGTAAATCAATGATATATGGACCGGGCCATATTCCCCACTTTTACCCTATTTATTATTAGTATAAATTGCGATTAATGGCGGTAACTGGGACAGCGCCGGAAACTGGGCCGTTTACCTTACAGTTTTCATTACCGACCGAGCTGTTTCTTATAAGTTTAAGGTGGTGTGCAATACCACCGCCGGTAACAAGAACTTTACTGAATGCCTTTTTGAGACCGCAGTCCGCCGAGGAAAAAGACAATTGTTTATCCCTGCGTCTGTCGATGCCACAGGGAAAGACAATTTCCTTTTCGCCGGCGGTCCGCGGTCTCGAAACGGCATTCAGTACAGTTTTTGTTACCAATTGGCCGTTGGGCAGATGGGCGGGGGTTTATACCACATCACCTTAACGAACCGGATAAAGTTTTTTGGGATTTTTTTTTATATGCAAGATAATTTTCATTAGGCCTAACGGAAGAGTCAATACCTCATTTTTTTCCGTTTTCATGGATCAAAAAAATGTATCTTTTATATGTCAATAAAAAATCATGGTAGTAATTTACCATGTCGAATAAAAACGTCCCAACTCCAAAAAAATTTCATTCACTTATCCTCATTACTGTAGAGTTATTGTATTCGGGCTTAAGGTGATGTGAAATACGTTCTCTGCCTGTCTCTCTCGCTCCGTCGAGAGCGCCACTGATGCTATGTCTCATGCACTCCATAGTGTTTCATCACCTTAACCATCAGATATAGCGGTTATTTAAAATATTATTCCTCATTATTTCCACTCATGTTCCACATAATTATAGACCACGGGTTGGTACCTCGTCGTCCGCACGCATACGACGTTAAGACATTGCAATAACAATTCCTTCTGCCGACGTAAACATTATTTTTACCTTGGCAAGGATTTTTCAAGGTCGCGTTTATTTCTATTCTTTTGTCTAAAGAATTCACGTTTCCTCGACGTTTTTTTACAATCTGCGAATGCGCGTGCTAGGACCAAGATTTATCGCAGGTCGCGAAGTTGTTTACGACGAACGAGCCTCAAGTCATCAAAATTAAAGTTAAGTCGAAGCTTCCTCCGAGAAATCCTTCCTCGTTCGGACGCCCGGATACCGACACTTCCGGTTAATCGGCTCGCTCGACATTTTCCTAGCGCACACGCGTAACCAGCATCAAACTCCTACCACACCGGCCGGGTACAGAGTCTTGACCAAAAGACGCCAGTAAATCTCATCGGCGAGCTGCACTGACCCAGTGACACATTGGAAATCCTCGGCGGTGTCACCGCGACGCAGTCCCCGGAGTCTGTAACCCGCCGATCAGCCTCTTCCCTCGAAACCACGTGCTCCCATTCTCGTCTCTGTTATATCTTCTATGTGCCGAAGCGATAGAAAATATATATTTCAACCCAAATTGAAAATATCAAACCATTATGCCTACAACCCGCACCAAACGCGAACTTACTAGCAACGCGAAAGAATGAGCAACGAATAATTAAACTGACTAATTACTGACGAATTACTGAATAAAACTGGCGGTATTTAATTTTAAGTACCAATACTTAAAATAATCTAATTTTTCTTTTTTAATTAAAAAATAGAAGTAAAACCGTGGCTGAAGAGGTTCGGTCGATGCACCCTGAAAAATAATTTATTTGACGGCCACCGTTTATTTGGTTTAAGTAAAATATTTATTTGATTTAAATAAATATTTATTTCTATTAAGTAAATAGTTACTTAAATGAAATAAATATTTATATAAATCAAATAAATATTTTACTTAAACCAAATAAACGGTGGCCGTCAAATAAATTATTTTTCTGGGTGTGGTCGTAAAAATCTGAAAAAAATTAACCATATGGACGGTGCTAAAAAGATTGATTTTGAATAATAATGGTTCAAAAATTGTATTAACAAATTAATGAAAAAAAAATTCCCAACAAATCACCGAACATAAAGTTAAATTACCGGGGCATTTGTTGAACAATTTTTGTTCATTCACTTGTTAATAACATTTTGGAATTATTATTATGCAAAATCAATATTTTCAGCACGTTCTCCATGTGCTTGATTTTTTTGAGATTTTTATCCTATCGAGAAGTGTTCGCAATTCTCTCTCCATTCTCTCTGAACCTACGTGAGTTCGAACTCCGCAAGTACTACCTTACTGTTTGGTATAAATAAAGCATTGTTTTGTTAAACGATTATTTGCTTCAATTTATTCAAAATTTGTCGATTGATATAAACATCTTTGTTGTATCAACCGATTACACCTTTGAACGTATATCACCGCACATTTGCTTAATCCAATAATTTCTGTTCTTCGGTCTACGTGCTCCCATTCTCGTCTCTGTGATGATGATCTTCTATGTATCTGGGCAAAAGAAAATGTATATTTCAACGCGGGTCTTGTTATCGGCTACTGGAAACGAAAAGGGCGTAGCGGAGACCGGGGCAAAATGGAACAGCGGGGCAAAACGCCACAGTAAGGGCAAAACTCAATTTTCCAATAATTTTTGGATGACCCATTTTGTCCCAACGATACATCCGGATTTTATCACCATCTCCACCATTGTATCACCATCGCCACCATCCAAAAGTTATTGGCAAATTACGTTTTGCCTCATTATCCCGTTTTGCCCCGCTGTGCCATTTTGCCCCGTTCTCCCCTAAGTGCTATACTTTAACACGGGAGTTACGCCCCTTTGATTTTCGGCCGTCGATACAAGTGAAATTTCTCTATAACGCGTAACTTCAATGAGAGACTACCGTTACATTTAGTTAGTCTCTGTCATTGTATCGTTGTTGCAAAAAGTTTTTCTCTCGGGCCTCGCTTCCCTTTCGCTATTACGGGCGCGAGAATAAAAAAAACTAAGCGACGTAGACGGCGTTGTAATTACAGTTCATAAATTCGAGAGTTTTCATTTTACTACCGAAACAGATCTGGCTTTAGTTTCGTCAATGAAATTCTTTCGAAAAATTTTATTGACAAATCTGAATAACGTAAATTTTTAGCTAACCTGATAAACAAGCGGCACGAAAAGTAGCAGTTGGCGCAATAATTGCGACATGTGCCGCACATGTTGCAAATATCGCGCCAATATTGCCACTTTTCATAGCGGTTGTCTATCAGGGTATCTTTCGTAAAACAGCGCGCGAATATAGCATATCGAGGAGGCAAGGAGCTTTGGTATTAAATTTTGCCAAGATCAATCAGTGTTCAGATTTTACGAAATTTTTTAAATTATTTTATCACAACAAACCTGACTCGAGTAATCTTAGAGGTATCGACCTCAAATGTGTCACACGAGTGGACTAACATTGACCGATGTCTTGCATTAAATTTGTCGAGAATCGACCGAGGATTGGCAATGTTTAGAAATTAATTTTTAATAAAATAAAAAATAAAAAAATTACCGTCCTTTCGCCGTTACGAGAGCAGGAATAAAAAAGTCACGTGACGTAGCTGGAATTAAAATTAGCGAGTCCGTATATATATTTTTTTCTTTTACTACCGATACAAATCTCACTTTCGTTTCGTCGATGCCTGCACAAGTAATGAGGGAATTGCGAGAGAAGTTTGTTAGGCTTAGATTTTTTATTTTTACCGAGGGAGACCACATTCTTAAAAATCTTCCTTAAAAAATGTTTTCGTCGTTTTAATTTATTTGCCGTTTACTACTATTTGAAAGTACGGATAACGGTGAAAATAAACGAGCTGTGAGACTGTGAGAGTACGAAAACGGACCATTATCATGTCCTTTCTCATGTTTGTCACTGGCTCCTTTCCGAATCGATGAAACAAAACGTGATTCACATATATGTATAAAACTTCGATGGCGAGGAGAACCCTCGAATTCTAACGTCACGATCCGACCATGTGACATTCTTTGATCGCTGTGAGACTGGCGTTTTAAACGAAAATGAAAAACTCGTCTAACCGTTCTTATTCCTCTTCTTCGTCTTCGGGGTATCCCAAACGAGTTTGAGGATCGATGTATAATAGCTCCTGCTCTCGGATGATGTCGTAGACTCGTGAATACGTGTTCCCTGTTACCGATGCGCCCGTGACACCGTTGATCGTACGAGCATGAAGAGCTTCTGGCATCGATGAGCGGATAACACACTGGCATGTCTCATTAAATTACGAAAATGTACTCGTACAAGATCGCATAAATGGGCATGCTAGATCGGTGTATAATATCACGAGGATACAACAGGGAAATAAAAAAATTAATATTTTGCAAAAAAAGAATAAAACATTTATCCTAGAATCGGTTTATGCTTTTTGGAGAATTATTAATTTTTAATTACAGATTTTTGCGGAATTATTAATCTGCAAAATGCATGAAATAATTTTGCAGACTGGGAAAAAGTCTCCGATGCAGTTGAGAGATGCGAATACGAGAATTCAACAGCAAGTTGAAAAGGGAAGGAGGTAAAAAGAATTGAGATTTTAGTGTCAAAAGTACTTAAAATTGGCTAAAACGTCCGAGATATGATTTTTAGATGACGTGTGGATGTATGTGATGGATTTACAACGCTCAACATTTTTATTACTTAAAAACGATTTAAGCTTTAGCGGGTCGACACGTTATACGTGGTCAGTACAGTTTTCATAAAAATTTATACCCGCTTTAAGATTGTGCGAGATTTTGATTTTTTTTTTGTATCACCACCAATTTGTGATATCGAGCTTAAATTTGTCGCGCGAATAACCAACATTTAACAATGTCTCGTATTCAATTTGGCAAACATCGATCTAGGGCTGGAAATTTTAAGAAATCAATAAAAGAATAATTTTCATAAAAAACAGAAAAAAGTAACCGACATGACTGTCGAGCTAACAAATGTTTTCCTATGAAACAGCACTTCGACACCGGCGTTTGCATAGTGCGATAAAAACACTGCCATTGATTTAATGAAAATCCATGCGTGGATGCAAATTATATTATGAAAATATTTTGAAAATTATAGCAGATTATCGTTTTTCCGCAGAAGGAAGTATTTAGATGATTCTGTATAACTCGTGAAATATCAGTGAACAAAGATGAAAATTAAATTAGTACATAACGTCCTCATTTTGCTGCCACATAGAGGAAGCTTTGCTTTTTCATATTCTTCACACAGTTTCCTCCACGCGGAAGTCAAAATTGGTTATCGAATTTATTTTTAAATGTATATATATTTATATATATGCGTGTGTGCGTGCAACATATAACACGGAAACGGCTTGAGAGAACCAATTGAAATTTGGTACATTAGTAGAGTGCTCATGTCTCTTCCCTAGGTGCAATTTTCATTAAGATTGAGGTAATTTCGAGATTTGACGCGATGTTGAAATTTTAGAAAAAATATCGTGGTAGCTGTAATTTGCGTAAATTTGGAGTTATCGTTCTAAAATTACATACAAATATAATACCAAGATGAAAGAACTAGTATTGAATTTGGCCGAAATCTATTCAAGCCGTTAGATTTTATGGAATTTTGATTTTTTTGAAAAGTTAATAAAAACTGTCTAAGTCGAGTAAAAATTGTTTCATATTAAATGTGGCGAAAATGGATCGAACCGGTTAGATTTTACAAGATTTAAAAATTTTGGAATTTTTCAGAAAATGTTTATTCTGCATCCGACGAGAGTTTCTGCATCGAATTTCGCTCCAGGAGTACAACTTCGACATTCGTAATCCGAGAGGAAAAATACATTAGACGTAGCCACAAAACGGCGAATATCAGATAATTGTCTTAACACTTAAAAACAAATCTTTTTCTGAGACCCTCTATTTTCGTCAAACGAAGTAGATGCTTTTACACGACATCGAAACTAAAATATCATTGAATTAAGATGGAAATTGCATTTGGATCTCTTTGTTGTGATTTACTTGTACATTCGTGTCATTTCCGCTCTTTGTTTTTCTTCTCATTGTGATGATAGTGATCGTATTTCCAAACAACGATTTTCTACTCGACGATGGCATCACGGAAAAACTCAGGTGCCTATAATTTTGCACGGCAAGAAATACGCAAGAATTATGTATATGGCGGGATTGAAAGAGCTAGATAAAGAGTCATAATTTGGATTTTTTTAGTAAAAAATCGAAAGGACAAAAAAAACAAAAAAAATTCATGAGCACATAATTCCATGTGTATTTTTTTCGTGCCAAGCACACATCCGATAAAAACCTATAAATCTGCTAAACATGAATGCCCCAACCGTTTGCGTAAAAGTCAAAGACCGCGTTGACTCACAAAAGTTGAAAGTTGAAAATTAAAATTTGCATATGGCTTTCTCATAATGTTCTTTTATTTGCGAAGGTTCCTCTGTGCGGAAGCCAAAAACATAGAAAATGCTTTCTCATAGAAGAATAAAGAACAGCTTTGCGAATAAAAGAACATTATTAGAAAGTGATATGAACATTTCAATTTACAACGTTTTGCGTATGTATAGATAAGGTTCGGCACCGATCATCGAGATGAATTGCCGAGTCCTAGCTCTCGACATCGGTCTCCGCACGAAGCCCCTCCACGACGCGTTCTCCAAAGGTTGGAGAACACGACCGGAGGGTATCTCGGCGATGCTCTGGGGCTCCCGGTGTTCCCGGGCCCGCGGGTCCCACACTGTGTACTATCCCTACTTCGTAACTTTTCGACGCAATGCTAACCGCAACGTGATTCCGCGAGTGTGGATCGGTGTCAGTGACTGCTCGGTGTTCAGTTAGACAACATCTGGTTTTACGGTCTCGCACGTCATTCGCACCTGTGCTTCATGGATGCACGTACCGCGGTCCCACCGAGGTTCAAAGCAAATTTCGCGGGTGTTGAATTATCCGCTCGTGAGTGTTTCCGAGTAGCCGAAGGACCGACCTCACCTGACCGCAGACACTTGGCGAGACGAACAGCGATTTAAAAAAATCGAGAACATCCAAAGATCGCCGGAATCGCCGTCGACCCATCCAAGGCTCAGAAACCGCAGAGATGGGAATTACAGAGGTGCGCTTAAAATCGGACGATTTCCCGCTATTTGCATTGAGAAATTTACGACTAATTGCCCGCTATTTGCATTGAGAAATTTAAGATTAATTGCCCGATTTGCATTCTCCGGCGGGCGATCGCAGCGTCGCCGGTTTGTATGCACCCGACACATGGTAACGTGCAATAAGATTTAATAACACACTCTTCGAGTTGGTGCATTTCACGGTCCATTTCGCGCGGGTTCGGGGGAAGGCTTTCCGATAAGGTTGTAAATTACGGTAATGCGAGAGTGCAATCGAGAATAATTATATTCATTCCTCGGTTGAGCTGAATACCGGAGAATTGCCGGCGAGACGATTATCGTGTCGACGCAACGCAACCGCGAAACGTTACGAAGCGAACCGGTGAATCGTGGCTCGCGCCGTTGAGTGACCAATCGTCGATAGATTGTTGCAAGATACGGTCGCACATTCTGTATTTCGGTCGATGGTTCTCGGGTCCCGATTTTTCGCACGATAAATTTGTTTCATGAGATCATTGAAAAGAAAATAAATTAAATAAATGGATGAATAAATAAATGAATGGCGCTGCCGTTTGCATCGTTTCTAGTAGGGGAGAGCGGGGAAAAATGGGACAGTTGGGCAAAACGGGACGGTGAGGGCAAAACTTAATTTTCCAATAATTTTTGGAGTCTCAATTCTGTCCCAACCATGCAACCGGATTGTCAACCCCGTTTTGTCCCACGCACCACCATCGCCACCATCCAAAAGTGATTGGAAAATTGCGTTTTGCCTCATGATCCCGTTTTGCCCCGCTCTCCCTTGTATATGGATACAATATGATTGCACCGAAAATTATAAGACTGTACACCCAGAAAAAAAAATTATTTGACGGCCACCGTTTATTAAGATTAAGTAAAATATTTATTTAAATTAAGTAAATATTTATTTAAACCAAATAAATATTTATTTAAATCAAATAAATATTTATTTAAATCAAATAAATATTTATTTAAATCAAATAAATATTTATTTAAATCAAATAAACGGTGGTCGTCAAATAAATTTTTTTTCTGGGTGTATGTGCAAGGCTTAGTACGATATGCCACGTGGCCATATCTCCCGCAATTTTCAGGTGATATGGCCAGTAAAGCCGTTTTCTTTTTAGTTTGGCATCTGAAACATTTGGCGCAGGTAATTTGGGGAGAGCGGGGCAAAATGGCAAAGCGGGGCAAAATGGGATAATGAAGACAAAACGCAATTTTCCAATAACTTCTGGATGGTGGCGATGGTCGTCCGTGGGGTAAAACGGGGTTGAAAATCCAGATGTATCATTGGGACAAAATGGGGCATCCAAAAATTATTGGAAAATTGAGTTTTGCCCTCACTGTACGATTTTGCCCCACCGTCCCATTTTGCACCCCTCTCCCCTAATGTCTTTCTGTATCCATGTAGGCAACATAAAATATACTAAGACATGTTTTGTGCGATCCCTGTGCTTTTTTAGGCCTAAGCGACCACTATTATTACTATATCACCCGTAGTGTCCGGGTGATATGACCGATTGGAAATATTTATTTATAGTGTTGCAAAATCACGTGTCGAAAATATCGAAAGTTCTGAGTGAATTATTTCAGTTCGATGTTTCTAGAGTGTGTTACGATCAAAATTTAAAGATTAAAAAAAAATGTCAAACTACCAACTTTCATTGTTTAAAAAATCATGGCCATATCTCCACGTCTTACCATACACTACGGAAAAGAAATGGTGACATACGTTCAAAGGTGTATTCGATTGGTATAACAAAAATGTTTATTTCAATCGACAAATGAAAAATAAATTGAAGCAAATCATCGTTTAACAAAACAATGCTTTATTTGTACCAAACAAATAACAGCTTTGAACGTATGTCACCGCGACTTTTGGTTAATCCAACTAATTTTTTTTCTCAGTGTATATAACAAAAAAAGGAATGAGGAAAATCGAACACGCCTAATCTCGAGGATAAGGATCGGCGACGAATGGAAAAACTCGCGGTGGAAAAGGCTCGTTGAGCAATATAGGGGAACGTGGGGCGCAGTCATGCAGTTCATTTGCGAAAAAACAAAAATCATGCGATTAGGTTTATCTCATAAAATGATCATGCGGGCATATAACTGTGCAGACGGAGATACTACGTTAATACAGGCAAACATCGGATGTGGTTTAAGAAAAAAAAAATTAATGCCATCATAATGTTCGAACTGTTCTTTGAGGTACTTTATGACGTTTTATTGTACAGTTATTATACAGGAGGAAAATGCGAGTGCAAGATTGTTCAATGTATACAAACGTTCGCCATTCTCGCCGTCTCGCCAAAAAGAAACACTATATACTCACCCCATATTCTACACGATTCGGTCACACGCTGTTCTCCACCGGTGGAGCACAATGTTCCAATTGTTTTTGGGGCAACTTTATGACGTTGCATTGTTCAAAAAATGTCAAACCACCAATTTTCATTGTTCAAAAAATCCTGGCCATATCTCCGCGTCTTATACTGAGAAAAACTTACATAGTAAATAGTTCCCAGGGGGTACGTCTACATTTTACAGATACCACAATGGCCAAAAATTATAGTTGTAACTATAATTATAGTTTAATCAATTGAGTATATACTATCACAAACTATCTATATAGACGTCCCCCCTGGGAACTATTCGTTACAGTAGGAAATACCATCCTTTTTCTCAGTGTACCCTATATAACAAAAAAAGGAATAAGGAAAATCGAACACGCCTACACCGAGAAAAAAAAATTTGTTGGATTAACCAAAAGTCGCGGTGACATACGTTCAAAGCTGTTATTTGTTTGGTACAAATAAAGCATTGTTTTGCTAAAGAGATTATTTGCTTCAATTTATTCAAAATTTGTCGATTGAAATGAAAATTTTTGTTACACCAACCGAATACACCTTTGAACGTATGTCACCGCGCATTTGCTTAATTCAACTTTATGACGTTGCATTGTTCAAGTATTATGCAAGACACGAATGCGATGGGTAGATTGTGCAAAAGAGAAAAAGAAACATTATATAATTACCCCATATTTTACACGACTGAGTCACACACTGTTCCCCCCGTCGGGACGGAATGTTCTAACTGTTTTGGGGGCATTTTATGACGTTTTATTTGAGGGTATTATACAAAAGTACGAGAGTAAAATTGTGCACAGTAGAAAAAAACACGACGCACTTATCGCACGTTTTACACACCAGTGTGCTCTTTTCTTCGATCCTTATTGAGACTACTGATGGCCGGTGATCTCATTGTTTTTGTCTAAGTATACCGGTGTCAGGGTGCACGAATGAACCGTTCCGTTCTCCCGTTGTCACTTTCCCTGTTGATTCCACAACTTAACGGACTAATAACACAGTTATCGGTATAGATCGTTGCGTTACGGATCGGTGAACGCGCTGAAGCGCTTACGCGTTTTTACTCTCAAGAACAGGAGCATCGAGAGGAATGTGAATGAACGCCGAGTCCAGAAGGAGAAAGGCGTTTCGATCGATAGGAAATTATACTGTTTTACCTCTTTACAGTGCGCTGCGTAGGTATGAATTTACCGCGATTCACGGAATTAGATCGTCGAGAGTTAAGGATTACGAGTTATCAATCGCTCTTAGGGTAATCCAGGGTGATTACGTTAGGTTATGAGAATAGACGGTAATAGATTTACTATCTATTGTTGTGCTAAAAGTTGCTAAAATCTGCCTGATTTTAACACATTTTTTTGCCAGATATTATTATATACTTGGATACTGAAACTTGGCACTTCGACCGTAATTTTTTAATATTCGGTACACCGTTACGAAAAATCGCTCAGTGGAAATTGTTCATTCAATGTTTTCTTACCCAGACCAAAAATAAAATAAATCCTTTAGCGCGAATCGATGCATCACCTACAATATCACTATGACTAATAATTCGAATTTGCCGAACCTTCAGCGTTAAATACACAGAATTGGTATCAACGTAACATCTTGCAGCCGATTCTCAATGAATCTTTTGAGGTGGCACTATCAGTTCCCCGCTTAAAAAAAAAGTGGACATATATAGTCCATTTTTTAAGTCAAAGTATTTTTTACATAAATCTATAAACCCAACAAATTTTTTATTTTTTTGTCACAATATTTTGTTCCGTAATCCGGAACCGTTTATGCATTCACAGTCTCGGTTTTGCGACCTTGCGCAGCCAAATTTCCCAATGCAAAGTCGTGGAGCGCTCCGTGACTTATCGATGCGCGTTCCTGTGATAATGTTATTCATAATTTCATCCGAATCATTCGAAAAGCACAAAAGAATAAAATTGCCGAATGACGGCATCCGTGCCTGATGAATCATTAGCCTGAGGAACGCTGTTCGGTATCGTGCAGGTGTGCACGGCGTCCGTGACATCGCGCCTTCGAAGATACTCGAACGGATATGTGCATACCCTCAGTGTATATCGCACGGAGATGTAACGGTTGAGCTCTTGCACGATGTAATTGCAAAAATGTATGTGCCTTATCCGCGAGAACGTGAAACGAGAGACCGCGAGGGAGGAAAGGATTTGTATACAAGTTCGGCAAATCAAACCGATGTGCGCAATGCGGCCGGTAACAAATATCATTGTCAGCGTTGAACGAAGTTTCAACGTAATAGGCAACAATTGCCCGAGTACACGTATATATCGATACCTTCGCATGCGCTTTTCTGTTTCGATGAAGTGCGCTGAGAACAAAAATTGCTTGGATTAACCAAAAATCGCGGTGACATACGTTCAAAGCTGTTATTTGTTTGGTACAAATAAAGCATTGTTTTGCTAAACGATTATTTGCTTAAGGTAGCTATGTCGCTTCCCGCTCATCTCGCATAAGTTCGAGAAAAGTAAGCGAATATTGCAAGTACTTCTCGATGATATAAAAATCTGAAAAAATTCATGCAGATTAAAGATACTGAAAAGATTAATTTTGCACGATAATAATTCCAAAATGTTATTAACAAATTAATCAAAAAATTAATTGTTTAACAAATTGCCCGGCAAAACAACTTTTTTTTTTCTATGAAAATGATTCGTTTATTTTTCTGAATACGTATGAATTTTTTCAGATTTTTCAATTAGCTTTGATTTTTTTATTTTTTTATATGGAAAAAATGTCTGAAAAAACACAAAAATAAAAACTAATTGAAAAATCTGAAAAAATTCATACGTATTCAAAAAAATAAATGAATCATTTTCAATTTAAAAAAAAGTTGTTTTGCCGGGTAATTTGTTAAACAATTAATTTTTTGATAAATTTGTTAATAACATTTTGGAATTATTATTATGCAAAACGAATCTTTTCAGTGCCTTTAATATGCATGAATTTTTTCAGATTTTTATATCATCGAGAAGTACTTGCAATATTCACTTACTTTTCGATAACTTATGCGAGATGAGCGGGAAGCGACATAGCTACCTTAAAGTTATTCAAAATTTGTTGACTGAAACAAAAAATTTTGTTGTACCAACAAAATACACCTTCGAAAGTACATCATCGCGCATTTGCTTATTCCAACAATTTCTTTTTCTCAGTGTAGAATTTTTTTTTTTTTTCATTCGCAGACAAACGCGCCCGGTCGAGGAATTAGAAAGCGTTTATCATATGCTACCGCGACTCCAGAGACCCTTCGGGGGGGCCTCCGCGACTGCATGTCTGCGCCGATGCGAAATGCTCAAGCCCGTGCGTTCTCCTATTCCTATTATACTTTGCATTCTCGGGTAACGCCCGGCCCAGTGGCGATTTCGGGTGAGTGGGGCAAAACGGAACAGACTCTTATTTTTTTTTTAATTCTCGTAAGAAATTCCTAAGAATGCGAAATTTTTTGTTTGCGTAAAATGACTTTACGGATGGGCTGAAGGACCTCGGTCGATAGCCCATTGACATTATATGTATTACATATTGTTCGTAAACGTCCCAACATCATCATTGTAAACACCAATGTCAATAAATACATTTACTACTATTATTACTACAACTGACTTTACGGACTGAGAAAAAAGTTTACCATGGTGTTGTAGAGGTCGAGAATTAGGAGGGGTTTCCTTTTCATACAAATTTTAAAAAAAACAGTCCATTTTGCCCCGGTGGTCCGTTTTGCCCCGTTCTCTCCTACCTGAGAAAGCCGAGCCCCTCGCGAACGAATTGGCCATTCGAAAGTATTGCAGATCAATCCCCGAGACGAGAGATGATGAAGCCCGCCCGCTCCCTCTCTCCCCCCTAACCCGATGCCTTCGAAGATTATGCCGCAAAATTATAGGTCCGCGCTCGCTTTTACACGAAAAAAATCTTCTCATCGAACGAGAGATACTTTCTTGTGTATCACGTGATGTGGCTTGGCTTTATATTATCATTCGTCGGCATACATTATTATACTACTCTCGATGCTTGTATTGAGGTAATTCTCTGCAAACTGATGCGTCGCGACGACAGATTATCCGAGCGAAGATTAGGCGCTATTATTTCATAAAATTTTTGTTCATAAAAAATGGTTAATTAATTTTTTTTAAAATTAATTCATCACCTCTCGGTGTGTGTTTCCATAAATCCACGAGTAAAGATAAGACGATTTTTTTTCGCAGGAAGGAAAACAAAATCCTGCGTTCGTCAGCGACGACGGACTGACAAGAATCGATCTTGGGAACACCAGATATGGAACGGAAGCTTACAACTTTGCTTACGGAGCTGAGGATGACCGGAAGACGCGTACCGAAGGCTCCACCGAACAGATGGTAAATTTTCCTTGTATTAACATCGAGAATAATTTGTAATATAAAAGAATTTGGATTTGATATTGATGTTGATAATTTATTAAAGGATGACTCCTTTTGTAGAACCAAAGACAGTAGTAGATTTCATTTTTTATCCAACTGGTGTATTTGCACGTGTGCTCTTTTGGCTTCAGAGCATATATAAAATTTAATAAACAACAATAAATAGGATTAAATTTGGCTGAAGGACTGCGGTCAATGGCCAATTGGCAATATGCAGTATAGTTCAGTATTTTGGCAGTATTTTAATTACATGATATATTTCAGGTACTTTAAATACTCAAATACTTCTTTGGTATTTAAAGTACTTTTTGAGCCAATTAAGTATCAATACAAAATATTTTTGTACCCACCTTCGCATTTGAATTTTAAGAATGAATATGGGAATATCCGGAGCCAAAATACTTGGAAGATGTTAACAAAAGGGAATACAAATTTTATGTAAATTTTTGAAAATTTTCATTAAAAATGCCAACTTACAGATGTGAAATAAGTATCAAATTCTGATGTACA
This sequence comes from Ichneumon xanthorius, assembly GCA_917499995.1. Classification (NCBI taxonomy): domain Eukaryota; kingdom Metazoa; phylum Arthropoda; class Insecta; order Hymenoptera; family Ichneumonidae; genus Ichneumon; species Ichneumon xanthorius. The sequence goes on from OU824207.1 coordinate 16,962,886, forward strand.
ATCCTGAATAATGCCAAATTTTCATATGATGTTAAAGATACAAAGTCAAATCATTAGATAAAGATTTAAAAAAAGATAATTTTAAATTCCGAATGCTAAATGTCAAATGTGAAGTAAATTTCCAATAAAAAAATCTTAAATTTCCAATGCCACCGACATACTGAATGGCAAATATGGAAAAATGTCAGATGTTAAAAAACATCGCATGTCAAACTAAACAAAAAAATTGAGGTAAAAATAAAGACAAATATCGAATGTGAAGTATGAAAAAAAGTAAAAACTTAAATTTAATTAGAAAAAATTAAGTTGAAATTTCATTGACTTTTACGACATATTTTAGTAAGTACTCAAACGAAGTACTTATGAATGTATTTTAAGTACAAAAAGTATTTTGTATTTAAAATAGATATAGTATTTTGTGATTTACATTTTCATTATTTTATAGTATTTCGCCCAACTCTCGTATAGGTGAAAAGAGATAAGTTTGTTAGAAACAAAACCGGTACATGTTATGTATTATTAATAGACTCACTACACTACTACTATAATTAAATTGGTGATAATAAATATAAATGGATAAACTTTAGTTTGCTTTATGTGAATTTATCTGAAATAATTTATTTTTTATTAACATTTTTTTTAGACGATAGCCGACGAGGACGACGCGGGCAGACCGACTTGGGGCAACGGTATCGAGTTCCTCATGTCCTGCATCGCGATGTCCATAGGACTCGGAAACGTTTGGAGATTTCCGTTCGTAGCTTACAAGAACGGCGGCGGTGCATTTCTGATACCTTACATAATCGTCCTGTTCCTCGTTGGAAAGCCTTTCTACTATCTCGAAATGATAATGGGCCAGTTCACGAGCAAATCGTCGGTAAAGATGTGGGCGATGAATCCGGGCTTTCGGGGTGTCGGTTGGGCACAGATGTTCTCCATGATATCCGTCGGAACGTACTACTGTTCTCTTATGTCGGTAACCCTCTTCTATCTTATCGGTAGCTTCAGATCTGAATTACCTTGGGCCACCTGCCTGCCTGAGTGGGGCGATACTTGCGTAAATTCGGGAAACGCCGGCAATACCAGCACCGTCCCGACCCACAACTCGACCACCATGAGTAGTTCGGCCGAGCTGTACTTCACGTAAGTTCCCCGTTTTGCGCTGGCCAAAATAATAACAGATAGGGAAGGGTGGGCACAATGGAACGCCGGGGCAAAACGGACCAGTGACCTCCATCTGCACAGTCAAAAAAAATTGTACTTTTTACAAAAGATTATTGTCCACAAACGTCCAGAATTTTTTATTTGTTGCTTTTCGAGTTTTACAAACAAAAGTACAAACTGAAATTGTCAATGACATGGGAAATAAAAGGATCGGTTCGTATAGTCAAATAAGTGACAAACGAGTTTGTCACTTATTTAACAAAATTATTTTTACGAAATTTCGCATTCCGATTTTACGAAATTATTTTTCACTGTGTGGGACCAGACGTTTTCTTATGTGCCGCGAAAAAACGATAAAATAGACGGCTATGCCACACACCGAGACAAATGGATATTACTGAATAGCACTTCGATATTGCGAATGAGCATTACCAGGAAAAAACTGGCCTAGTCAATGTTATTAATTTATTAATTAATTAATTAATTAATTTATTTATTTACATATTTATTAACAACGTGAAAACCCGCAAAAAACAGAAGTTAATAGTCTATAAATTTTTACTCGTGCAATATCATACAAAGAATTTAAGATTTTTATATTTTAATATAAATAATATTCGTAATATGCGCTCACATTTAAATACGAGAAAGGGCATTTTTTAATGTTGTATATCATTTGGACAGTCAAAGTTTTAGGGTAAATAATTAGTTGGGTAAAAGTGGTTAATGTGACCCACACCGATCAGCATGTAAATCAATTGTATATATCGACATGGTTATAATGTCCACTTACTCTATCTATTTTTCTCGGTGCGCGGGTCCGTTTTGCCTCGCTCTCCCCTGTCGAGAAAATAATGACCCTGAAGATATCAAACAAACTTTTCTCGGGGAAGGTCACTTGGAGATCAAAATTCTATAATTGAACAATTGGTTATTCTTCCTAAAGCCGTGCACTGATAGAGACTTGCGAAAGATGAAATTTGATGTCATGCAGATATCTTCAGGATCATAGAAAATATAATTGTTATGCTTCATTCGAACTGGTATCTCTGTGAACAGGAAAACTGTGCTCCACGAGAAGCAGAACATCGACGACGGCATTGGATGGCCAGATTGGCGACTTACGATGTGTCTCTTCGTCGCCTGGGCTTGCATCTTCGGTGTTCTGGCCCGCGGTGTAAAGAGCTCCGGCAAGGCGGCTTATTTCCTCGCGCTCTTTCCCTATGTAATTATGATCGCGTTGCTCATCAGAGCCGTGACGCTGGAAGGAGCGGCGAATGGGATTATATTCTTCATAAAGCCGAACTGGGAAAAATTGTTCGAGCCCGATGTATGGTATGCTGCGGTAACCCAGTGCTTCTTCTCACTATCGGTATGCTTCGGCGGTGTCGTCATGTACTCTTCTTACAATGACTTTGATCACAATATATATAGGTGAGTGAGAGATGGATTCGAACTGCAAATGACGCTATTGGTGGTTTGAGAAATATTATGATTATGATTATGATTATGATTATGATTATGATTATGATTATGATTATGATTATGATTATGATTATGATTATGATTATGATTATGATTATGATTATGATTATGATTATGATTATGATTATGATTATGATTATGATTATGATTATGATTATGATTATGATTATGATTATGATTATGATTATGATTATGATTATGATTATGATTATGATTATGATTATGATTATGATTATGATTATGATTATGATTATGATTATGATTATGATTATGATTATGATTATGATTATGATTATGATTATGATTATGATTATGATTATGATTATGATTATGATTATGATTATGATTATGATTATGATTATGATTATGATTATGATTATGATTATGATTATGATTATGATTATGATTATGATTATGATTATGATTATGATTATGATTATGATTATGATTATGATTATGATTATGATTATGATTATGATTATGATTATGATTATGATTATGATTATGATTATGATTATGATTATGATTATGATTATGATTATGATTATGATTATGATTATGATTATGATTATGATTATGATTATGATTATGATTATGATTATGATTATGATTATGATTATGATTATGATTATGATTATGATTATGATTATGATTTCAGAGATGCTATGGTCGTTACGACCCTCGACACGTTCACCAGTCTCATGGCTGGTTTTACAATATTCGGCATTCTCGGCAATCTTGCTCACGAATTGGGCACCGATGACATAAGCCAAGTTGTACGAGGTGGTACAGGCCTCGCGTTCATATCTTATCCGGACGCTATTGCGAAATTTACTGTTCTGCCCCAGGTGAGACGATTATTTTTACAGTTTTACGACAGTTTTACCGAATCCAGGGTAGAGCGGGGCGAAACGGGGAAGCTAAAAAATTAAGGCCGTACGGATGAGTCCGAGGCTATGCATTGTCTGTTTACTTAACAAAACAAAACAAAAAATGAAATTTGTAATGACTATTCTGAAAATTCGCGAAAAATTGGCTTTCAGAGCAAAATGAGGCAACCTCAACCTCACCATCGATTGAGGAACTGATGTTTTGTAATTTGCCACGATTTACGAAGTACCTCATTGTGCCGAAATTGCGTATTATCTTCATGGTTTTCATTGTAATCGTGATACTCTATTTTGCTACACGTCTGCAGTTTAGAACTTACGCATTTTGCACGGTTTCGACTATTTTCCAATATATTTTTATTTAACCCAAATGTTTTTTCTTTCTTTTATAGCTATTTTCCGTTTTGTTTTTCCTGATGTTGTACGTCCTCGGTATAGGCAGTGCAATCGCTCTGGCAGGAGGAATAATAACGATAATCCGCGATCAATTTCCATCGTGGAAGCACTGGCAAGTTGTGCTGGGAACCTCACTCGTTGGGTTCACCGTTGGTATCGTCTACTGCACTCCGGTAAATTTAAAAAAAATGAAAACGCACGCTAAAAATCTGTGCGACAATGTGTTTTTTTTTATTTTATTATTAATATTTACAGAAAGAAAGTTAAACTTATTTTATCTGCTTCAAAAATATTCGTACATTTGTACATTATATCGATAAGTGTGTATCAAGTCTGTTCTTAAATTGGTTTAGTGTCTCACACTTGACAATCGTTGCCGGTTGCGCGTATATCTATAATTTTTTTTTTATTTCAGGGCGGTCAATTCATCCTTGGCCTGGTCGATTATTATGCGGGTTCGTTCATCGTTTTCGTTCTCGCGACGATGGAAGTCTCCGGAATTTTTTGGGTTTACGGATTGGAAAATTTTCTCGACGATGTCGAGTTTATGCTCAAACGGAGACCGACGGTGTATTGGCGAATTTGCTGGGGCCTCGTAACGCCGATTCTACTGGCTGTGATTCTCATCTACACCATCGCTACCCTGACACCTCTCACCTATGGCAAAGAATATTATCCCCCGAGCGCGTATGGTGAGTTTCATCTCAACATTAAGAAAAGAAATTGTTGCTCATAAATTAATAAGCAAAATTTAAATGACGATACATTTTTTGCCAAAATTTATTTATTTTTTAAGTATAGACAAAATTAGTCATGATACAAATGTTTGTAAATTATAAATTATAAATATAAATGTTTTTCTCTACAGCCGCCGGTTGGACTCTACTCGCATTCGGAGCTCTTCAGATTCCCTTCTGGATGGCGTACGCGATCCTGTCCAACAGGGACCTGGGCGTGCGCAAGGTAGCAAACACATTTACGACCGCACGCACAGATCTTCGTTGAATCGAGATTTGTATTAATTGTGTTCTATTTTTTTATATAGATGGTGCAAGCTGCGTTCGAACCGTTGCCCAGTTGGGGACCGAGAAGTCCAACTCGTCACGCGGCGTGGCGACAATTCAAGGAAACGATGAAGAAGAAAAAAGACAGTCGCACGAGTTCGAAGATTAAGCAGCTGATCTACGTTCTGTTCGGACAAGAGGACAGACTGACGTGAACATCACGTTCTTTTTTTGTTTCATACTTCCTTGTCAACTACCTCGGCTCTCGCCTACACTTGCTTAATTCGTAAATACTATTCGTAAAGCTTGCCGCACGGTTTTTTTTTGTTTGTAAATAGTTTTTGGATCGTGGATCGTGGTTCGATTTTTTTAACTCTGGATCGCCAGACCTCTGTGTTCGTGGCTTTGTAACTTTTGAACAAATGGCTATTTTTTTGGATCTAATTGTAGTGAAATTGAAACGCCGGGCTCTGCCTGACAATAATAAGCTGCGGTGGGTTACAAAAAAAATTGTTTGTTCGAAAGTTATAACATTTATAACAAAAACGTGAGAGAAAAACCGGGGACAATGCATTGCATCCGACCGCGGTATGATGCACTAGGGTTAAAATGTTAGTATTAGTTAAGGGCAGGTAACTAAGGTGGAGAGGCAGTAGGTGCATTTTCGAATTTTTTGTTTTTCGAAAACTATTCATTCTATATCAGTCGGTAAAAAAAAACATTATAAGCTGTGTACGTTAAGCTATCTTGAGGATTCTTTCTACAAACATGTGACGAACGATTGCTTTCTTGCTCACGTAGTTTGCGGTGCCCACGATGTAAATTTGAACGTATATTGTCGACCTATCTAATGCAATTAAAATCAAAACTATTTAAGTAATACAATTCCACGTAGATAACGAGAACATTTGTCAACGTGAAAAACTACATCGTGTCAACATTTGGCTGGAATCGGTCGAGCAATTCTCGAGATAATTGACGCTTCGATTTTGAAGACCATGTTTCGAGATAATAGCATTCGAAGTTTGGCAAAGGGATGCGATGACACGCTCGGTTGTCTAGTCGCGCCACGGCCCATCTTCCATAATTTCGATCATTTTTTATAATCTCAATAAGAAATTTGTACTCAATATTATTCATACTTAAAACTTTAAGAAAATAAAAAAAGAATTGTTTTTTCAAAAAGAATCAGCTGCCTGGTTAAAGTGCCCCAGAACGGCAGCTACGCGTGCGGCGGCTCGACCGATTGGAAAGTCTTTTCCGGTCAATCGCTTATAACTCGAATATAATCGCTTATATCCTCAATTTTAAAAATGTCCACATGAAATTTGCACACAATATTCTTAACATTTCAAACTTAAAAAATATATAAACATTCCACTTAGTTACGTGCCCTTAATGTGACGATTGATTCAGTATTATGCATATATATGACAATGGAGCGAGAGAGTTCTGTGATTTATCAGTGAAATTAATAAGAAAGGTTGCAACCGCGATGTAGTCGCGCAGTCATCCCTCTAGACGAACGATTAATTTATCTCGTCGTAAACAACTCGCAAGCTCGTCGAGAAAAAAAATAATATCGAGGGCTTCCCCCCTATTAACGTGCTAATTCCCAGCGCTGTGTTTCACTAATTTTTCATACATTGTCAGTTCCACGTAACTATAAAATTCATCACTATCGAGCAATCGCTTCTCCATTATTGACGAGCCTTGATTTTTGCGGACTTGTCCCCTATCAAATTTACATACGTCTTTTATCACTTCATGTCTTCCATGTAGCTATTTTTTTGTACTCTTATAGATTCACACCTAATGTTAATTACGTATCGTTAATAATTAATAAATCAAGTAGCACGACAATAGCCTGATTTTTATTCCGTAATTCTCTGTTACCCAAAAAGAAATAAAACTTCCTCCGATCGACCACAATTTGCATACCGATTTTATCACTGCGTCTTCCATGTACCTATTTTTTGGCACTATTATTGATTCTCACCTAAGGTTAATTACGTATCGATAATAATTAATAAATCACATTTACATCTCTATCACTCACAACTTTACCAGAAAACAAACTCTACCAGTTAATAACTCTGCCAAAAAAGACAGCTTTGACAACTCTACGACATAACAACTTTACCAAAATCTCTAACAGAAAGTAAAAAAATTCTACCGGAATCAAAATAAAACCCTACCGAAATTCAATGGTAGCCTTGTATTCCGGTCGAGTTTTACTTCCATTCCGAGTAGAGTTTTATTTTTAACTTTCTGGTAGATATTTTGTTAGAGTTCTGACCCGGTAGAGTTGTGATATGGTAGAGATGTTTTCTGGTACAGGTGTGAGTGATAGAGATGTAACTGTGCCAATAAATTAAGTAGCACGGCAATAGGCCGATTTTTATTCTATAATTCTGTTACCCAAAAAAAAACTCGTTCTGATCGACCACAATTTTAATTCTTCGTCTCACACTGTTAACAGCCGTTGACTAGACTGCTGTCGCAATTCCGACAGCGTACCAAATCCGAATAAGATAACAATGTTCGAGCATAACCGTTTCGTTTTACACGCGCTCGGTTCTCACTTATCGTTGAATATTGCACGAAGCGTACGTTTCAAACACAATCGGCTGGGCCTTCGAATTTCGATGTGACATTGTTATCTGGCAATAAAAGTCATTTGCACTTATAATAAATTTTACAATCGCAAAATCTTCGCGGCGATAAGAATTCGAGAGCTACGATCTCTCGTGCGAGATTGCAAAGAACAGTTGTTCCCGAAGCAGATGATCGTTTATCGTACCTCGCCAAATCGCGAGTATCATCGTGCAATGTAGTGCGGTCCCCCGCGAAGACAAGCATAGTCCGTGAGAATGGTGAGCGACCCCAATTTTATCTTTTCCTCGTAATGAAATGAAAAACAAAGCACATTTATTTATTTCTCGTTCATTCCCCGTAGAAGTTATGTTTCTCAATAATAAAAATTAAAATAATATCGAGATTTTAGTGTCAGTTTAATTACAATAGCCCGAAGCGTCAAGAAACACGAGACATCGAGTTCTAAATCGGCACGTGAATCGACTAACACTGAATAGTGTTGTGTCATCCCTCATGAAAATGAAGCATTTGTCGTCAAATGGTTACCATTGAATCTGAATGATGTACTAAATGGTGCATTAGTGGTAACCATTCGCTCTGAATGGTATCGATGGTGAACACTTTTAATGATTCCTATTCATCCTTTGACCATTGGTGAATGGTAACCACTCGAGACATTACCATTGATCAATTGTAACTATTCAGAGCGTAACTATTAAGCAATTGTAATCATTTGGCGTAATACCATTGACCAATTGTTACTATTTAGAACACTAAAATTGATGAATCGTTACTATTTGGAGCATTACCATTGGCTAATTGTAACTGTTAGGAAAATTGCCATTAACTGTTATAACTATTCGGGGCACAAGGATCAAACAATAGTTCCTATTTCAGTCTTTGGTTTTAACAAATTTAACACTTAACTTTTAGTAAACGAAATAATTTCTATCTATGTTCCTCGACTCTTAGACCGAAGTTGTGGTACTCTTTCCTAGGCGCTCTATAGAGGCTTTATATTAAATGAAACTCTCTATAAGTATTTACCTGCTTGTCCCGACCCTTATCGATATCTTTATATATTTCGAGAGCACTGGTTCAGCTGTCACAGCAAACATTACATTTCCTTAAATTCAAAACGATGGACAGAATCCGACATTTCTTGTGAACGTTTCTCATGAACATCAGAACGATTTTTGTACTGACCAAAGCTTTAATTTATTTAATTTTCCGATATTTTCTATGATTATAAATATTCACAAATAACAAAATGACTATGCATTATTATGTGTTAGTGGTGAGTCAGTCATTAAAATACCAAATCAACTTTTATGTCATACATGTCAGAAAAATACAGAATTGATTGGTAGTGCAGTACCAGAGCTCTTGTCTGGTAAGGTGAAGATCGTTGGTTCGATCCGAACATCAGTCGAAAGTTTTTCCCAACATAATTAGATTGAAGTTTGACTCATAAGAACTAGTCACAAGGCCGAAACACTCTAATGCAAGAATAAAATTTACATTATTTTTTTCATATTATTTGCTTTAAAAGAATAACCAATAATGTAATCACCAATGATGACCATTAAAAGATTGTATTGTTACCATTGGGAAATTGAATGGTTATCATTGAGAAATTGAATGGTTACCGTTGAAAAATCGAATGGTTGTCCGAATGGTGCGCCAATTTACCACTGGACATATTCCAATAGTTTTTTCTTAATGGTCCAATCATTCATTTTCATGAGGGATTATTAAGAAAAATGTGTTCGACGCATAATTTTAAAAAACGAATGAATTATTAAATTTAAATTTTATGGGATTTTAATGCTTTTCGAATTTCACTCAAACAATAATCATTGCGACTCTGACGGCAAAAAATCTTGAGCATTCGAGCTGAAATATTGTACATATATTTTAAAGAGTGAAAGTCGGCGGTTGAAATTTGATAAAATTTTGATTTTTCGAAAAAAATGGTTTTATCATTGATTTTTCGTTTTGTGACGGATGGTCGTTTGGATGTAGGCTACTCTAGAATGGGATGTCGAAGATATCGATGTAAATGAAGTAGTCTTTATTGCTCGGAGGGTTTTGAAGAGTGTCGGTCGGCGCTGAACTGATTGAAGCGGTTGTTAAGCTGACGGCTTCGCGCTCGCCTTTACAAAGGATCAAAGTCGGAACGGTGTTTTATCAGTCGCGTCGCATGATAAGTAAGGACTTGCTATCTCGGCCTTCCAACCGAGGGATTTAGTGTCCCGGATGCGTGATAGCCTTAAGGGCCCTAGTGGAACTGGTGCAACCACAGATTCGGGGTTTCATCGTCGTCGCAGTCGCACTAGGGTTGACTAGACATGCATCCACGAGTTGCAAGGACTATGACGAGATTCCGGGTACACTGAAATGAGACTGATCGCTTTGTTCAAACTTTTAACCTTTAAGCAACTGTGTTTTGATGGACTCGAGTAATCCCCATGCAATTAAAAATCAAATAAATAGACTATACAACGATGGTTGCAAGGGTTACAGGAAAACGACGCCAAAATAAAGGTTATCTACGAGTCTATAGCAAGTTACAATTTTGAACATTGTGCATTAGTCTATTGAAGTCTGCCGATGGTCACCTCAGTTCCGTTAGGGGGCTTCTGCGAAGAACGTATTGAAAAATAATGCGCTGACAATTAACAAAGTGGCTGGGGCCGTTACAGTCTTTTAACGTCACGTAATGCGTACAGTTCCTCCATGAGCCAAAATTGCTCGATGTAATTTCTCACAGAAGAGAGTCATGCGCAAACAGTAAACAAAAATTAGGAAGAAATATGTAAATTACGTTTGCTTCCGTGTTTCTTTTAGAAGGCAACAAAAAAACCGAAGGAGGTCGGGGCCGTCAATATTTTCGATAATGAAGCTTACGAGGACGATGAATTCGGCAATTCATCTGGCACAACGGCGTCGGCAAAGTGCTCAACGATCGGGACTGTCGATGAGCGCGCAAAAGATAAGAGAGGCTGGAACAACAGTATAGAGTTTCTCATGTCGTGCGTCGCCCTGTCCGTGGGTTTCGGAAATATTTGGAGATTCCCGTTCACAGCTTACGAGAATGGCGGTGGTGCTTTTCTCATACCGTACATAATAGTCCTTATTCTCGTTGGCAAACCGTTCTACTATCTGGAGATGATCATTGGACAGTTCTCCGGAAAATCGTCCATCAAGGTCTGGAACGTATCGCCTGGCTTCGCTGGTACCATTTTACCCAAAAAATGTTGATTTTTTTACGACCCGGAAAATATGATCGTATATTATTATTCATACACGATCGTACAATAAACCCCCGATCAACCGGAATGCTCGAAGAATCACCGTATAACTAAATCTACGGTTAATCCGAATTACATCTCGTAATTTGTTTTATTTTTTAAATTTCAAAAAAGTCTAATTCCCGATATGTGCATTTTTCTTTAGCACTTTAAGTTCCGAAGCGGTATGTTCCTCTATCCTGTTGAAAAAATGTTCAACTGGGCTGCACCAGTCTGTATCAAAATCTTCGGAGAAATCTAGATTTTTTATGTTCACAATAAGATTTTTAAACATCGCCAGTAAGAATTCTTTATTTAGGGTGCATTAATAAACATGACTATTCGTAAAAAATTTCCATAACGTTTAGATAAAAATTAAAGATAAAAAATGGTGATATCGCCAACGTGCCATCTATGGCACACTGGGCATAAAAGGGTCAGTTAATGACGAGCTTGTACTTGTATAAAAAGCCGTATTTTTTCATACATTGCATTAATGGCTCTTTTCTTTGTAATAATTGTAACTATCGCTTATTTTGGATTTTGTCAATTTCGCTTTCGCAAGTGTTTCCGCTACAATGCAATATTAATTTGCATACCTAATAAATATTTGTTTAATGTAAAAAAACGCTTCCTCTATGAGGAAGCAAAAGACAGTTGGAAGGGTGCACGTTTAATCCGCTCGGGGGATAATCCGACCCCGGTCAATCGGGGTTCTACTGTATATGAATGTATATTAATCATACATGATTATTTTTTTAACCTGGGCATCAAATACAATTTATTTGTTTAGGGTGTTAAAAATGTATGTGATTTAATTTATGTTATTTTTTTGGTAATCAGGCGTCGGCTGGGCGCAGATGTGCTCGACGATAGCTCTCGCTACCTACTACTGTGCCCTCATGGCTCTGACTCTTTTCTATCTGATATCCTCGCTTGCCGAGGAACTGCCGTGGGCCCGATGTCTCGACGATTGGGTCGATATCTGCGTGAATTCGGGAGGGCACAGCAGCGGCCTCAATCGAAGTGAAAATTTAATTTTCTTCGACACAACGCAATCCAACCAAGCCACGATGAGAAGCTCAGCCGAGTTGTACTTCACGAAAGTCGTACTCAAGGAAACTGACTCGATCGACGACGGTATCGGGATGCCCGACTGGAAATTGACCCTCTGCCTTCTCGGAAGCTGGATAACCGTGTGTCTGATACTCTCCCGTGGAATCAAGAGTACCGGAAAGGCGTCTTATTTTTTAGCTATTTTTCCGTACATCGTTCTCGTCTGTCTTCTCGGACTGGCCATTTCCCTCGAGGGTGCGTCGAACGGTATCATATTCTTCGTCACACCCGTGTGGAGCAAACTTTTGGATCCGAAGGTCTGGTACGCCGCAGTGACACAGTGCTTCTTCTCACTATCCGTCTGCTTTGGGGCGATTATCTCGTACTCGTCGCACAATGACTTCAGACACAATATATACAGGTTGTTCGATCGGATATGGAAATTTCATCGATCCAACCATGACGCAAATGCAATGGACGTTTTTTTTTGCAGAGATGTTATGATCATAACGAGCCTGGATACGTTGACGAGTATGATGGCCGGATGCACGATCTTCGGGGTACTCGGAAATCTAGCATTCGAAATAGGAACCGACGACATCGGGTCGGTAGTCCGTGCTGGCACGGGCTTGGCTTTTATATCTTATCCGGAAGCGATCGCCAAATTTACGGTCGTGCCGCAGGTATGATTACTTTTTTTTCTGGGAGAAACCTTCCAGCGGGGGTTTTCCACATTGGCCAGACTGGGCCGGTGGAAAAAGAAGAAGAAGGAAACAAAGAAGACTGGATTGGCGAATTTTGTATTTTTATTGTATTGTTTTTAAAAAATTACGAATCGCAGCTCTTCGCCGTTCTATTCTTTCTGATGATGTTCGTACTTGGCGTTGGAAGCTCGGTGGGGATGACCGGAAGTATTATAACCGGTATCCTCGAGCAATTTCCAAATTTCAAATACTGGCAAGTCACGTATCCTGCCTGTTTCGTCGGATTTCTCGCTGGACTCGTTTACGTGACTCCGGTGAGTATGAAATAACGTTCTCGTTCTCCTACTCCAGGTTAAAAGATAAAGTCGCTTTCGGCGCGGGGTTCGGACTCAAATATCGAACCTTTAAGGTGGTTCTTGCATTTAGGTAAAATGTAGATAGATTGACAAATTTGATATCAAATCTGAGATTAGGGTTCCTAGAACGTGTCTGAATTGTTTGGCATTTTTTTTACCGTGTGGTTTCACAGATATATGTCCGTTAACATAGTCAATTTTACACGGTGAGGATAGGAAAACATAGCTAGATCGCGCGTTCGAACCAAAAGTTCGTACTTGTCGACTAGATCGAAGAATAAATAACCGCTTAATCGATTCCATGAACAATTTCGAAAATACCTTCGCCATACCAGACTGATTAACCGTACCGTTTAAAAGATAAAGCGAAAATTCCGATAAATTTGCGGCAATTTTCAACGCGACAAGAGAGTCATGGCGGCCGCCGTTACACGCACGTGGCGACTTGACAACGTCGCTTGCGTCAATGACGCAGCACGAGTTCCAGGGGTACCTTACCATTTTTTCATATTTTAATGGAGGTATAATGGGTCTTATAAAGAAACGTACATATTTTTTAAATATCTGTATTGACCATCGAGGAATTGTTGCAAACTAAATAACAGAATTTTAGAATATTTAATTCTAATCTTCTTCTTTTCTAAACGATCTTTTCGCCGAGACTGTTCACTCATGTTCACTCACTGAAAGTTAGGCTATGGCGATACAGCGGACGCTCCGCGAGCCATTGAAATCGCGGCGTTGTCAAATTATGCTTGTTCGTAAAAATATATGGCTGCAACTCTAGTCAAACTCGAAACTTTGTACCGATATTTTCATTTTATGACAACGGTCCAATAAAGAGAAAATTTTACAAATAATTAATCTAAGCCTATAATGAATTTTTAAGACAAAAATCAATGATATTTGAAAGCATCAGCAATAGTCACTGGTGTGACTTCAAAGTACTGCATGATCCACCTTACCAGCCTCTTTACCGTCCAGAATTATTTTTAACTCAAAATTGCTCGATATAAAAAAAATATGTATGCATTTTTTTTTCTTTTTTATTCCAGGGTGGTCAGTTCATTCTAACGCTGGTGGATTACTACGGTACATCCTTCGTCGTATTTATCCTTGCATCTTTCGAGATAGCTGGATTAATATGGGTGTACGGTTTCGAAAATTTTCTGGACGACGTCGAATTCATGCTCGACAAAAAGCCGAGTCTCTACTGGCGATTGTGTTGGTTCGTCGTGACGCCACTAATTTTAATAGCCATTTTTCTCTACACCGTCGCGACCCTGTCACCGTTGACCTACGGAAATTCGAAATTCCCGTGGACCGCTCATACTGCAGGAATCCTTATCCTTGGGATCGGGGCCGGCCAGATACCGTTTTGGGCTGCGGTAGCTCTATTGAAAAATCGTCATTCACCTTTGCGAGAAACATGGAAAAAAGCGTTCTCACCGTCGTGCGATTGGGGACCGCGATTGGAGGAGGACAGACGAGAGTGGCTAATTTTCAAAGAGAAGAAAGCAAAAATTAGAAGTCTTCGAACACAGCCACGATGGTTGCAAAATATATATGTGCTATTTGGAATTAAACCAATGTAGCAACTATAATTTTTTTAATGTTTTTAAATTTGATTAATTATTCCTATCATTCATACAATAAATTCTCAATACAATTAATTTAATTAAGTATCAATACAGTTAATTTAATAAATGATTAATATAATAATTCATACATAATATTAATTATATTAATTTCCATAAACGCTTTACAATCGATCTGAGGCTTGCAGAAATGATCGGAAATGTGAAAAATGTATAGACCAAAAAAAATGCACACTAATAACGTACTTCACTAAAATTTCTGAAAATGATCGACCAGCTGAACGTATAATTTACAAAATCTTTTGTCTGATCCGAAGTGTAATTAATTTAATACCATAAAATAAAAACAAAAACAATGCAGTTATTAAAATGCCCAGAAAGATAATATATGGAACGATGGGCTACGAAATATTATATAGATCAATTTATGCATAGATCATGTCAACCGAAAGTACCTTATAAACTAAAATCTCGCAAATTCACCCAATCTGCGCACGCAAATAACAGAAAATTAATCCACAAGAAATTCGCTGGCTACTTAACTTATCAATTTGGGCTTCTTCGTTGGCTCTTTCTTTTATACTCCGGGGACGGGAAATCCGATGGAAAATGAGTTTTATGGTGATCGACTGGCCAGGGCGATCCGGACATCCGACACGGAAACTCTGTTACGTCCGTTCACAATAGTATTTGGTGGATCCACTTTATTACGTCCTTCGTCCTCGCAATCCCCGGAGAGAAAGAGAACGATCTCTGTGCATTACCGCACACATAGCTGAATTTCGCACGTTGCGTGAGCGTACTACTCGTTTCACGCATTTTGGGCCTTTATATCGGTAGCCGCGTCCTCTAGTTGAATTTGGGATCGCGCGCGCGTTTAAATTAAATTTACGATCTTACAAATTTATACGGTAAGGTTTCAAAGGAATCGGTTACATTTTAATTCGTGAATGTGGCGGCCCGCCGCGTAATGGAAAACTCGTGAGAAAAACGATGGTCTATATTCACCCCCTGTACGTTACAGACCGTTCAGAATCTCCCGTTATTAGAAATCCCTCGGTAGACGGCGCCGGCGCCCTATCGACATCAGGCTCGCGACCTGCAAGCCCAACATGCACCCTAGGAGGACGTTTTGCCAGTATCAGTTTCCCGTTCGCCACGCAAGGGTCGCGATCCCTTATGGAATAATTTAATCGACGTGCAAATCGTACGCAATTCGAATATAAATAACCTTCCCACCGTCTACAGCATCGTCTAAGCAACGATTTTTTTGAAATCCACATTACAAAACCATTGATAAATATTATATTCACCAGAATGCAACTGTCACTTGATTAGCTCTGTTCTATAGTGTGTTACAACAGATAGTGTGTAATACAACAGGAAGATAATTATTTTCATCCCTGTCAATGATAAAATTATTATTATTGTACGAAAAAATTTTTTGCTGCAATTAAATCGACGCGCGAATGAAAATAAAACTAATAAAAATACTATGTTTATGAGAAATTAATACAAAAAATTTCGACATATCAGATATGTGCACCATTCCCAAAACCCACTGAATGGTAAGTAATGTCTTTACAGTAATTTTGACGGATTTTGGAGTGTGACGCGTTAAGAATTAAACTTCCCGTTCTCGCTTCAACTTTCAAAGTGTCCATCTGCCACTTGTTTTCATTAATCGTGTCAATTACTGCGGGTTATGAATTTACCGTACATCGATCGAGAAACTTTGCATACTTGGAATGACGTACGCCGCACGTACTCTCTCTTCGCTCGAAATTCTTTACACCTAAAATAGAAAAAATAAATAAAATACTTTATCGATTAAACGAACTTACCTGTAAGTGAAGTTCTATCGTAATTGTATGAAGCGCCTCTTCCGAAGAGATCAAAACGTAGTACTCCTACTTCACGCCAGTGTCACCACACTTTTATAGCTGAAGGAATACATTTTTCCGGCGGTTGTCATGGCAACTAGAGCTTGCTTACGCGTTTATCATTGTTTAAAGTTTTGCCGTAACGTTCCTAAAGGGTTTAATAAACTAAGAATTAAGGAAGGGTTAGGGTGGGAATGTTCTCTTCGGAAGAGGCGCTTCATACAATTACGATAGAACTTCACTTACAGGTAAGTTCGTTTAATCGATAAATTGTATTTTGCGCCTCTTCCTCGAGATCACAACGTAGATTTTTAAAGTCCGTTACGGCTAATTAAGTGTTATAACAGAACAGCACCTATAGATATATATATTTCTTATTATTATTTTTATTTATTATTGAAAATTGAAATTGCAAATTCATTTGGATCTGTAACAACAGGTAAATTATAAAATTTTGCAAACACTGCCGAACTGCATGTCCAACCTGCTGTCTTTTTTATTAAGTCAATATTAACCCCATTATTTTTCGCCGATGAGGTGGACGCATGGCGCGTGCTATATGCCGAAAAAATGGACGTATCCACGACGCACTCGGATAGCATAGTTTTTATCCATCGGCTTATAGTCTGGGTAGAAACCCCTTCATAAGGTTTCTTGAACGAAATAAGTTAACTTTTGACTGTTTTCCGAATAAGTTTTGTTTTTTCTAAGTACTCTTGCAGAGCAGAGGCCGCGCAAATATTACTATCCTCTTTAAAAAAAGGGATGATCAGAATTGGTTGCTTACGAACCTGACCCGAAGACTTTATTTTGTCGGGTATTCGAATTTCGATCCGCGAACTTGAGACACTGATATTTTCAATATTTATTAAGCTAAGAGTCTGCATTCTATGCCCCGTGACCAAAGCTAAGAGTGTCGAAAGTTTTAGGGACAATTTCTCGAGAGACAATTCTTGGTTCGGCGGCCCCCTGGAGACGAAATCTAATACCATTTTTGGATCCCAGATATAATCATACTTAGGTGCCGACGGTCTCAAATTCGATATAGCTTTGAGAAATCTTTTAATTTCTGGATTACTTCCGATATTTTGTCTCAGAATCAGAGCAATAGCTGACCGATGCGTATTTAAGGTCCCATTAGACGCACCTTTTTTATATTCAACTGTAAGAAAACTCAATACTTCCGAAACCGTATTCTCCAGAGGGTCCAAATTTTTTAAGGCACAAAAAGACCACAATTTTTTAAGACTTCTGTCATACTGTCGTACAGATGCTTTTGCTAAGGAGGAGACCATTATCTCGGCTGCCTCCGCAGGTACGTTCCTGATGGCAAAGGCCCTCCGCATACTTTCCCGGCAATCAACGTAGTTATTTGCCCCAGTGGATGAGGGTTCCTATTCGTATGGCACAATAAACTTGTATTAGGTTTAAAATATATCGGATCTTCCACTAAGAACGACTCAAAAAGTGGAAACCATGGCTGAGTTGGCCAGTAGGGAACCACAATTACACCTCATGCTTTATCTTCCACAATTTTTCGTAAGGCAGATAGAATTATTGCGAAAGGAGCATAGAAGGAGAATGGACTCCAATCTATCGTAAAGGCATCTGTGGCAAAAGAATTCGGGTGTCTCTTCCAGAACACGTATTTCTCACATTTCGTGTTAACTCTAGATGCAAAGAGATCGATATCGGGGACTCCAAATCTCTGAAGTATTTTTTTATAGGCTATATTTGCCAGTTCAAACTCAGTATCAGGTTGGGATCTTCGTGACTCAAAATCTGCTTCGCAATTATTGTTTGATTCGATATAGGATGTTACCAACCATATATCCCTTTCTTCGCACCAAGACCAAATGTCTTTCGCTATTTTGTTTACATTTTTGAAACGAATACCACCCATATGTCTGATATAAGATATCGCTATAGTATTATCGATCCTTAGCAAAATACTACAGTGACGATAGCCGTCGGCGAAGCATCTAAGGCCGAAAAAGGCTGCTAAAAGTTCCAACTCGTTAATATGGGACGTTTTTTCTTTCTCGCTCCAAAAACCATGAGATTTTTTGCCTTTGCAAACGTCCGAAAAAATCTCGAGAATACAATTGGCACTTCTCATTGCACACTTTGTGTTTATAATATTTTTCTGCTACCAGTCGAAATCCTGATGGAACGAAATCGGCAAGACCATATGAGCATCATAATTATAATTATTTGTTAATAAGGCCTGATATTTGGTGCGTTGAAAATCTTTTACGTGAGCCCAGCCATATTTAGATGCAAAACAACACGATTCAAGTTTCCCAATAACTTCAGCTAACTCACGTATCGTACACGATTGCTTTTTTCGAAATTTTTTGATCCGTTCTAGCATTTTCGTCGATTTATCGTTAGGGAGTTCAATTGTCATTGATTCGGAGTTGTAAATAAACCCAAGGTATTTACAACTTTTTGATGGAATCATATTGCTCTTTTCTCTATTAATAATAAATCCGAGCCGTTCTAAAAGGTTACAAGTAGATTTTACATTTTCAAGACACTTCTCGTACGAATTTCCCAATAACAAAAAATCATCAAGATAAATAACGGACAAAAAATCGCGACTGCGTAAATTCGCCACGACAGGTTTCATTAATTTTGTAAAAGCCCATGGAGCAACGTTTAAACCGAAAGGTAAACACGTGAACTTGGAGAAGCATCCGTTGAAAATGAATCTCAAGAATTTTTGGTGATGATCTGCAATGGGTACAAGATAATAAGCATCCTTGAGATCTAAGGTTGCCATGAAACAATCTGGGCTCACTATCCGTTTTACGATTTTTCGATCTTCTAATTAAAAATGTTCTGCCGTTATATATTCGTTCAATTTTTTTAGATTTAGGATCATTCGAGAGGAACCATCGGGCTTAGGGGCTAAGAAAATAGGCGAGACAAATTGGTCTACCAAGCCTTTACATTTTTGAATGGCGCCCTTTGTTAATAAAAGGTCTATCTGTGAAGAAATTGAATCAAAATCTTTCTTTGACCAGGCGGGTTCTGAGGGTATTATTGTCTGTCGAAATTTCGATGAAAACGGAATTTCAAAGCCCTGGATCCAATTCAGGATGACTGGATCAGACGTAATTGATTCCCAATCCGATAGAAAGTGTTTCAAACGGCCTGCGTGAGTACTCACTGGTTCTAATAACGACGTCACTGGGACGTTTGTCCCCGTCGAGGAACACTCTTTTTCGATTGTTGGCCCGCTTGATCGTTCGAGGAACGTGTCGTCGGCTTCTGCGGATTCGATAATGGTTGATGGAATCGAAGCTGTGGACGGCGCAGCGGGCCTCTCCCGTTTTTTGACGCCTTCGATGGTTGAGGCTTTGAAGCTGCCTTTAATTCTTTTCAAGAGCGTTCCAGCGATTTTGCTGTTTTTAGATTTCCTTCTAGACCTTTGCCGAACAACCAATCGTCGCTTACAGCTTCCTTCAATGTATCCCGAAGGGATTCGTTAAGATTCGATTGAATGAGGGTTCTTCTGACCGATGACTCGCCATGTTGTAAGTCGGCTAGGAGCTTGCCCAAATTAGTCAAGTGTTCGAATAACGAGACTTTGTCGAGGAACTCAGACTTGACGATTATTGAAATCTACCTTCCTAATGCTCCGAGGCATGCTGTACATTTTTTTTGTTTCTCGAAGATACGCTCGTCTCTCTTCCTCGCGGTTTCCGGGATGGACGCTCTAACCTCTGGGTTCAACTTCGGAGGAATAGTTTCTTTACAATTCTCCGCTGGAGTATATTTTTTCAACATTTGATCGATATTATCTTTCGGGAGACCTTTTTTTATTATCTCGATCCAGCGCACGGTAATATCTTTGTTAATTGCTGGTGCAAAGATCGTTTCCTCTTCTAAACGTTCTCCGAGAACATTCAATAGTTCTGGATGAAGAGGTTCTTCTTCTGGGGGTAATACTGTATCAGTATTTGCGATAATTTCACTAGAGACGATGATCGGAACTGGTTCTTGAGATTGCGCCTCATTAGTCCCAGCCTGTGGCCGCTCAATCGCCATGGCTTCATTTTGAGGTTGGGGAGTGTCAGAAAGGCCATCGTCAACCTCACTTTCTGGATCTTTATCCGAGGTTCCAGACTGAAGTGTTCCCTCGAGCTCGTCGTGGTTACGAGACTTGCTTTTTCCTATTTATTTAAAGGAAGAAATAATTGGTTAACTCCAATAAAAGCCAATTTTAAAACATCCTGTTGGCGAAGCATCTTTTCTAATAAGGACCATTTGTAACTGAGAGACATAGCTCTTTGACACAGAGAGACATAGCTCTTCGACACAGAGAGACATAGCTCTTCGACACAAAGAGACATAGCTCTCGGCATAGAGAAACATAGCTCTCGGCATTGAGATACATAGCTCTTTCCCAATAAAAGGATCAACCTCCATAGGTTTCGAAGATAAGGCAGGAGACATATCTCCCCGTGTAGAAAAAATTCTACATGGGTGGCCAGAGGATTCACGCTGCCTGAGACATAGCTCCCCGCGTAAGGAAAAACTCACGCGGGCGGCACGGCAATCCATGATCCGAAGTTTCTCTTACCTCGATTCCGCCTTTTCTTGCGTTTGTTCAGCTTCTTCTTTAATTGTTTGAGGGTTCTCCACATTTCCTCGTCTTCATCCTCGCTTTCTGACGAAAAAATCCGCTTCTTTTTATTCATGCTGATCGCTGTTCTGACGTGCGTGTGGTCACACCGACACACGAGAGAAGAATGATAAACGCGTAAGCAAGCTCTAGCTGCCATGGCAACCTCCGGAAAAATTTATTCCTTGAGCTATAAATGTGTGGTGACACTGGCGTGAAGTAGGAGTACTACGTTTTGATCTCGAGGAAGAGGCGTAAAATACAATATAAAAATTCCATTAAAACGTAAGTCAGATAATCAAAATAATACTTACGCTCTCAATAAAGGCTTATCAAAGCTTCTGTCCCAGCAACCCTCCAGCAGCTGTCCGATGCTTGTGCGTGGCGTGCGAGCTTAGTATTTTTCGGCCACTTCATCGCAATTAGCTGTGTCGAATCAAGTTAGTCTCTTACCCACTTTCGAACGAACTAGTCTTCAACAACTACCTGAACTCATCAGTCTTGTCTTCAACCAGTCCTTTATTCACGCGCTTGAGGAGGGGCGAGCGCAAGACTCGGAGGGGATCGACTCGGTGACGCGCAAGGTGCGGGCCAGGTCGTGTACGAGTGAGAGGTCCGCCATGCGACCTCTCACTCGAACGTGCCAAGCGTGCCGAGATAAAGCTGTAAAGTTCCATGTAATTGCTTATTATTAACTAACGGCGTAGAATAAGTGTCTACATTTTTGTACATAGCTTCCTGACAATATTCTTTACAGTTTTCAATCATTTGTTTGCAACGTTTCCGCATGAACTACCTGTTAGCGTCGAAATTAAAAATACGCGAGCGAGACTAACATTTGAGCGGCGACAATCCGCGAGATCTCGGAAACGATATCGGTAGAGAGAGAGAGAGAAGTAGGGTTCGCGAGAAAGGGAACCACGAGGAGACGAGCAGTGAGCGTTTGGAGATACGAGCGATTGAACGTGTGCGCAGAGAGAGAGTGTTGAACGCGAGCCGGTCCCGTACGATCGCCGGTACTCGCGAATTTAACCGGAAGAATAAGAGAGGCGTACGATAATAAGTTTATTTAGTTTAATTTCTTTAAAACAAGTTTATCCAGTTTGATTTCGTTAGTATAATCGCGAGTGTACGAAAAGGGTTACAATAAATTGTTGCTTTGTTTCTACAACGAACTTTTACGTATACGTTTGATTTCGGAGCCATCCCCACAAAAGAACCAGATTTATCATTCAGAAGTGGGATTTGAACTGAAAGTACCACAAAGTGAACGACCGCGTACGCTACTAAACGAAATTCGATTACGTGAGAATTGAACAATGTATTGTAAAGTGAAATTTGAAAGTGCACAAAGATAAAAAAAAAATAAAAAAAAAAATAAATAAAACAATCCCGGACAGAGTGTTGGACGCGAACACTAATGCCTCGGCATTTCAAGCATTCGCACCGAGTAATAATTTGGTACCTGAAAATCTAAATATTCAAGGCTCGGACCGAAATAATTCATTAGTAGGTGCCGAAGAGCGCCTTCATAACGCGTACCGCAACTCGCTGAGGATCGAAGGAGCGGCAGGTGGGGGCAGTAGCTTATCGAACGAGCCTATTGTGCCACCGTACGTAAACAGCGGGCCACATTCTACGAATTTCGCCATTGGACACCCGGCGAGTCAACAAAATATTATGAATCTTAATATTCCTCAAATACCTCGAGCGAATTCCCAAGCCCCGCGCGCACAGATACAACAAGTCGATGTACGGTACCCACCTCCACCGCCCGTACAGAGAGCAAACAATCCAGTGCCGCCAAATATGGCTGGTAACCGACCGCCGAACCCCGGTTGACAACTCCCCCCAGACGCTTTCATACCGATGAACCCTGTCGCCAACTGGATGCCACCGCACGCGTCAACACTGTTTGTACAGCCTCGGTCAAACAACCCAACTCCTCAGAATGACCTACTACAAATGATCCTCGAAGAAAATCGTAGACGGGATACACTATTCGAGAGATTAAGCGAGCGCATAACTCCACCACTAAATAACGCAGCAGCGAACGCCTCGTTAAATTATAATATTATGCCCGATCTTACAAAGAGCCTCGGGACTTTTGACGGGGAAACAAGCAGTACCGTTGCTCGCGAGTGGCTAGAATGCCTTTCGAGCATGCAGAAACTGCATCGCTGGCCAGATGAATTTGCATTAGAGACAGCTAGGATGCAACTCGTCGGAGGAGCTAAAGATTGGTACCGATGTCATCAGAGGGAGCTATCAACTTGGCCTCAATTTCGTGTACTCTTCCAACGCGCGTTCTTAACGACGGAAAGTCAGGCGGTTAAATGGCAACAAATGGTCGATCGCGTCCAAGGCAAAACGGAACCAGTTACGACCTATTTTCACGCAAAATCAAAGTTGTGCCCTACCCTCAATCTGTCGACGAGTGATATAAAGGAAGCTATACTAGTCGGCCTATACTCCAAAGATTTGTGTAATGTCATGGCGGCTCGTAGACACATGGACTTAGACGCCCTCTACAAGGACATCTTGCAGTACGGACGTTTGGAGAGTCAACGAATAGCGCGCATCAAAACACAACGAGACACCGGAACGGGGAAGGACAAGACGTCCACCCCCATGACGAAGACCCGAACAGACGAAACAAGGGGTAAGCCAACGTCGACTACAGTTGACACACGTCCACCTGTGCGGAACGAAAGCGGTGAAATGAAATGTTATAGCTGTAACAAATTCGGGCATATCGCGAAAGGTTGTCTTGAACCGAAACGCGAATTAATTTGCAGGAAGTGCAGTCAGGAGGGACACACCCAACGCCATTGCACCGTAACCGTCACAGAAGCTCCGAACGTCCAACAAATACAAACGAATGCCAATCGAGACTCCACAACGTATATCAAGGACGTCATAATTAACGGAGTCAAACTGAGGGGTCTCATCGATACCGGTAGCTCGGAATGGACGATAAAAACGTCACAAGTTTTAGCGAGTGACTTACGATTCGAGCGGAAACCGAAAACGTTACAATCTTTTGGTCCCGAAGCATACAAAGTTATCTCTCTCGGGACCGTAACCGCGACGATAATTATCGACGGCGTAGTTGTCGACGGGATCGAAGTCTGCATAGTACCCGACGATACCCAGTTCACCGACATGATCGTTGGACGATCATTCATAAACGCACCAGGTGTCGATTTTTGGAAGCGACGGAACGAACTCACGTTCATACGAGAATCCGAAGAAATAACACCGACTCCAAATCACGAAGGCAACGCGACGTCCACCGAATATTTCGCCGAGACGCTGGACACACCGATTCACACAATCAACCTCATCGAAGCATTAGACGATCCCGCCATATACAACATCCCGATGTTAAATCACAGCGAGGAACCACGACGCATTGAGAAGAACGAAGCACCAAACGATAGTGAAGTGAAAAGTTTGTCTGTGTGTGTTGGTCGAGAAACGAAAGCCCCGGTCGAACGTAAACATCTTATGGTAAGCGAAGATCAACCCGAGAGTGTTGTGAAAGAATTACTAGTAGTGCTGAACGATTTTAGAGACAGTATTGCCTTAGATACAAGCGAGTTAGGCTGTACTGATATAGTGGAAATGCAAATCCACGAAAAACCGGGTAGTAGACCCGTACACGCGAAACCGTATCGCGCAAGCCAGAATGAGCTGGAGAAGATAAAAGCAATCGTTCAAGATTGGAAGAGGGAAGGTTTAGTAACCGAGACGGACTCTCCGTACGCCAGCCCCGTCTTACTAGTAAAGAAAAAGACGGGAGAAAATCGTCTGGTAGTAGATTTTCGCAGATTGAATGCTCAGACAGAGCGGACACACTTCCCGCTTCCAGATCTCGATGATCATTTAGCCTTGTTAGGAGAGAGTAAAATGTTTATTACATTAGATTTGATGCACGGATATTTACAGGTTCCTCTCGCGAAAGAAGCGCGCGAAAAAACGGCGTTTATTACACCTGACGAAACCGGCGAATTTACGAGAATGATGTTCGGTTTAATGAACGCTCCGTTTTATTTCTCAAAGTTGATGCAACGCGTCCTCGGACCACTAAGAAATCACGTAGTGTTGTTCTATTTAGACGACATTCTGATCCCCGGTAGAGACTGGACGGATTTAAAAGAAAGTCTCATTAAAGTATTGACGGCACTCCGAGACGCGAAGTTAACTTTGAAAATATCGAAATGTCGTTTTCTCATGTCGAAAATCACCTATTTGGGGTACGAGATCTCGGGTGACGGTATCGAGCCGGGAAAGCATAAACTTGACGCTATCGCAGAAGTCCCGCAACTTCGCGACGTGCATCAGGTGAGACGATTCCTCGGACTCGCCGGATTCTTTCGAAGGTTCGTGCAAAAATTCGCGGAACGCGCCGAACCGTTGAGAAAATTATTACGCAATAATATACCCTTCGAATGGGGAGAAGCTCAAACGCGAGCATTCGAAGACTTGAGAAACACGTTAACGAGTAAGCCCGTATTGAAAATTTACAACCCGGAGCACCCGACCGAGTTGCATACGGATGCAAGTGCGCTCGGATTAGCAGCAATGTTGGTACAACAGGATGCTCATGGTTGCTGGCATCCCGTGTATGCGATAAGTCGACGAACGAACGACGCCAAAAGTCGATACCATTCAAGTAAATTAGAACTCTTAGCTATTGTATGGGCGACCGCGCGCTTGCGACCCTTACTGGTCAATATCACGTTTAAAATTGTAAGCGACTGCCAAGCGTTAGTCTTCCTAAATGCAGCGCGTACTAAGAACCCCCAGATATCGCGATGGGCGACCTTACTAAGCGAGTACGACGCGGATGTCGATGCCTTAAGCCGTGCGCCGGTCGGGCCCTCAGACGAAAAATACGATACACGAAACGAAATGTATGCATTGAATGCGTGTGAAGAGAGAGAGATGAGTGATAACGAGCCTAGTAGGTAGTGAAGACGAAGTCGCCATGTACCAGAGGTGCGATGAGCGAATACAAGGAAAGTGCGCGATCTTAGAGAAAAGAGCGAGCGCGCGCTCGAAAAACGAGGAAAGTGAAGTGCGCGATTTTGAGTTAACGAATGGCATCCTCTACAAACGTGTGGACGAAAAACTCTTATTCGTGGTACCGCAAGCGTTACGCAAAATAATGGTGATACGATACCATGATCTACGAAGCCACCCCGGTGTAGAGCGCACCGTGAAGATGATGCAAGAGTATTATCATTTCCCGGGGATGAAACGCTACGTTAAACAGCATATCAACGCGTGCCTACAGTGCGTACTCACGAAGCCGAAGCCCGGACGACAAGCGGGGGAATTATACCCGATTCCCGCAGGTAAACGACCGTTCGAAACGATCCACATTGATCATTTGGGACCATTTGTCTCGAGCGCTCGCAAAAACAAATATGTGATCGCGTTAATCGATCATTTGACGCGGTTCAGCACCCTGAAAGCCGCGAGAAATACGAAGGTAACACCTGTTTTGAAAATGTTGGAAGATTTTGTGCTCCAATACGAAGCGCCACAACGAATCATCACCGATCGCGGTACGTGCTACACATCGCAGAAATTCACCGAATTTTGTCAACAACACGGGATAGTACACGTACTGAACTCCCCTCGACACCCACAGGCAAACGGGATGGTTGAACGCTTAAACGGTACACTGCTGCCTGCGATCCAGTCCAGCCTCAAGGACAGTGATGGGCGCGACTGGGACGCACGATTAAAATACGTTCAGCGGGATCTTAACGGTATGGCTAACAAAACTACGAATCGTAGCCCGTTCAAGATGCTCTACGGATACACACCCCGTTATGACGAAGGAGAGGTACGAAAATATACGTGGGACGACGAAACACGTTACTCTTCACCGGAAGAACTCCAAACCGAAGCAAGAACGCGAACCGAGATCGAACAAGCAAAATATAAGGAACGGTATGGCAAAAATCGAGTGGTATACGCAAAATACAATGTGGGCGAGATAGTCTACACGAAAACGGCCTCCGTAGTCACCGGAGACAGTACTAAACTTCAGCCGAAAAATCGAGGTCCTCTCGTCATAGCTGCAGTTCTCCCTGGTGATACCTATCAAGTCGTGCAGCTACGAGACGATCGACGGGGACGTCGTTACATGTCAACTGCGCGCGTGAGCCAGCTACGAACCTGGAAACCCGGAGAAAACGACGACTACGATACTGCAGACACAGATGAAGAGGAAAGCAGCGGAGCGGCAAACGGGCCCAGTGAACACGTTTTATTGCGGCAATATAACATGGAAGTTACATGTAATGTAACAATGTTATTCGTCCGATATATAGAGGGTATATAACATGGGACTAACATGTAATGTTTCAATTGTTATATGCAGTCAATGTAACTGTTATATATCGGTGTAACGTTATAGTTATGTATAAAAATTGTGTAACCGTAACATAACATACTTGTAACAATGTGAGTGTAACTTTCGTGATAATCAGGTAATGTTAATGGCGTATAACGTAATTACATTACAATAATGTAACAGAACTCTGTAACGTTCATATAACATGTTTATAACAATGTTTATGACCATTTCTAATCTACAGGCAATGTTAATGTTACAAAGTGTAGAAGCGTTACGGTTACAAAACCGGGCTTCATAACAGGTACATAACATGCTTATAACGATGTTATAACAAGCAAATAATTACTGGCTTCCTTATTACCGTTAAACGGCTTGCCGACCAATATTTAATGCTAAAAATTAAAGTTTATACTTAAGTCATTATCCGTAGGTAATCCGTCTGAATCGTGTGTACAATTTTCCAAAATTATTTTCTCAAGTCCAACATAGCCGAATAGGTATGGTCACCGTCTACAACTCCGAGGGTCCCAGGTTCGTATCCCGCCGATGGCACACAAATTAATAACGTTTTTTCTGAGATGTATTTGTTCCTATCGATAGAGTAATTTCGTTTGTCACTAATAAAGATTCTGATCCAAGGATGGAATTAGCCGTAATGTTTTTTAAATAAAAAAATTGCATGTTACACTGTTATATAACAACGATATAACGCTGTAATATAACAGTGTTATATTGCTGAGTCGGAAATGGAAACTTACATGTAATTTACTTGTAACATTCTCGTAATATTACCTGTTATTTTTAGTTACATTGGTGTTATATTGCTGCTAGATTACTGTGTTTACTGCGGGGGGGGGGACTCAGCGCGATCTTCCTGAAAGCATCGACGAAATCGTTCCGGAAGCCACGACGGACGAGACGGAAGTGCAACACGTAGACGAGGACAATAAATCGAGTACCCACACGAGAACAACTGAGGACCAGCCCAGTACTACGAATAAAACCGAACGAAACCGACCGAGTAGAGTGCGAAGACCACCTAGCTATCTTAAGGACTACGAGTGAGTACGAGTGAGAGAGAGAGGAAGAATGTACGAATGCGTATTTCGAACTCGAGGACGAGCCCGCGAAGGATGGTCGAATGTTAGCGTCGAAATTAAAAATACGCGAGCGAGACTAACATTTGAGCGGCGACAATCCGCGAGATCTCGGAAACGATATCGGTAGAGAGAGAGAGAGAGAGAGAGAGAAGTAGGGTTCGCGAGAAAGGGAACCACGAGGAGACGAGCAGTGAGCGTTTGGAGATACGAGCGATTGAACGTGTGCGCAGAGAGAGAGTGTTGAACGCGAGCCGGTCCCGTGCGATCGCTGGAACTCGCGAATGTAACCGGAAGAAGAAGAGAGCCGTACAGGCGTACGATAATAAGTTTATTTAGTTTAATTTCTTTGAAACAAGTTTATCCAGTTTAATTTCGTTAGTATAATCGCGAGTGTACGAAAAGGGTTACAATAAATTGTTGCTTTGTTTCTACAACGAACTTTTACGTGTACGTTTGATTTCGGAGCCATCCCACAAAAGAACCAGATTTATCATACTCTAGAAACATTCAAATTCATCGCTTATTTTCAATCAGCCATAAGAATCAATGTTAAATGGTTGAAATAAAAAAAATATATATTTCTCGAAAACGGTGAAGACGAACGCATTCAAACTTTGCAGTTACACTTAAACCGTTCATATTAATGCGTAAAAAAAACCAGCATACTTTTCTTGATGACGTTGTAACTCTCGACCCTCCTTAATCTTGCATTATAGTAGTAGTGTTTATTTACTGTATACCCGTGGGGGTTTTTACATAGCTCCCACCTGTACATATTTCCCCCCTTATACCTACATCAAGTATCTGCTTCCATGTGCGGCTTCCTTCGCCTTTTACCAAAAACATCTCGCATCTCCACCTTACCTCTAATTACATACCATAGTATGTAATTAGACTAACCTTACCATCACGTATTCCTTATCTTCGGTCACATACCATATTCCTTATTACTAACTACGTAGCGTTTTGTGGCCCATCATTCCTAACTTCTCACCCACTCGGATTCCAACATTCCACACTCTTCATAATATCTCTTAATTCCAATAATCATGCCGTACTTCCATTCTTCCACTCTGCATCTGTCACAAACACTCATTGTAGAATGGAATATTTATTGTAGTCCGCGAACTGAACCGATTAATTTTATATACTTTGTAGCGCTTTCCCCCGGATGGGCAAAAGCCTACACCCAAACTCCCACGATCCTTCCCCTTAATTTCTCCCTCGATCAGGGATGGGCGCCAGGTACGTCGAAACGCACCGGGGAAAAATCGACAAAAAGAACCTTCCCGGTTTCGCTGCGGTCTTCTCGAGGGCAGAGTGGCTGGATAAGCGACTATGGTTCGGACAACACAAAAATAAATAACACCAAAAATAAATTACACGAATACGGAAATACGGGAACCAAAGACTCGAATTTATTAATCAAAGACAAAAGTTAATGAGGGGAAAAACCGGAGAACCCGGAGTAAAACCCTCGTCCCGTAAATTAAATATCAAATCACAAAATAAATCTCGCAGGGCAGATCACAGAAAAATATCCCCGACTCACGGGACTTGCTCGCTTCGACGCTCACACACATACGCTCACACACACAGGCGGTCGCGCTCTCCCGAATCTCCTTATTATCTCACGCGTGATCATTAAAATCCAAAATTCACACTCACACAGCGCGGCACAAGTTCCAGCGCTCTCGTTCACCTCGCCCGATTAATCGCAGCGCTTTTTAACATTCACCCGGCCCGTTCGACGCGGCAATGGTTAACTCACACACACCCGGAATCACGCGCTCGGAGATTCGCAAACGACGACTCGACAAATAGCACACTTCCCCGTGAAAGGTTCCCAAGGCGACACAATAATCCCCGGAAATTACGATATTTAAGACTTAAATTTACTCTACTAATTTCTCCCCAAAAAAACCCTTCACGACGGCTTCGAGGAAGGCCGAGTACGGTTTCCCGGTCCGTCCACGCGGCGCAAAACCAAGACAAAAATCACACGTACGCAACGTCACACACACCTGCCGAAACTCGGCGGTCCCGTTCCCTCCGGCACGGTCGAACGAAGCACGCTGTCGGTATTACAAAATTAATTTTTCCCTCGCACGGGATTACAATCGCATACACACAATCTCGCCGTTTTAATACAAAAGAAAGTCCCTTGGACAGAAAGCTCACCGTAACGAGAGACAGCACGTGAAAAGGAATGGCCCAGATCTTATTTGCCGTGATTGTGGGATCCCCCTTCCTTCCTTTCCTTCCAGAAAAATCTTTCCTCGGTATCCGCAGCTGTCAATCGATCCGGTCACTCGGGCTCACAACGGAGAAGTGCCCCGAGCATCGACTTGCGATCGCTCTCGTTACCGCCCGCCTACCCCCCTGCCTAATCGCTACGACAATTCGGACATTTCCGGGCCCCTCTCGGCCCTTTTCGGCGCGGCCGAACGCTTCCCTCATCGACTCGCACCTCGATTACCGCGCGCTCGAGATCTTCTTCGAGCGAGATCTTCTAATCTCTCCCGCAATTTCCACGAGATAATCGTTAACCCCGCAAAACAGAGCTCCCCAGAGGTACTCAATTCCCCCTGCCCAGAGACTCTCGGCGAATTTCCTTTCGCACAGCCCGCGACTCCGGACGGCTGTACAAATGCGATGACTTCGATGCTGCGATCAATACGATGAAACGCGACAATCCGCATCGTCCCGTCTTCCACGATTCTGACAGCAGGGAGGTAGGACTCGCGAGCTCGATGTTCCGATCTTCCCTCGGCGCGACGCTCCGCTATGACATTCACGGCCGCTGTTCCTCTCACACGACGCTCTCGTCCCGGCGATACATGAAAATGTTAACAAAACATAATTACTAACTATCCTACATTACATCTAGGCCCTGCGGTGTCGCCTCGTGTGAGCCCGAGTGAGCCGAAAATTCCGGCCTGAAAATTAGCCGCGCTACAACTTCGTTACATGCAAGTATATCGTAAAAGACCTCTAAGGTTCCGCAATCAAGTTCTCACCTCCGAGTCGCCGCGTTCTAGCTTCATTGTATATTACCTCTGAAACGCCGCGTGCAAGTTATTCGTATACCTCTGAATCGCCCGGCTACAAGTCAACATTATTTTATGGACCGCTGAGACGTAACACCTACGTATTAGTACATTTCGATACGAGTGCGAAAAAAAAATGTCTGATGAGTGTGAGTTTGCAGCACGAGCCGAAGGCGAGTGTTGCAATCACACGAGTTCAGAAAACGTTTATCGCACGAGTATCGAACAAAATTTTATTTCACAAGGCGTGAAAATGGGGGTTTTCGCACGCGAAGCGTGCGAAAAACCACCATTTTCCCACCGAGCGACATAAAATTACTTACATTCATCGCTTTGATGCAGGGACGGAGGACTCCTTCACACCATTTGTATAGCCCGTCCTACCATCATATTAATAACAGAATGTATACACGGAACCACTTCCTCATAAAAACACATTGAACTTGTCTGTCACAACTGTCTTTCACAACGATACGATTTCCGTATTGGTATTGGTATCCAAAGTTAGATCAGGCATTGTTCTATCATGCGGATGTCGATAGCGATATTATCGACATCCGTGCGAGATACCTACTGCACCATGTAATACCGCGGTACAAATCATAGAGAAAACGCTCATGAATTTATATTGCAAATGCCAACGCGAAGCGTAGATTCCAAAGATGTGATCATAAATTCACTTCAATTAACCACATTACGAATATATTGAAGTGAACTGTGTAGTACGTAAGTCCCAAATCGCAACTACTTTTTGATGTTTCAGAACATCAAGTAAAATTGGCGTGTCTCAAGATTTGTATGGTTCGGCCGATAACGGATGAAAGACTTCCTATGACGACTCTGCGAACCGCCCAATTGAGGTCGGGCAGTGAAATATCGAGGAAAGTAAAAAAAAAAATTAACATACCGAGGCCGACCCATGATTTGCGCTCCAACGGTTCCACGGTAACGTGATTAAGTCACAATTGGAAAAAGTACTCGGGTCCAGTTTCGATAAAAATTAAAATAAACAACTAGTGCATTGGAACGAGTGTATATTGTATATCTTGATTTGAGCTCTATTGAGAATTATTACCGAAAGTAATGTACTCCGCGAGTAATTCATTAATAACGCGTGCATACATTTTAAAATCGAAGAGTGTTTACGGTTCGTCGAATTCAATACCGAAGACGGTCATTTCCTGACGCACCGTCGAGCATAGACGAGAACTGAGATCATTTGATTGGAGGTCAAATTCCAATCGATCGAAGGTTTCTATCACCGAAATATCACGTCGGCGCATTCGGGCATGAACAATTTGCGATCTCGGATACTGTTCGGTCCTCCCGGTCCCCAAAACGATCATCAGCTCGACGTGAGTCTTGTTTGGACAGCGGGACAAAATATTTGTACGAGAATAGTTTTACCCCAACGCTTTAACGAAAAGTATTTTTGTCACTCACCCGAAGATTGTTGAGTAGAACTACGTGAAGAAAGTGGAATGCTCGGCGTTTAACGGCAATCTCGGAAATCTCATTCAACTTCAGGGCATTAATTACGAAAAAATCGTTGGTATTCCCTGCAGTAACTCCTTGTTAATAATAAACTTCAGAGCTTCGGTTTTGACGTGGGGCAGGTGGAGAAGTATTTTGAGACTTACGAGGAAACAAGTAATAAAAACAAGAACAAAGTCCTCGAGATGTCCGGCGGATCCACGAGACGGGAAGCCCAAGAATCCCTCTCCCGTGAGAAAAATGACGAAGTGGGTACAAATGCGCCAGGACCACTCATCGGGCATCTAATATTTAACAACAGTGATGACCTCGATCGCATGTCCAAGAGACTTCGTGATTATTACGATAATTT
Organism: Ichneumon xanthorius; assembly: GCA_917499995.1. Classification (NCBI taxonomy): domain Eukaryota; kingdom Metazoa; phylum Arthropoda; class Insecta; order Hymenoptera; family Ichneumonidae; genus Ichneumon; species Ichneumon xanthorius. Next base: position 16,996,318 of record OU824207.1, read on the forward strand.
TAATGAAACGAACTGCACAACCGTCGGATTTGAACTTCCAACAATACCGATTGCCCTCGTCGCCAATATTCTCGTAATCGTCGTCGTATTGAAGAAACAATATCTGCGAAGGTAAGCCGATGTCGTAACCAACGGTATAGATTTCGATTTATGTACAGAGTGTGAACTAACTTTAATTTTACATAGAAAGTTTATCGCGCCTACAAAAGACTGCTTACTCTTGCTTCGACTCACAATGCGAAACTCTATAACGCCTTTTTATTATCATCCACATTTTCCCGCAATTGCGTTCGGTGGCTATTCCAATCGATCGATCGTGTGATTGCACAAACACTATTCGCTTCCAGCGTTGACTATTATCTTCCTGTCAAATATAAGCAAATACGTGCGCGGTTCTGTGTCTCTCCCCTAAAATTGTTGACGCCTTCTCTGCTTAATCATTGTGATTCGATCCGCACTGTTTGCCCGGAAACGAGTAATCAAGCTATTTCACTAAGGGCTTTGTGTTTAAAGTTCGACTAACAAATTGGGTTGTGTAATTTTATCATCGGGCTTGATCGTTTAGAGTAAAGGGGCGCATATACGTCTGCAACAGTTATAACTCTACTAGATCTTAAATCAAATTATTTTGCTTCCTTATAGAGGAAGCTTTGTTTCGGTTAAAAAAAAAAATTCCGAGATTTTGATGAAAACAGAATGTTCTAAAACGTCAAAAAATCACATTGATAAAAATTATGCGTACGTGCATGCGTGCTTCTGCAAAATTTCATCAAAAAATGATCAGTTAATGACGCGTACACAGATGAAACATGATCGCGCGATGATCCCATTAAAATTTTAAGAGAATCCATCCAACCGTTTCAATTTTATGCCATTTAAAATTGTTCAAATTTCTTGAAAAATTAGTACTGTACTTTAGACGCAATTTTCCTATTTGAATATTCATTTCCAAATAAAATAAGTGTTAGTTTCGTGATCAGCGTGGAAAAATACATTAAATATAGTCCCAGAGTGACGACAAACGAAAAAAGTTTATCGGTAATTTTGATGGCCATTATTGCAAAACTGAATAATTTTGCGTAGTTTCAAACAGTGATTTCTCTGCTTCCCGATGGCATCGCGGAAAAACTTAGGTGCCTATCATCTTTTACGGCAAGAAATACACGAGACGATGGATATGACGGAGTTAAACGAATTAGATAAAGTGGTGTTATTTGGACTTCTCAAGTAAAAATTGAAAGATTGAAAAAAAAAAAAAAATGGAATACATACCCTATGTACTTTTTCCCGCCGAGCACAGATCCGACATTCGTTTTGACCAAAAGCGCAAGGTTGTTCAGAATACGATTAGCGGGCCCGATAAAGCGTCAATTTGATGGGTACTATTACCGACGCTTTCCAATGCGGATTTCAGTCACGAATGTTAATATAGTGCAACCTCGTTTATCCGGACTTCAATTAACCGAGACTCCGCGTTATCCGAGGCACCCAGCTCATTTGAACACTCCGTATCAATCGAGGTGTATACTCGGATAATATAGAGAAATTCGGATAATAAAATGGATCCAACTGCTATGCCTATGCTATATGGGCGAAATAATCTGCGGTTGCTATTTGTGACATCTAATTAAATTATATGTTACTTTTGTAAATATATAAAAGTATTAAATGTTTTTGGAGCGCGTATACTTTCCGTATTATCCGCATTTTCGCTCATCCGAGGTACCCTTTCGTTTATCCGCATTACCTCGGATAAACGAGGTTGGACATCATTATACGGTGCTTTGACCCTTCCATTCTTCCTTTCTTCGCTTCGCACCTTCCATTCACACGGTGCATCTTATTGTCAGTCGTTGAAAATTAATCCTCGGATGAACAGTGACGGGTACATTTTCCCGGAGCGAACCTAGACTAGACTGCATTCACAGTTGAATAACGAAAGTTGTTACACGGTACGGTGCTGTTCATGAATGCCTAGACGATCTGAATAGGGCCGCTATAGGAAAACTGACCAGGCATTCATGAACAGCACTCTACAACTGCGATATGCTTCGTATACAATCATTGATATTGTCCGGAAAGTACAATTTATCCGATACACAAGAGATCGGCAATTCCTTCCTATCCAACCTTGTGAGACAGCCCAAAATGGTTTTTGGTAACACGTGCATGAAAAGCGGTGCTTTTCATGGCCGTTTTGCGGGTCGAAAGTGGCTAATTTAAAAACAATATAGAAAAGGTGCGTCGCGCATCCCGAGTAGAAATTTTCGAGCGTTACATCGGACCCTGATAGGGTTCTGATAAGGCCTTATCAGGCCCTTGTCAGGCCTTATCAGGCCCTTGTCAGGCCTTATCAGGCCCTTGTCAGGGTTTATCAGGACCGTATCACGGCCCAATGTAACGGTCGAAAATTTCTACTCGAGATGCGCAGTTCGCGATTGGTTCACTTTCGCCCCTTGGCGTTTCACTTTCGTCCCTGGGGAGGAAAAGTTATAATCTCACTTTTCACTGTTCGTCCCGCAAAACTACCATTCAAAGCACCACTATTCATGCACTCGTTGCAAAAAGTATGATGTGGAACGAGGGCCGAATTGGCAATTGTGACTCGTGTGATTGCCGCCCTCGCTTCGCTCGTACAGCAATAGCTCCTCTATGTATTATGTCTTCGGATCGAACTCGTTGCAGCTATGTTTCCTACACATGTGAATTGTTTAGTATAAAATTGAATACAGTTGACTAAAATGTTGACATAAAAATAATTTATTTTGTCCATATGATTGCAGCGTTACAAAACAATTCCATAGTGAATCTCTCGGTGTCGGACCTTCTGGTGGCGGCACTGTGCATGCCGATGGGAACCTCTCAAGTGATCTCGATAACTTGGGTCTATGGCAAGACGATGTGCAAGCTCTCCTTTTATCTACAAGGTACAGTTATCGATTCCGGTACCCGGTGGCACACTGCCCTGTGTACGTACGCCTACGGTGAAATTGGGTGGGGCCCAACTGTACACTTCCCAAGTCTACACGAAGACAGGTCTATACTAAAAGTGTGCACCGAACGACTCTACACGGGGGTAGGTATACACCAAATAACTTCGCACTGAAAATCGAACAGCATATAACTGTACACATCGACGGTCTGCACTAAACGTGCGCACCGGTCGACTGTACACGCCAGCATGTCTATACTTAATAACTCTACACTGGGAGACGACGAACGGCCTTCGTTGAGTCCAGACGTATACGGGAAGCGCGCGCCCAATTCAAACATAACAAAGTTTCGCAGAAAAGCAAATTATTCCATCTCGTTCTAAAGAGTGCCACACGACGGCTCCAACTCTTTCCCACACCAGGGAAGTGGGGGTGCAGGACACAGGCAACAAAGTACGAAAATCAATCGCAAAAAGCAGAGACGGTCGCGGCGAACTCGCGCCGGCCAGCCGCTAAACACCTGTGGAAGAAGGAAGAGAAGGAGCGGTCGGGGGCTGCATTTTTGAAGATAAAGGTAAGCCCTGCTGACTCCTCTGATCCTAAAACAAAACGACATAACTATAAAACTATAAAACTAAAAATCTAACTTAACTGAAGCCATAACGCGGCCAAGGCAAAATGCCGGGTAATGATAAGGTAACTGGACAAGTAGGAGATATCCTACACGCACATAGATATAATGACAAAGGCGCCGATCCAATACAAACTAAACCGATCGGTGAGCCAGCCGCACTAACACAGGCACAGACGACAGGCGTTTACATGACTTGCCAGACAAACAAGAGACGAAGCGACGTCGTTACTGATAAACATGACGATCCATCGGACAATGGACATATTGACAAGAGGAAGAAAGACTACGACCGTGACTTTCCTCAAAGGAGAAACAGATACTCTGCGAAAAGTAAAGGCCCTTTCGCTATAATATTCGCCATGAAGCCCAGCGAAGACCAAGAAGAGGATAATAAGCACAACAACCTCGGCAACCTCCACCCGATGAGAGTAGGGATGAAAATCTGCAAGAAGAAGAAGAAGTTAGTAAAAGGGGTTACTAGAATTAAAAGAAAAAATAAGAAACAAGTAGAAGTAATTGTCGAGACGTACCAGGAAGCAAACAGAGTGGTGAATGACCAAGAACGTATCCTACCGCCAACATGGATGGCGTACATCGCGGACTACAGAGTCTCAAGGACAGCGGTAGCAAAAGACGTAGCCACAGATCTTTCGGAAAAAGATATCATAGACGGGATAGATTGGGATGACGAACCCTTCGAAATTTTGAGGATCGAGAGATTCATGCGTAATACGAGCTACGGCAGAGGGAACGATAACCCGGTCCCGACAACAACTGTAAAAATAATTTTTGCAGGTAACGTGATCCCCAAAAGACTTATCATATACCGAAACATAATAAAACTAGTCCCTTTCGAGAAACGAGTGGTGCGATGCAATAACTGCCAACGCTACGGGCACCTGGCGAAATTCTGCAAGGCAGAAGCGAGATGTTGCTGGTGCGGGGGAAAAAACCACACCGAACAAGAGTGTAAGACCGACAAGCCGCACTGCGTAAACTGCAACGAAGAAGCGCCTGCGTCACACGCAAGGTGTGCGGAATTCTTGAAAAGAAGAATCCAAAACAAAATAATGGCTTATAGGAACTGTGACTGGAAGGAAGCAGAAGAAATAATGAACAGACACAGACTCCTTAATTTGCAGCAAGCAGCACAATGGATCGAAGAAACGACCTGGTCCGAAGAACAAGACGTAGTAGCGAATAGACTGAAAAAAGCATGGAGGTCGGTCTCGCCTCCACAAGAAGCATATGCGACGCAGTTTCCCACGCTCCCTGATCGAGGAAACACGCAACCAGGAAACCGAGAATTCTCAAAATCAAGGAAAAAAAGCTACAAATCGGACAATTCGGAAAAACAACTCTGGGAAAGAGGGCAGCAAACAGGCAAGCCCCCGGCAAGTCCCGTGACTGCTCCAGAAAAAACAAAGGCATTAAAAATAGTAAAAGTCGGAGAAGTGCGCCTATCCGCTCCTCTAGCTGGCAATCTCCGGGAGGGACCGAAGGTTGCGGAGAAAATCGTAGAAAAACACAGCGGAAGCGACCGCGCAGAGGCGACCGCGTCTCTGTCCCCGTCCCCACTGAAACAAAAAAACAATAACGAAACCCAAAGGAACTCCAACAACGTCTACAACAACAACAACAATAACAACACTTTGTCTATCAAGACAAACATAACAAACAAACACACCGAAGACGCTCACTACAGAAGTACCACGAGCCTCAGGCGCAGCAATATAATCGTTGACGATCTGGACGCGATGCTCCCAGACGTCTCAGAAGCATTATACAACGAAGAAATGGAAATCGAAACAGCGAGTATGCCACAGATGCACCTGAGCCAACAAGAAATAAATAAAATAATATCCTAAAGCATATCTTAAGAAAAAAAAAAAAAAAAAAAAAAAAAACAACAACAACAATACAATAACCACAACCAAACCTTAATACGGCCTAGGCTACCTAAAAACTCGCTCCTTCTAGAAAAAAAAAAAAAAAAAAAAGTAACCGTAGCCAGTCAACAGCCTAACAATGGACTCTGAGTCAGACGGAAATAAACTAACATTTACCCAATGGAATAGCAGAGGAATTCGGAGCAAGATTCCACAGCTACCCATTATCACGGAGTCTGCAGATATTCTTATAATATCGGAGACATGGCTCAAGCCCCACCAAAGATTTTCACTGCCTGGATTTACAATAATAAGAAAAGATAGAAACACAATAAGACATGACTTAGGAGGAGGAGTCCTAATCGCTGTAAGAAACGAGAAACCATGCGTCGAGGTAAGTCTGAAGCCCAGAGTTCGAGATTTGCGCGGCGTCTATTAACGTAAACAAAGGAGAGAAAATATATATTTTCAGTGCTTACCGTCCTCCGGACTATAACACAAGTTGTAAAGCTTGGAACAATCTGTTAGCTGCAATGAGGAAAATTGCAGGCAAGAACAGTTTGATTTGTGCAGGTGATTTAAATGCGCAGGCTTCTCTATGGGGGAGCGGAAAAAATAATTGCTCAGGAATTAATCTCGTTAAAGAGATCAGCAGAGATACTGACTTAATCGTGATAAACGATGGATGCAGCACTATTGCTCAAAACAGAAATTTTGTAAGCGTGCCAGATCTCACAATCGTAAGCTCGAGGTTGGCAGGTAAATGCGTATGGCAAGTTTCAGAGGACTGCTTAAGCAGCGACCATTACGTCATAAACTTCGCACTGGGTCAAACCAAAGCAACTCCGATAAACTGACGCCACGCATTGTCCCTCAAAAACGTTGACTGGGAAATATTCCAAGCAACCATGAAAGATCTGGACTTAAGGGAACATTTAAAAAATAAAGGACATATCGCCGCATACGAAACACTACAGGAAGCAATACTAACAAATCTAAGGAAAGCAGGAGCATCAGAAAGAAAAGAAAATAAAAAAGGAGACCCGAAACGGACCAGAGTCAAGCTATGGTGGACGGACGAATGTAACGAAGTGGTACGGAAAAGAAGAGATGTGTGGAAACGAATAAAGTCAAATCTCAACAGCGAAAACTTGAGCGAATATGAAAAAGTAGACAAGGAAACAAGGAGATTCCTAAAGGATGCAAAGAAAAAATCTTTTCAAGACTTCGCCTCATCCATAAATCCATCCATGAAACTAAGCGAGGTCTACGAAACCATAAAAAGATTCAGCAACTGTATAATCTCTCCAAGGAAGCCAAATACGGAGAAAATAGAGGAAGAACTTCGAGATACGGTAAACAAGCTAGCTCCTCCGACAGCGATACTACCAGTAAAAATCAATGTACGGGAAAAAAGAGAGATCGCCAACAATGTTTGGCTTCCCATACAAATAGATGAACTAAAATATAACATAAAGACCCTGAAAACAAATTCCGCCCATGGCCGAGACGGAATAACAAACGCAACAATACAGAATCTACCTGACCCCGTCTTGGAAAGCCTGACAAAGATTTTCAATAAAGTAATGTACACGGGCCTTATCCCAAGGTCATGGACAGAGTACGACACAATTTTAATACCCAAAACAGGCGGCAAAGGGTTGCGGCCTATATCACTGGCTCCGTGTCTGCTCAAAGTGCTGGAAAGATCGATCAAAACTAGATTAGACTACTATCTAGAAACAGATTACATACTTCCCAACTCGCAATTCGGCTTCAGGAAGGGCCGTTCTTGCACCGACAACATTGCTATCCTAACATCCGATATATATAATGCGATGGAGAGGAAGGAGTATACCGCGGCGGTCCTATTAGACATCGAAGGCGCTTATGACAACGTCATCCCACAAATCCTCATCGACAATCTACACGAGCTGAGGATTCCCAGATCCATCTTAATCCTATTTGCGAACCTTCTGAGCAACCTTCTGAGCAATCTTCTACCACATGGGCAACAAGATAGATAGCAAAATAATGCAAAAAGGGCTAGGGCAAGGTTTGGTCACGAGCCCGGTGTTATTCAATATATTTCTCAGAAAAATCAACAACTACATCGGAAACAATTGCAGATCTCTCCAATACGCAGACGACGTCGTTATATATGTTAGCGACAGAAATTACCATAGATGTATGCAAAAAATTACGGAAGGGCTGGGAACCCTGGTTAAATGGCTGGAAAGCATCGGCCTATCGATCTCGCCAAGCAAAACTAAATTTATATTATTTCATAGAAGACAAAACACACCAGCAACACACAGCATCAGGATAGAAAGCAACATAATACACAGCTCTCATAAATGTAAATTCCTAGGAGTAACGTTGGACGAGAAATTAACCTGGAAAGCCTTCATAAAGGAAACAAAAGACAGATCGATACAGCACTTAAACATTTTAAAAATGCTAACACATCACAAATGGGGAGCACACCCCGATACTCTTAAAATCGTATATAAAGGCCTCATAAGATCGCGAGTGGAGTGGGCTGTTCTCTGCTGTTTCTCAGCCTGCAAAACCGCACGAAGTATTCTGGATGAGGTACAATTCGCGGCGATACGACTAGTACTGGGTGCTCTCCAATCAACACCCACAAACATTCTATTGGATCTAGCAAAAGAACATACGATAAAAACCAGAGCGGAACATTTGGCAAACCGGTTCCTCGCAAGAGCATACTTGTCAATTCGTCATCCACTTATTGCAAAGCTACAACTCCTGGAAGCTCGCACGTCAAAAAGAAGGAACATCCCAACGTACGTGCATTCATTTTTATTTAAACAATGGAAATCTATCAAAAACGAACTGCAGACAATAGGAAGAAGCGATGTAGCGGCCTGCTACGATTTCCCCCTGCTCCCGCAGCTACAAGCGTTACGCCCTAACACAGGGATTGGGAGAACGGCGCTATCGAACAACATAGATGTGAAAAACGAGTTCGTACGAGAGAAAAACAAAGCATGGCCTAACTGGACAACCATATATACGGACGGATCGAAAATGAAAGAGGACCAGGACGTGGGCCTAGCTTTCACGATTCCTTCGAGAAACATAGCGAAAGGATACAAAATCTCTTCCACGCACAATATAGTCGAAGCAGAGTCAATGGCCATAATTCAGGCGCTGAAATTTGCAAGGGAAAAAATAAGAAATAATATCCTCATATGCTCCGACTCACTTTCGGCCTTGCAGTCGATCAGCCATGCAGAAGTATCGTCAAGGGCGAACGCTCTCACGTTAGAGATAAAATTTTTAACATATAGGATAAAACAATCAGGTAGGAAAGTGGACTTCCTGTGGTGCCCCTCACACACCGGCGTTCCGGGCAACGAAACTGCCGATATCCAAGCCAAAAAAGCCATAAAGGACGGGGAAAAGATAAATAAGGTCCCTAGAACAACTAATATCTTCAAGCACGTCAGCAAAAAATCAAAGGAGGCGGAAGCGGCAGCCCTGACTGAGATGTTCAAGGAAAAAGGAGTACGCTACGGACGACTCCGAGAGACCGGGACCAACAGGGCATGGTTCACGGGTCTGGCCCTCCAACGAAGAGATATAATTATCATTAATAGAATGCGCTCCGGACACATCACTACTAATGAATACTTGCATCGAATCAGACGAACCGACAGTGCAGCATGCCCTTGTGGACATACAGTACAAGACTTGAACCATCTATTTTGGGCCTGCGCACAGACTCAAAACGCGTCCAAAAAGCTGACGGATTATCTAATCACGTGCAAAAAAACTAGTCCTCCCTACGAGGCAACAAGTTTGGCCTTCTCAAAGGATGTCTGCTTGCTGAAAGCCCTTTGCGATTTCGTGAGGGAAATCGCGGACTTTCAAGCTCTGTAAAAAAAAAAAAAAAAAAAAAACAAAGTAAATTAAACAAAATAAAATTACAATAATAACAATAAAGACATTAAAATAAAAGATAAAATAATAAACCTTCCTCAATTCTAACACCGACTGATCAGAGGGGTCCTTAGGGGCAAATCCTAGAGATGATAGAAAACGCGCGGGTTTAAAGTTCCCGGGCGGAACAGTGACTAAGCGCTGCAGGCCACTGCAGTCCCCTACACACCAAACACCCACTCAGGGGAATACGCACCAGAGCTACACAGCCCCGGACAAGCTGGGTGCGGAACCTCCATACAAACGTTCAAAAGTGAAAGAGCAAACCTAAACATATCGACCATTGGCTAGTTCGGTGCATACCTGTGGCCAATGCAGGGAGGGGCCCCTGCGAAACAGAGAAGAAGAAGAACTCTACACTGAAAACTGCATACCGCATAACTGGCCACGTCGACTGGCTACATAAAAGGTGTACACCGATCGACTGTGCACGCAGCCATGTCTATGCCAAATAACTCGACACTGAAAACCGAACACCACCTAATTATAGGATCTGTACACAAAGCCACCGTACACGCCGAAAAAAAACACGGCACGGTGAAAATTCGACACCGAAAACTCGACACGGCGAAAGGTCGACACCAAAAAGTCGACACGGCGAAAAGTCGACACCAAAAAGTCGACACGACGAATGGTCAACACCGAAAACTCGACACTAAGTAATGTTTGTTCTTAATAACATGTGAAACGACTCAGTCGGTAACCTAAATCTGTAATAAATGCGATTCAGGGACCTTAGACTTTTGAAAAACCAAAGCATTAACGGAAGTACAATTTAACATCGCGTCCAATAAATGCCTCCGTTTTTTCCGAAGCGTCAACCGATTTTCTATGGCATTGATTCGAAAAATGCATCTATCTCGCACTCACATATCACGGGTTGCATCTTTCACATGGCCTTAATTATACAAAAAGCGGTTCGTCCCACTGTTTTTATTATTAGCTCTTCCTGCGGCCTGTGCGATTTTTATTTCTCTTCACGTTTATTGACTTTAAAAATCTGAAAAAAATCATGCATATTAAAGGTACTGAAAAGATTAATTTTGCATAATAATAATTCGAAAATGTTATTGACAAATTAATCAAAAAATTTATTGTTACAAATTATCCGGCAAACGAACTTTTTTTTAGTAAAAATGATTCGTGCATTTTTCTGTATACATACGAATTTTTTCAAATTCTTCAATTAGTTTTGATTTTTGTGCCTTTTTAACACATTTTTTCCATTTAAAAAATATCAAAGCTAGTTGAAAAATCTGAAAAAATTCACACGTATGCAGAAAAATCAACGAATCATTTTCATTAAAAAAAAGTTTCGTTGCCGGGTAATTTGTTAAACAATGAATTTTTTTATTAATTTGTTAATAACTTTTTGGAATTATTATTATGCAAAATTAATCTTTTCAGTACCTTTAGTATGCATGAATTTCTAAAAATATTTATTATAGGCACTGAAAAGACTAATTTTGCATCATACTAATTTCAAAATGTTATTAACAAATTGCCGAAAAAAAATAGTTCATAAAAATATGCGGCAACTCAACTTTTTTTTTAAATAAAAATGATTTGTTAATTTTTCGGAGTACGTGTGAATTTTTTCAGATTTTCATCTTTATTTCGATTTTTCTTATTCTTTACATGGAAAAATGTGCAAAAATCAAAATAAAGACAAAAATCTAAAAAAATTCACACGTATTCCGAAAAATGAACGAATCATTTTCATTAAAAAAAGTTGAGTCACCGCATATTTTAATGAACAATTTTTTTTTCAACTGTTTGTTAATAACATTTTGAAATTATTATTATGCAAAATTAGTCTTTTTAGTGCCTATGATAAGTATGCATTTTTCAGATTTTTATAACATTGGGAAGTGTTTGAAATTCTTGCCCGAATTTCTCGAATTTAGGCGAAATGAACACCACATGTTGGTGCTACCTTAAACATGTCTCATAGATTTCTTTCATCGTTAAATACGAGTTTTGTCGCGCGCTTTTGCCCGCGGCTACCCACCGTCGACGATCAATATGCGTGTTTCAATTTTTTTACATTTCACGTGTTTTTCACGTGACGTTTCGACCAGCAATCCAACCGCCATATTTCGGGACAGATTGTGTTTAAGATTGTGCGCGAGACAAAAAGAAAACTAATAGACGGTGGAGGAAAAAAAAAGAAAAGAGAAGAAGGAATGCCGAAGAGGACGACAACGACAGAAAAAACTCAGAGAACGAGAGAAATCATACCCCGGATTCCGTAAGGAGGCGGAGGGGTGTTACGTCCAAACTGCGGAACGAGCGCCTATATGAATCGGACGCGAGGGACGATCGGTTTGACGGATGCTCACGTTCAATGTTATGACAAATCGACCTGGACACTCTATGTGTTAAGGTAGCTATGTCGCGACCCGCTTATCTCGCATAAGTTCGAGAAAAGTAAGCGAATATTGCAAGTACTTCTCGATGATATAAAAATCTGAAAAAATTCATGCAGATTAAAGATACTGTAAAGATTAATTTTGCACAATAATAATTCCAAAATGTTATTAACAAATTAATCAAAAAATTAATTGTTTAACAAATTGCCCGGCAAAACAACTTTTTTTTCTATGAAAATGATTCGTTTATTTTTCTGAATGCGTATGAATTTTTTCAGATTTTTCAATTAGCTTTGATTTTTTAATTATTTTATATGGAAAAAATGTCTGAAAAAACACAAAAATCAAAACTAATTGAAAAATCTGAAAAAATTCATACGCATTCAGAAAAATAAATGAATCATTTTCAATTTAAAAAAAAGTTGTTTTGCCGGGTAATTTGTTAAACAATTAATTTTTTGATAAATTTGTTAATAACATTTTGGAATTATTATTATGCATAATGAATCTTTTCAGTGCCTTTAACATGCATGAATTTTTTCAGATTTTTATACCATCGAGAAGTACTCGCAATATTCACTTCCTTTTCGATAACTTATGCGAGATGAGCGGGAAACGACATAGCTACCTTAAGCTCCGACCCGAACGTATGACGCCGACCTTACACCGCTCTTTCGTGCCCCAGACCAGTTTGGAGGTTTTGTTTCTATATTTGAAAGAATTTACTTCCTGATTTATTGGTGGAGAAATGACCGAAATCTTGCCTTAAATTTTGACCGACAATTATTTAGAATAATTGTGGGTTCTCGCAAAATGTTGTAAGACAATCCAATAGACAGTATGGGTTGAGATAATACGAAGATGAGGCATCTGCATGCGGGATGCCTCGATATAATATTGCGAATAAAATATGAAATGTACTTACGGTGAGAACTTGTTGGAGTCGCAGGTGTCAATCGTCGGGATGGTGGAGTAGAACACTTGGTAAATTCAGACGGATGTTGGTCCGAAATTATAATTTATTCAAAAAAATAACTTTTTGTGGTCAAATAATTCGTTTTTGCAAAGATTGAAAATTTGTCGCAACTTCTCTTAGACTGATCTCGAAAATGGTTGGTACGATATAAGTCTCAAAAATTTCTGAATGTTCTACTCTCGACGTCGCTTCTCTCTCTGGTTGTTTCTAGTTCTGGTTCTGATCTGATTCTGCGTCGCTCCTGTGCAGGAGTTCCGCTTTTTATAAAGTTTACCCTTCCATGCTTCCTTGCAAATATGGCGGCAAGTGAGTGGGCTTAAAGACTATTACATTTTCAAAGTGTTGCTACAGTGTGGCTTGGTTGCGCGTTTTGCTGGTCGTGGAGGGGGAAATCTTGGGTCAGGAGTAGGCCCCTTATTGGTGGTCAGATCTTGCAACGAGAGTTCGTTGTTAGGGCGATACTCTTAGAGGGGTTTCTGAGAGAGGGTTTCCAGGAATGTACTTAAGCCTTTAAACTTCCCACCTGGAATGAGGACACGTACAATGTGCCCGTGACGGTATTATTCGTTTTGTAAATCAACGTAGCTTAATAAGTAATTCTCTTATAACTAGTTATTGTTTGATCTCTCTCAGCTATTTGTTGGAGGCGGATTGATAAATTGGTGCATCTTTATGTGGTAATGAACTTAGAGTTTTATAAATTTCCTTATTCTTGAGATGTCGTATGGAATAGTTCTTCGCGGCTTCCTTCCCCCTTTTCCGCGGACCCTCCTGGTAGCGGCGGCACCGTGGCAGAGCGCGCGGGGGCTGACCAGGAGCTTCCGTGGAATCGTCTGTCTCGCTCTCTCATGCGTCTTCCCTTATTTCCTTTTTCTCTTTCTTTCTCTTTTTTCTCTCTTTCTTTAAGCTTTCTTTGTCGGATTCGAATGTGTCGCAGTTGATTCTACGTATTGGCTTGACGTCATTTATCGTAGCAAGCGAAGTATCCATGTGCAAGAGGCATAGCTTGTACCTTTCGTTAAACATTATCCCTTTGTCTATGTTTCCCTCTCGATTGAAGAGGAGTTTGATTGAAATCAGTATTTCTTACTGTTTATTCGGGGTTTCAGGTTATCGACTATTTCGTACGGTCTGATGCATATGGATCCGTGCTTTGAACTAGGAAACAGTTCACTGTAGTGGGTAATTATATAGTTTGCTAAAATTATTTAATCTATTAGTACCGAACTAACGCTAGTAAGATCATTTTAATTACCTATTATTAAATTTTTACCCTTTTGTGGAAGAAAGAAATTATCATAGTTCTCTACCCGTCAATTTTGCGACAATTCCTTTGAAAGCCAAAAGTTAATTAGATGGATTACTTCATGTTTGAATTCGAGATGGATATTAACAGAACTGGGTTCAAGTTTATCACGTTTTGGGAATGATCATTGTTAGGGTAATATTTTGTTCGAGTTCTACTCCCTGACGTTACCCAGCAATTTTTGGGACCGTAGGTGGGTCAGTTAGATTTCTTTCGGACCAAAGGTCCCTGTAGGGCCCTTGGTGCGCCGTACCACGAGACTGGGCCGGGTAGCGGGCTCACGCGTCCCGTCCGTCAGTCCGCGCAGCAGTCGTTTTCTTAGGACGGTAGTGACTCGACCGACTCCTAATCTATGCGGAGCTTGCGGTACTGCAGATTTGGGGCCTCTTTGTGATCCACGAGCGGAGGTCGATAAAAGACCGAATTAGGTGGTCGTGGGTAAGGCGGGGATCTGAGATTCGTTGCAGAGATGTCTCAGTTTACGCGTTCACAAGTCTTTCGCGACCATGCTTTTTTGGTGTAAATCTTATTTAATTTCTTTTTAACAGATAAAGTCTGCTTTATTTAACCGCTTCTCGCATGATTTCTAACAGAGTCGCATCGGTGTTTATCAATTTCTAAACTCAACGCTATTTTTCCCCAAAATTGTGAGTCAGCCGAGGGTAATAAAACTCGATTTTCTTTAGGAGATGAGGATTCGAATTTTGTGGGATTGAAGTTAGGACGTAACAGGGGCCTCTAAAAAGTTCTTCGCGGTGAGTACCTATATGCATTAATAATTACGGAACGATCCGTTTCCTTCCGTTCCGGCCTGACGGCGGAATAATTTTCATCTTTCGAATTTGCCCCGAATGATGGAATTTATTCTTCCGTCAGGAATTCTGGAAAAAATTGCCCAGGAAAAAAAAGAAAAAAAACGGGTATTTTTTCTTTCAAGAATATTTTTTTCGCCTGCCGTTCCCAATCCCGCATATACTTTGAAATTATTTCTTTATTATAATATCGAAAGAATATATATATATATTCTTTCGATATTTAAAAATAGATATATATATTCTTTTGATATTTAAAAATAGATATATATGACCAATTCCCGCTCCCCCCCCCCCCTCCCAGTAAAATAAAAACCCGCAAAACTCTGAATTGTTCTTATTTTTTATAAAAATAAAAATTATAAAAATGAAAAACAGTTTCAGAGTTTATGCGGGTTTTATTTTCTCTGGTGGGGGGGGGGGGGGGGGGGGGGGGGGAGTTGGAGATTCGGCATAGAAAGGATGGCGGTGAAACAGACATTTTTGGAAGTTGACATCTCGTGGCAACGGACTCGGGCAAGAAGAGCTAAATAGGTTAGCGCCTTTGGTTTGTTGCTGTCGACGCTCGCGGCTGAGGTCCTGGCATCCTTCGGTTTGACAGCCCGTCTGCTGCTATTCCACCGATGTCTCGAGCTCTTGTTCCTGCTCGGTGGTTGTGGTTGTGATTATGATGATGGAGGCTCAAGCATCCTTCGTCGCTGGGTATGGATGGATAGCGTAAGTTCGATTTTAATTAATTTTTAAAATTAATAGTGTGTTTTTTCTGTTTTAGCTTTCAGCACTTGCCTATTGCTGGATCGGACTCAACGGAGCATGGGATTGCTGATCGGCGGAAGTCGTGGTTGACGAGTGTTGCTGAGCCTATTGCTCATCCTCTTCGGATCATCAGAGCAAAACATGCTCGTCGAGAGCAAAAATTGCAGATCAAAACCAACTGTGTGACGACTTGATTTTTATCTGCAATTTTTGCTCTCGACAAGCATGTTTACGTGGCGTGGAGAGATCACAATCGACAATCCGAGGAGGATGAGCAACAGGCTCAGCAACACTTGACGATCACGACTTCCGCCGATCAGCAATCCCATGCTCCGTTGAAACTGATCCAGCAATAAGCAAGTGCTGAAAGCTAAAACAGGAAAAAAAACACATTATTAATTTAAAGAAATAATTAAAATCGAACTAACACTATCCATAAATACCCGGCGACAAAGGCTGCTTGAGCCTCCGTCACCACAACCTTTTCACAAAATTTGAGAGACGGGACTCTCCTCCAGCGTCGAGGCACCGGCTAGGGATGTGCACGAGACGTGTTCGAGCCTGTTCGAGTCATGCCCTGGCGACTCGGCACTGGCTCGAGATTAATATCGAGCTAACCAAGCAGCTCGAGACGCTCGAGACGCTCGAGACGCTCGGGACGCTCGGGACGCTCGGGACGCTCGGGACGCTCGGGACGCTCGGGACGCTCGGGACGCTCGGGACGCTCGGGACGCTCGGGACGCTCGGGACGCTCGGGACGCTCGGGACGCTCGGGACGCTCGGGACGCTCGGGACGCTCGGGACGCTCGGGACGCTCGGGACGCTCGGGACGCTCGGGACGCTCGGGACGCTCGGGACGCTCGGGACGCTCGGGACGCTCGGGACGCTCGGGACGCTCGGGACGCTCGGGACGCTCGGGACGCTCGGGACGCTCGGGACGCTCGGGACGCTCGGGACGCTCGGGACGCTCGGGACGCTCGGGACGCTCGGGACGCTCGGGACGCTCGGGACGCTCGGGACGCTCGGGACGCTCGGGACGCTCGGGACGCTCGGGACGCTCGGGACGCTCGGGACGCTCGGGACGCTCGGGACGCTCGGGACGCTCGGGACGCTCGGGACGCTCGGGACGCTCGGGACGCTCGGGACGCTCGGGACGCTCGGGACGCTCGGGACGCTCGGGACGCTCGGGACGCTCGGGACGCTCGGGACGCTCGGGACGCTCGGGACGTTCAGGACGTTTAAATCAAATAAATATTTAATTAAATCAAATAAATATTTAATTAAATCAAATAAATATTTAATTAAATCAAATAAATATTTAATTAAATCAAATAAATATTTAATTAAATCAAATAAATATTTAATTAAATCAAATAAATATTTATTTAAATCAAATAAATATTTATTTAAATCAAATAAATATTTATTTAAATCAAATAAATATTTAATTAAATCAAATAAATATTTAATTAAATCAAATAAATATTTAATTAAATCAAATAAATATTTAATTAAATCAAATAAATATTTAATTAAATCAAATAAATATTTAATTAAATCAAATAAATATTTAATTAAATCAAATAAATATTTAATTAAATCAAATAAATATTTAATTAAATCAAATAAATATTTATTTATGGGTGCCCATCAAATAAATTATTTTTCTGGTGCGAGCCTCTCAATCGTTGAGACAGGCGTTTGAATTAGTTGGTCGCTTAATTTAGTCACTTATTTGATTCAGTCAGTCGCTCGATTCAAATCGGGCTGGTGTCGCTGCCGGGTGGGTAAGGTTTTTTTTTTATCAAAAACACTACATTCTTGTATAAAAACTAAAATAAAATTAAACCTAGGATACGAGACAATAATTGAGGTAGAACGTAACATTGCATACAATATTTGAGGTTAAATGTGAGTTCCAAATGGAAAATTGTCGCGTTTGAATTGGAAAAAAATTGAAAAAATTTGAATTACAAGTATGAGAGAGTTTGAATTGAAAATAAGAAAAAAATGTATTCAAAATGAAGATCAAGTTTGTTTTAGAAATCAAGGGGTCGCGTGGTTTCAAAATTGAAATTTTATGAAACGTACCTGATAGCTTAACCTTAAGGTTATAACCATTGTACCTGATGGCTTAACCTTAAGGTGGATCTAAAGATCAACATAACCTCACAATATTCCGAACATTTTTCTCCGAAACGGTTTTATATACAATAAAAACGAATTGTGGGGTTGACTGCGTATTTGATTAAGGATATATTACATTCCGAACCAAAAGATAAATTCGATAAAAATTTCAGTACTTTGCGTGATGCTAAAAATCTGACAAAAAAACAGCACTATCAATGATGTCAAGACCTTTCATTTTGCATAAAAAATAAAAATTAAATAAATAAAATGTTTTTAAAAAATCCAAGACCCTATTCTTTTCTCATTTTACATGAATTATTTGATTTTTTTTTAGAATTCATATTAATTTTTTCAAAATTTTCTTACATTTCCAAAAATTTGTTTTTAAAGAATTGATAAATCGATCTAGAGGCACGATTTTTGGACGCGCTTCCGTATCGCGCTTCCGTATCACGATTCCACAGTACGCATAAAAAGTATGGAGACAATTGTGCCAACAGTTCCGTAGTTATGGCCTTAAAAAAAATTCAAAACGAAAAATGTAAAAGTGTAAGAAAATTTTGAAAAAATTTATATTGCTTCTAGAAACTCAATGAATTAATTTGAAAAGAGAAAAAAAGGTGTACTCATTATTTGTTGAACAATCGTTTTGTTTAGCAAATTTTTTAATGACTTGTTGATAGTATCATTATGCAAAATCAATGTTCTTGGCACCTATGGCGATTTCCTTGGCGACTGGACGAAGCAATATATGGAAATATTTTACGAAGGCTAATGGTAAAGCAATCGATATGAGATCGATCGTCATGTTAGACAGTCTGGACTGACACGTCGGACCGAACAGACGTGTGACAGTTCATGCTCGGGTTATTTAGATGCGATTGTACTAATAATATCCGCCCCCAAACTAAATACGCGTGTTATTCATTCGATCGATCGTTACAGTATCTCAAACTACTATTTTGTAGTAAGAATTCCTTAATTTGGCAATATCACCCTTACATCCCCTGCTTTGTACTTTTCGTGTTCTACAATTTGCACTCTTGCTTAATTTTATCTTTGACTTTTTATTTACCTTTAACATAGCCGGAGAGGATGAAACCGCGGGATCGGCCACACCGCTTGTCCATAATTCGATGCGTGCAAAGGAAATAACGAAGTCAATTGCCGAAATGATCATCTGGGATCTCGAACCGTATAACATAGTAGAACACCGTGGTTTCCGTTCTTTAATAAGTAAGATCGAACCACAGTACGTGATGCCAGATCGGACGACGTTCTCACGCAGTATAATCCCGAACATTTACGAGACGGAAAAGTATCGGATAAAACGAACAATCCTTCGTGATATTGAGGAAGGTGATTAGGACGAACAAATTATATACTTTGACCAAAGTCGATTGTAGCTCTGTTGACAGTAGCTCACCCGGTAGCGATTTAATTATAGAAAATTTAGCTTCGTCAGACGCGTCTTAATAATAATGGGAATAAATGAGTTGAAATTTCACTGGAATATTAATGTTGGACAGGCAACTGTTTCACAGCTATTATTATTCTGTACGATTTAAGAATTTCGCTTGTTTACTATACGATAGTATTCCAATTCTTTGAAGCGACATATAGCTAATCTCGTAAGAGTTATTATCATTAAATTCTCTGGCAACAAAGGTTAGAAAAATATGAAGAATTTCTTGATCAGACTTGAACAGGGTTCCCTCCGAGAATGTCATACAAAAATGATAACATCACATTAAATTGTTTGAAAGATAAAATTCTTTACTAATTTATGAAAAAATAACGCATGTCCCTGGTCCGCTAACCCGATACACAAATTTTGTTTATTTACATTATTGGTTTTTTTTATCTTTTATATCGTTAGGCGTTTCCGTGATAGCGTTGACCACTGACGGTTGGACGTCTCGAGCTATCGAAAGTTACATTTCGGTCATGCTACATTATGTGACGAACGACTTCAAGCCGCGAAGGTTCACGTTGGCAATGGCGCACTTATCCGAGAATCATCCAAGCAAAAACTTGCACGATATTATCGAAACGACCATTTGCGACTGGGGACTTGACAACGAAAAAATTTAATCGACATTTTTCACTACCGATAATGCGGCCAATATTGTCGCGGCGATACGTATGGGTAAAGGCTGGTTTAGAATTCCATGCTTTACACATACCCTGCAACTCGCCGTGAAGGATATAGTAAAGGTGATCCTAACCGATTTTTTTGTCTTATTTTGAGATAGAAAGTCGTAATACTGTGATTATATCAGAAAGCTTTTATTTATTATATTGCACAATGCCAAAACGTTGTTCAGTATCTGAATATATCTTCTTATATTTCATCATTGATTATTCTGCAATACGATATCAACATATAAACAAACGTAATAGTAGTTAATAAATTATGACCATTTCATATGACATATTAATTGTACTTCTAAGGAGTCTGCAGCGTTCGGTACTCTATGTCGAAAAGCGCAAACGATCGTAAGCTATTTTGCGCGGTCAACCTCGGGACACGCGAAATTGGACGAAGCTCAAAAACACTTGATGCCGGACAGAAAAGCACTTAAGCTTATACAAAACGTGGACACTCGTTGGAACAGTCAATATGATATGTTCGCGAGGCTTTTGGCGTTGAGGAAGGCTCTAAGCGCTGTCCTGCGTGATAGAGGTATGTTTTTCTTGAGTCTCTTTTTTTTTTGAGCCTCAGCCGAATTTTACCACCTTAACTTTTCCATGAGCGCCAACGGAGCGCGAATAACCTGACGTCAAGATTTCAACATATATCGTGAAACACCAACACTTGTGTTAAAGAAACTGAAAATTTAAATGTTTATATCGCTCTTTCATAATGTTCCTTTATTCGCAAGGCTTTTTATATGAGAAAGCATTTTCGGTATTTTTGGCTTCCTCATAGAGGAAGTTTCACGAGTAAAGGACCATTATGAGAAAGGGGATGTGAAAATTTCAATTTTTAACTTTTATGAGGAGGTGGTATGAAAATTTCAGACATTTTTGAAGATATTAAAACTCGCTTCCATAAAAGAATCTGAACATTTTTAAATTAAATTTTGAAGAATCATTAACTATTAATCACATATGCTGTGTGTGAAATTGCAACTTTATCGGTCGAGGCATGCTCGAGTTATAGCGCTTTAAACTTTTCGCGCACGCACGCGCGCATACGCACACATGTCATCCGAACATTTTTTTTTAATGTGATTTTTTACATTTTTGAGCGTTCTGAATACGATTATTGTTTATCCACCCGAGCTGGACTGGTTTCTAATAAGTAGGAACATACTCTTATGTAATAGGAATGCCTTCGAATTTAACCGAAACTGAATGGGATTCCGTGGAAAAGTACATCGAAGTTCTCGGGCCGGTCAAAGAAGCCACGGTTATAATGAGCAGTGACAGTTATCCGACGCTCTCTCAGTACATTCCAATCGTTGAGACACTGAAGAAAGTTGGAGCATCGGATACGGCCATCGTGGACGTAGACACAGAAGAAGTGGAAGCTGAAGAAGAAGCAAAAGCCGCAGGAGAAGAAGAACATCCGAACGAAGACAATTTCGCCAACTCGCTGTCTGGGGCGTTGGAAAAACGTTTTCATTACGTGAATGGAAATAATGACGCCATGTATACTGATGGAAACGTAAATGTCCCGTTAGCCACGCGTCATACTGTTCGTAGAGACATGGAAGGTATATTTTTGCTTGTAAAATATTCTTACATTTTATTTGCCAGTCTGAACTAGAACTGGACAGCACCGAGTACTTGTTTGGTGCTTCGAGTACGTAATTGAAGTACACAAGTACTTTTTAGTAGTTAAAGTAGTGAGTACAAGTACTTATGCGAGCACGCTCGCATTACAGATACTCGATGAATAGTATGGCATCCTGTTTCTATTAATATATGAATATCTATCTAAACTTTGCAATAAGAATAATCTTAATGAGAGTTTATTTTCTTAATTTATTTTTGAAAAATGCCATTGAAGAAATCGGGAAGGGTCCCCCTTTCAGTTATTCCTGTATGAAATTTTTTATGGATTTAAAAAAAATGAAAACGATGAAAAAAGGTGAAGAATTACGAAACTGTTCGTTAGCTATTTATTGCAGTAAATTTTGCGGCAAATTTTAATCATTGAAATTTTATGAAATGTAAACATTTTTTAATAGTACAAAAAAGGTGCAAAATAATTTATGTGCACAAGGCCTCCTTATTTACTACAGTTTCGGGCATAACTTCGTCTATGAGGAAGCCAAAATCGATCAACGAAGCTTCTCATAGAGAAAGCCATGCTTAAAATTGTAACAAATACGGAAGCCATGTACGAATTAGTGTGCACCTTCTTTTAAGGTAGTCCGAGCGGTACAGTCCCGCCAAACGAGAGTTTCAGAGAAAATTTCGAACACTTCTCGATGGAATAAAAATCTGAAAAAAATCAAGTACATGGGAGGTGCTGCAAAGATTGTTTTTGTGAAATAATAATTCCAATTTATTATTAACAAATTAAAGATAGAAATCATTATTCAACAAATTACCCGGCAACTTAACTATTTTCCTTCATAAAAATGATTCGTTTATTTTTCTGAATACGTATGAATTTTTTCAGAATTTTTTGTAATCTTTGAAAATCGCGTTTTTTCTATGTTCAAGCTCTGAAAAAACGCAATTTTCAAAGATTACAAGTGTCTTCTAGGTAAACATAAAAAAAAAATTTCTTCTAGATGAACCTAAGTCAAAGTTGCTCAAATTGTTCGAAACGTTTCTCGAACATGACAACAATGACGATGATGATGTGGAGCGGGAGTTGCAGACC
The DNA here is from genome assembly GCA_917499995.1 of Ichneumon xanthorius. Lineage (NCBI taxonomy): Eukaryota > Metazoa > Arthropoda > Insecta > Hymenoptera > Ichneumonidae > Ichneumon > Ichneumon xanthorius. The sequence continues at coordinate 17,018,938 of OU824207.1, forward strand.
TATTTGGTCGAAAAAGTTCAGCCTCGCAGCACCAACGTTTTCCAGTGGTGGGTGGAGAATCAAACTCGGTTCCCGATTTTTTTAGCCCATGTCGCGAAACAGTATCTGAATATACCTGCAGCCCAAACAACGAGCGAACGGCTTTTCTCGGTAGCCGGAAACATCGTCACTCAAACCAGAGCTCAGTTGTTATCCTCTCACGTCGAACAACTATGCTTCCTTCATGAGAACTACGGTCAATGACACGCCGATTCCCGCGCAACGATAAACTCCAGGAAGTGTCTTCTATATCTTCGACATTGAAGGGCACGGTGCGTAACCTGCGGTGGCCCACTGGTAAAATAGACTCTCCGGTACGACAACACGACATCGCGATACTCGGACAATCGTCGAAACATCGTGACAACATGCGAATAGGACAATTTTACCGAAGGCCCAATAAGAATTACTTAAATCCAATAAGGATTTACTTAAATCGATCAATGATGTTCTTTTTTGACAACTGTCCTGTTCGAGATGCCGGTACAACATTCTGTATAAGCTATGAACACAGATTATACATTTAAAGCGGGAGGATTGATGAGGGAGGTTCTTGGGACACATAGGAATTATATATTCACATAAAAAGCGCCTTAAACCCCGTTAATGACACTTATTTAAAAGATTTTTCCTTTTTTTACTTCAAAAGCGATCTAACACGTAAAGCTTGTATAAGCCGTTACGAGGCGGTTCGTTGTGGAATTATTTACAGAGTGTATGATATTCTGTACAAAGTTCGCGTGTTTGTGTGCGTTTTGTCACGAGGGTTCAGTATCGTATCGGAAACAATGATGAAGAATGAAGAACCTAAAGAAGAAATGACGATCCGACCGAGAGGAAGGTTTTCACGAATATCCCAGAAAATATTTTCATTACAACAGTTGAAGCTTCGTAATTATCTCTTGCGAGCCCGAAAAAGAAGCCCACTGATTTTGTACAGCTTCGAGCATTCTTCCCGCGGGACGACACAGGACTATCATCGTATCCCCATCGTAACGTTTCTTTTTCATTTCCATGCCGGGTCTTTCTACCTCGGCAATAACGGCGATCCTCGTCGTCGCCGTTGAAGCAGTCGCGGATACCGTCGCATTCTTGATTAATGTCGATGCAGCTTCTAAATCTTCGATATAGAAGACTGTTCGTCTTACGCCTCAGCATATTCGCTACGTTGACAATAAATAAATCTATCATTTTTATTTTTCGATAAAAAAAATGCCAAACTGACTGTGCAAATACATGCCATATTATTTTAGATTAAATTAATATTAAGATGTTGTAATGTTCTAATAAAATGTTCTAATAAAACATATATTTTTGTATGTACGATTTTTTTCGAAATTCAATTGAACGACTCGAATGACTCAGGCGACGCTGACGTTTCGAACGATTCGAACAATTCGAACGTTTCGAACGACTCGAACGACTCGAACGATTCGAACGCCCCGAGCGCCCCGAGCGCCCCGAGCGTCCCGAGCGTCCCGAACGTCCCGAACGTCTCGAGCGTCGCGAATTTGCAATTTGATTCGGTACACGACGCAGTACCGAGCCAGGCTCGAACATGTTCGAGCAGCAGCCTGGCGATTTGAACAGCGAGCGGCTCGAGTCTACGACAGCTCGTGCACATCCCTAGCACCGGCACCTGCAACAAACAAAATAAAAAATTAATAATATAGGAAAAAATTGTACAAACGTCGAAACAACGCTTACCTGGCGTATACATACTCTATGGAACTGCGGTATCGTTCCACTCCCTGAACAGTCCATTGACGGCTGTCAGGAACGCCTGGGTCTCTCGCCATGCCCAGGGCCCTTGCTGCACTGCCTCGCTGTTGTTTACCTGTAACAAAAAAAGATCCATACATACCCAGCGATGAAGGCTGCTCGAGCCTCTGTCGCAACTACCTTCGGACGAAATCCAAGAGACGAGACTCTCCCGCAGCGTCAAGGCATCGGCACCTGAAACAAATGAAATCAAAAATCAATAATATATGAAAAAAAGGTATAAACATCGAAACGACGCTTACCTGGCGTATGCATCCTCGATGGAACTGCGGCGCCGTTCCACTCCCACGACCGTCCATTGACGGCTGTCAGGAACACCTGGGTCCCTCGCCACGCCGAGGACCCTTGCCGCACTGCCTTGCTGCTGTCTACCTGGAACAAAAAAAGATACATTATTAAAAACAAAACATTATATAAAAAGAATTCTTACCAGGGGGGGGGGGGGGGCATATCAGCCTTGCTCTGAACAAGACCGAAATGTGCCCCAGTCTCCGCCGCTTTGCCTTCAGGCGGTGCGTCGAGCACCTCGCTGCTTCCTCAACCTGAAAAATAAAAATAAGAATAAAATACATAATTTATTATATAAAAATAGGTAAAGTCGCACTGGCTGAAGTGCGACTGAAAAAGTGTAAAATAAAAACTCACCACTGACAAGTGGACACTTGTTGATTGCCGGTGTAAACACCGGTCGCCTATCACACTAAATTCGAAAAATAACTGCAAAGAAAAACACTGTCACTCGCGAACTACTTTTGTGAAAAATAACTAATTATTTTCCCGAGGTGATTCACACCTCGGAAACACTGTAATTACTTTAATAATATTTTTACAATTAAAAACACATACAGTACACGACCGCGTTTCTCCCAACCGCATAATTCCGAACGACCGCGTATTTCCGAAAATGACGACCGCGTAAGTCCAATTCGGCCCCTTCTCAAGGTCCGTTACCTGCTTGGTGGGGAAACTAACGACTCCTTCCCTTTTGCTATCTGCGAATGAAATCGTCACTGCTGTAATTCCGACAATTTTTGCGTATGGAAAGGGACGGTGGACAGGTACTTAGGCAGGTAGTGGGGTATCGGAAATACGCGGTCGTGCCTAATTGGATTGGCTCCCGAGGAACGGAGAAACGCGGTCGTGTACTGTACGCGGAAATCCGCAGACGAGGCAGGCGCGTGCCACCGGCAGGGGGCCCCCGAGCCAGTTGGCGGCCGCCTAGCATTCGTGTCCCCGTACTCGGTTGGTAACGAATCGGGGTACCTAGTTAGAATTTTTGAAATATTTTGGACGGAAGTAAATAATTAAGCTTTTGTAGGTGATGAAATACTTTTGTCCGAATTATTGACATATTCTTGGGGAAAATTGGAAAGACGATTTGTTATCGACTGCGATTACTACCGCAGACTGGAACTATAATTAGTTCCAGTCTCTGACGCGACTGTTATGCGTTAAAATCGGACTTGTAAAAATATTCGACTCGGGAATTATTATCAATGACACGTTTATTTTGGGAATATAAGTAAATTTCAATGTAGTTGGAAAAATTCCTCTCAACAAAAATTCTGATATTCCCAAGTAAACTTTAGTTGCATCGGTAACAAAAAAAAACAAATATTTTGGAGATTAACATGTACGATATGTGACATATGAGTGCAAGAGAGATAGTTGCATTTTTTCGAATCAATGGCATATCAAAATGGTTGACGTTTGCGGTAAAAGCGAAGTATCATCGGACGTGGTATTGAATTCTACATCCCCTAATACTTTGCTTTTTCGCAAAATGTCAATGTTTTGTTACCGACTGAGTCTATTTCACCTCGCCTTAAGGAGGTTGGAGCGCTTCACACTCGTCAAATGAGTGTTACATTTATAAACTCGTTTATAAAAATTTGTTCGCATCTATTGATTATAGCGGATGGTTATTTGTATTACAGCAGATGTCCTTAATCGATAAAAACATTAATTGCAATGGATTTGCAAAAATATTAACGAGTTTTTTGCTAATTTTCGAAAAAGCACATATTCGTTCAGTTTTGCCCAAGAATATTCTGCAATTTTTGCTCGATTGTGATGTCTTACGGCTTATTCTCTTCCTTGAAAGATGCTCTACGAGTTCAGCACCTAGATACTCGATAGTATGTTCCGTTTGAAACTGCCCAGATAGAAAAACGTGCCGTCAAGCGGATATCGTACCATTGGTGTCACCACCGTTCCGTAGCTGTGCCGTCATTTTTCTATCTGGGTGAGAGTCTTTTGATCATCCATCGGCGAAATTCTTTAATAAAAAACTGATGTCATGTTTAAACGGAAAATATTATCGCATATTCCGGTGGTGAATTCGTAGAGAAGCATTCAATGAAGAGAATGAGCCGTGATACATCAAAATTACGGATTATTCTTTGAAAAAATTGAACGAATGTGGACAGTTTCGTAAAATAGCAAAAACCATTTAATATTTTTGCAAATCCATTGCAATTAATGTTTTTTCTAGGGTGAGGACATCCGCTGTAATACAAGACCATTCACTATAATCAATAAATACCTAAAAAATTGGATTAACGACTTTAAAACCGTAGCACTCATTTGACTACTGTGAAGCGTTCCAACCTCCTTAAAAAAAGAACATTTATTGCTGGATTGTCATCTTCACCAATGACTATTACGTCCCCGGGAGCTTGCAGAGGGAGTCATGAGCTCTATTACTCCCTAGGGAGTAATGAAACAGTACAGCGCATGCACAGAGGTTTATAATGATCATTGGTCGATAATAGGCGACTTTCCGCCCGTATTGCACGTATGAAATGTGGTTATTTTAGCGACGGGAAAACAGTATATTATGCTACAAGGGAGGAAAGTGCGGCTTTTCACCGGGTGTGAAATTTGATGCCTGAGCGAAGCGAGGGCAGAAATTCACACGAGGCACTTCCTCCCGAGTGGCATACGTTATTTTTTTCCCGACTATGCTAAAAAGTAGCCATATTTCTATGCCTGCAACGGGGATGGAAATTGGCCGAGTCTTGACGAGCAGGAGAAGTGATTCAGCGGGAGGAAAAGTTCACTTTTCCTCGCGCTAAATTACTTTTTTTCCCCGTCTTCGCTAAAATAGCCACATTCCTTGCGTGCAATACGGGTGGAAAATAAGCTATTATTGACCGATGATCATTATTAACATGTGCGCATGCGCGGTACAATTTTATTACTCCCTAGGGGGTAATGGGGCTCATTACTCCCGCTGGAAGCTCTATTACTCCCGGGGGAGTAACGGTCATTGGCGAATATCACGATTTTGCGACGTAAGAAATGTGGTTATTTTAACGAAGTCGGGAAAAAAATATCGTATGCGACAAGGGAGGAAGTGCATTTTCACCTCGTGTAAATTTCTGCCCTCGCTTCGCTCGGGCATCAAACTTCACACTCGGTGAATATCGCGCACTTCCCTCCCTTGTAGCATAATATACTATTTTGTACTGATATCGGTGTGACCTATTAACTTAAAATGTTTTATAATTTTCATATTGGTGGTTCCGGCAGCGCCGAAAGCTGCCCAACTCTGGATAGTTTTTATCAGGCAGGGTGATAAGGTTGGCAGTTTTTTATTCGTTTGACCCTTATACTTTGACCATATAATAACCCTCATGTTTGGTTTAATTATTTTCTAAATCTCGTGTCGATATGAGAGGACAAGAGATCACATCATACCCACAAAATAATGAGAAAATATTATTGTAGGGTTATGCGGCTGTATTCGTGCTGTGTGAGAGGCGAACGAAAGTGCTCTATGATGCGATCTGGCAACACATTTTTGGAGCTGTGTCCGGGGCTGAGAGAGAATTTGCGAGCGGTTTGGACAGACTTTGAACGGGCCGCGGTGGCAAGCCTTTGACACAACTTCCCCCGTATCCGAATCAGAGGCTGTTGGTTCCACTTTTGCCGTGTAAGTTTTAAAATAACTGTGGTGAAATAGTACATCACTCCACGAGGGCGAAAAACGTTTTTCTAACGAGTGTGAGTTCGCAGCACGAGCCGAAGGCGAATGCTGTAATCACACGCGTTAGAAAGTGTTTCGCACGAGGGATGTACGATATTTTTCATCACAAGGTGCGAAAATGGCGGTTTTACGCACGCGAAGCGGGCGGAAAAGTGGCCATTTCCGCACCGTGTGATGAAAATAAGTTTTTATGATGAGGCTTTCACCATCGAATTCGCCGGCAACAATTTTGTCGGATTTTAAACATTCTGCAATGTGAATTTTATGCAGTCACACTATTGCCGTATAAGGGTTGTCTTCACTATGACCCCTTCCGCCCCTCTCTCGAAAATGTTTAAAGATGTTAATATGTCATAGAGTTCATAATATTATCACACAACTTTACTCGCGTTGTAATAAAATCATATTTAGCAATTTCATCGTAACTTTTCGTGTATGGGTGACTTTCCCAGCATCGCACAGGCCTGGGAGCCCTTGTTAGTGACATGGTATACTGGTTAAGTGACCGCTCAATTTTGACTATAATAAATATTCTTTAACGTAGGCGGTATACCGGAAGTGGAAGTCGCTCCGAATGAGGCACCCGCCAAAACAAATATTATATCTCGCGTGGAGTCTCCCGTTGCTGCCACCAGATCAGTTCGCTGAGGGTTGTCGCGTCATTACGTCTCTCGCCGATCCCCTGGCCATTGGACCACTGGAAGCGCTTAACGCGTTTACCCATTATCTGCGCCAACAATGGGTGCCTCTCGTGCACGTGACGTCGGTACACGATACGCCGATACGGACGAATAACGTTGCCGAAGGGTTTAATCGTCATTCCGCGAAGAAATTGGGAGGGTCCCATCCGAGAATTTGGGTGTTCTTGGGTAAGCCCTTGCGTTTCTATTACAACGAGTAGTATACAAAAATAATTGTTTAAAGTTTGCCCCACATTATTCGCTAAACCGATAAACCTTTGCCATGCATTACAAATGCCCTACTCAAATCTTTACATTGCAATTTACTTTTCTATGAGGGAACTGAATGCCTATTGACAGAATGTGATAAAAGTGACAGAATATGACAAAAGTGATCAAACGTGACAAAGGTGATTGACAAAATGTGACAAAGGTGATTCACAAAATGTGACAAAGGTGGTTCACAAAATGTGACAAAAGTGATCAAATGTGACAAAGGTGATCAAATGTGACAAAGGTGATCAAATGTGACAAAGGTGATCAAATGTGACAAAGGTGATCAAATGTGACAAAGGTGATCAAATGTGACAAAGGTGTTTGACAAAATGTGATAAAAGTGATCAAATGTGACAAAGTTGATTGACAAAATGTGATAAAAGTGATCAAATGTGACAAAGTTGATTGACAAAATGTGATAAAAGTGATCAAATGTGACAAAGTTGATTGACAAAATGTGACAAAAGTGATTGACAAAATGTGACAAAAGTGTTTGACAAAATGTGATAAACGTGATTGACAAGAAATGACAAAGAATGATTACTAAATTCTAGTCTCGCATTTGACGTAAAATTTGATTACTCCACGGCCTCGTTCAACGGTGCAGCGACGCGCCCAGCGCCGCATCGCTTTACCGGTGATTGAGATACCACACAACCGTTACGAAAAACTTTCCGCAACTTTCGGGTCTGCTGGCTGGCCAAACATCGATCGATATGCGTCGAGGAGGCCGGGCTGTCCCAAAGAAAGAGGTGCCGGCGATCGAGATCAAACTATAGAGTGATATAAAAAAGTCAGTTTAATCAATTTCAGCGTTCTTATAGTGAGAGTTGTGTAACCGAAGATAAAATGAGATCGTAATTTGCAAATTTTAGGCTTAATCCAATTCCACTACAGCCGGGAAAAGTGAGGACTTTTATGCGTTAGTTACGAAAAGTAATATGTGATACGATTACATAATAGCGGACACCCAATTTATTTTGTGAAGTAGCCGCACTCACCTTCAGCTACCACATGTAGTACTGACTTTCGGCTACTGCGCTGAACTTCATAATCTCTGTCGAAAGCCAACTGTTTGGCATTTGTGTCACAAAATACTATTGATACGTATTGCAGAAAAATTAAAGGAAACTATCACGGATGAGGTCATGAAGTTGAGACGATGGCAGACGACTGGCCGGAATGGAAAACAATCGCACCATAAAGCCTGGTGAGGGTCGATCAGAATATTGCCGAGAAACAACGTCTTCTAAGGACGGGAAGGTGATTTTTAGTCGTGATGCAGATCATTTCATAGTTTCTCAAAAAGTGTATAAAAGTACATAATATTCTGGAAAAGAAATTTAGTATATATTTAATGGTTTTAACAGATACGACGTAGAAGAGTTTTTACGGTCCTCAATAACGCCGTATCAGCGACTCGATTTGCACCATGCTGCCCGAAGGTTCCGAGCTGGTAAACTTTAATCCCTTACGGATGAGCTACGTAAACGCACACTATAACAAATTTTTGTTAAATAATATAAAAATGCTTCTATATTAAGCACGGATTTCTAACGTGTTTAATACACGTACCGGACATTCATTTTGCATCATACCTGTATAATGTCCGAGGTTTCTCCATAAAACCGTTCTGATACAAAAATATATTGCGTGATTAAAATCAAACAGGCGTATCTTCTATGTATAAGGATGAAAGATACGCCTCTGACTTAAGTCACGAGGTACGTACTTATTAGAAAACATGCGAAGTAGCGTCTCCCTCGCGGAACAAATGCTGCGGCATGCGATTCAATCGATGATCGATGAGCATAAACATTTTTTCAGATGGTGAAGTGCAACACGAGCTTCCCGTTCCTCAGGATATGTTAAGGTAGCTACTGCGATCCAGTTGAGTCAAATGAACGTCTCGGAAAAGAAAATTCATTAGCACTTCAAAAAATGAATATTGAGTATCAATCGGTTCAGCGGAACTCCTGGTATTCAGAAATGTATGATAGTACATTGTAATGAATCCCAGATACAATTAATTAATTAAAAACAAAGTGCCTTATGTGCGGGTACCAACTTGAAATTTCTCGAAACGACCCTGATAATAGACTAAAAAAATGAGCTATAAAATAGTTTCGAGCTTCCCAACTATCACAAAATATCAAAAAAGAAACTTTCCGGCGGTTTGGATGGTTAATTATACGAATAATAATTATTTTAATTACATCGACATTTGGACTTAAACGTGGCAACATCGCAATTTTTCAATGTTGGTATCACTGCGGAGCACATTTTGACTCACGCTGTGTAGACCTGCCATGAACGGAAACAATGGCGACGCCGGCCGCACGTGTCCGAGATAAAACCGGCAGGTTTTCTACGAAAAGAAAACTAAAGTGGAAAGAAAATTTGAGTATCGCGTGCAAAAGAAGAAAAGTGCAAACAGAGGATCCGTCTGAATGTATCATCGAAGGGCGTCGTATCGTTGATGTCTCAAAATTAGCCGAGCAAATGTGGTGCCCAGCTTGCGACGTGCCACTGTCATTTCGATACGTCGTACACGAGGCCCAAATCGGTCTCGCGAGTGTTTTCACGATCAAGTGCCACGTATGTTTATTGCTGTACGACGTACACACTTCAAAATGGCATCAGCGGACGGACATTAGCTGCAGAGAATATGCTGTGAATTTGAAAAGCGCTATTGGTAAGTCCATAACCTACAAAATTACCCTTCATTTCTCTCTAATCACCTTTATTTCGCTATTGTTCATTTACTTTATTATTTATTTTTTAGCGATACTCGATTGCGGAATCGCCACGACCCACCTGAATACCATACTGTTAGAATTAAATATTCCGACCGTGCATAACACATCGACGAAGAGGTACGAACGAATTGTTGGAAAGTCGATCGAAGAAATCGCCAAAGAAAGCTGTCGAGAGGCATTGCGATTGGAAAAGCATTTGACTGAAGCAGAACGATGGTGAGCTCAGAGTGTTTATCGTCAATACTTCATAATATGTATATTTTTTGAATTTTCATCAAACTATAATTATTCCTCATACAATTATGAATTTCATACTTTACTTTAATTATGCATATTTTCAGGCTGGTCGAGCGTCGCCGAGAAACGGATTGAATCACACCTGAGTATTATATTTTATGAGATACTAATGATTAGACAGATAATCAGATGAGAAGAATAACCCAGATTTTTTTGCAACATATTTTTTTCAGTCCAGTGTTCGCTTTGGATCGTTCATCGTTATATAGGTTTGGCCAACGCCTCTGTTTCATGTGAAAATCGGCATTTCTTATTATTTTCGTGACTTTGCCTAATATTGACTTCTCGAAACTAACGTGCATGCTTTAGATATTACAGTTCCTTTAAAACAAAGTCTTTCCAGTCATGGAACCACTTGTTACTGCTATAATGATATCCTAAGTAAGCATTACTGTGATAAAGCACAATTTTCCTTTCCGCATGGTTTTATTTTTTTTGTTTTTATCGAAGACACCATTCCTTATTATCGGATACACAATCTGGTTTGAGAATGATTCATATATATGTATATATATATATATATATACATATACATATATATATACATATATATATATATATATATATATATATATATATACATATACATATATATATATACATATACATATATACATATACATATATATATATACATATATGTATTGTTACGTCCGGGGTTCCGACTGCGGTCAATGTTGAGCGAATTTTAACCGCTTACATTTTTGTTTTAATTTTTTTATTTTATTTCTCATAGTGCCTATAGAATATAAGTACGACTCGCTAATCTCGCTTCTCTCGGGAGGCGAGAGCAGCGAGTTGCGAGACCGATACCTTATCACCTAGAGTATAAGGTATCCGAATACCGTGCGACGAAGGGTCCGAAACGTTCCCTCACACGTCAGCACATCCCTTCGAGGAATCGAGGCGAGCACCGTGCGACGACTAAACATCTTGCTGTAATCGTCAGCACTTCTTAATAAATTAAAAGTGGGGAACAGAGTCGTAATGGCTAAGCCCTGGACGGAGAGCAACCAGTACCGTCGAGAACTTCGAAACCGCGAGAACAAAATTCCAAAGACCCTCAGAGCGAAGTACGCAAAGTGAAGCCGGGGTATTCGCGAGTATCGTAAAGTTATAACGAATCCGTATCCGTCGACGAAGAACCCGAGGTGAAGTCGGGATACGCGTTTTTGCTCATCTCGAACACGGCTGCTCCCTCGAATTCATCGAGGAGATTCTTTGATTTGCACCGAGTATCGAACAACCGATTCGTATACCGCGTTTAAATTATCAACTCGATATATTTCGAGAAAATAATCCTACGATCCAGCGATTAAGTGTTAATTTTATTTCAACGTTAATAAACTGTAAAAAGGAATATTTCGAATTGTGCTTCAGTGGTAGTAATAACCGGAGGTAATTACCTGGACCAATCCTTCACCTTGCCTCCCCTGAGCTCGACTAATAACGAAATTTTCTAAAATCTACATTTTCTCTAGTGAATTACTGTGCTAGATCGCTTTGCACGTAATTCACGAAATCTATGTGGTTGTTCCGCTGTGCTAAATCGCTCTGCACGCGAGACAACCACCCTAAACGTCGTCACGCCGGCTGAACCTGGTGTACGACCCTACATTTTTCACATACTGCTGTGCTAGATTGCATTGCACTCAATTCAATTGCAAGCATTCAATTTGCACGCCAGGAGAGATATTTTCCGTTTCAAACATTTAGAAACGTTCCCACCTTTTTTTTATTTTCCCTCCAAGTGTTGATGGGGAAGAAACGCCGAAGCGGGGTTAAATTTCAATTGCGCCGAGCGATCGCGATCGCCCTCGGAGCCCCCAGCGGTAATCTCGCTGGGAATTCCGTCGGTGTTTCCGCCGGTGCTCGCCCTGACACAAACGCTCCTTCTACCAGTAATCGCGCTGGTGGTTCAGCAGTAGAAACCAGCGTCGACGACACTAACCAGGTGGAAAAGGTGTTGAGAGACAATTTTGAACTCGGTACGCGTGCCGACAAGAAATACGTCCCGATAGCGCGTGTGCTGCCGACTCCGGTGGAACGCCCGACGTTTACATTCGACGTACCCGAGCCGTACGTTCCAGCGCCGGTACGTCCCGAGGCAGTGCCCCCGCGCCCGTATCATCCGCAGCCGATAGCGCCGACCCCAAATTCGGACGGCGAAGATTCGGACGCATCGACTGTGGAGATCGTCACTCTAGAGTAATCGCCGAATAAAGGTAAGAAGCGAAATATCAATTTCCATCATTGGACATCGCTCAACACCGGCGATACTGGAATTTGGAAAAGTTTATCCAAGTAATCCAGTTAATCGATCAGTTCGCACTGTAATAATTAATTAACAGACGCTTGCTCCTGTCCCAAGCTTGGACTCAAGCTTAAAAAGGAGCGACTCTTGTTAACCCGTTTGCGTCAGAAAAGGAAAAAAGTAATAGAAGGGGGAAAATTAACCTCTCAAAAACCCTACGACGTAACAGTATGTACAGCGTATACTTTGAGGACATTTTTCACTAAGAAGTGGCCATTTCGAGGACATTCGGTTGTTTTGAGGACCGGCCTCACAATTTTAGCTGTGCAACGTATATTTCGAGGCCGGTCCTCAAAGAACCCATCGTAAGTGGAAGGTATACTTCGAGGACTGACCAGAACTGGGTGATACTTTGAGGCCTGGCCTCAAAGTTACAAATATGTTATTCGTATCGTTTGAGGACACTCTTCAAATTCCTAATTGTTTGTATTATTCAAGGACATGAATGGTTTCTTACAAATTATTCTGAATGATTTCTTACGCATTTTATACGGTCCAATTTTTCTAGGCTAGTTATTCCATTAGCTGATGAGTAACAGACGCGGTAACGTCTCAATGCAAGGTATATTAAAAAACCATTTTTTAAGCTATTGTTTTACGCATTTGTTAATAGCTATCCATCGACAAATATTCTAAGTGAGGTATCGTTACCACCAAACCTCCTATTTCATGAGTTTTTGCATTTATTCGGAATAACCCATGCAGTATGTACCTCATTGATGCCTGGTTTTCCGTTTTGCTGAATATCTTGTTGATTGCTTTACAGGGTCGAGAATATGAAACACGAAATTCAGCAAATCATCTAACAAGAATAGAGTCTTGGTATACACATATACCAAAATAAAGTATACTTTAGCGACTTTATCTCAGATTACAATACACTTTGAGGACTTCAATAGCAGATGATAGTACACTACGAGGACTTTCCGAAATAAATATAAATTTGTTTTATTAGAAGATGATTTCCGAATGTTTCTTTATACGAAAAGTTAAAATTAGTCCAAAGCAATTTAGTAATTAATTCGCAAATTCAGGAAACGACAAAAATCTTATTGACATTAATTATTCAGATTTATTCAATTAGTTACGTGTAGCGACTTGTGGACTTGACCAGAAGTGAATAATGAATTTGCCGAGTCGCATGCGGCGTGACAAGAAAAAAAATGTCTATTTTAGTGTTATTCATCGATTCGGTTTTTGTAATACCCGCGATGTCGCGGTGCGTTTTATTTGTTAGAAATGTGTAATATAAAAAAGCGTATACCAAGATAAAGTACACTTTGAGGACTTTAATTCCAAAGTATAGTATACTTTGAGGACTTTAATTTCAGTGCATAGTACACTTTGGGGACTTTAATTTCAGTGCATAGTACACTTTGGGGACTTCAATTTCAAACTATAGTACACTACGAGGACTGTCCAAAATAGATATGCATTTGCTCTATTAGAGGATGATTTCCAAATGTTTCTTTACATCAAAACTTATAATTACGCCGAAGCAATTTAGTCATTCATTCGCAAATTGAGCGGGCAACAAAGCACTTATTGACATCAATTACTGAGATTTCAACATTCAATGAGTTGCGTGAACTCGACCAGAAGTGTGTTCAAATATTCATGTTGACATCAGTGTAAGTGCTTTAATCGCCGAAATTCGAATCATGACGGGTCTGGGGAGTAACGAATTTGCCTAGCTGCATGTCGCGTGGCAAGAAAAAAATGTCTATTTTAATATTATTCACTGATTCGGTGTTTGTAGTACCCACGATGTTGCCGTGCGTTCATTCGTTAGAAATGTGTAATATAAAGAAACGGGTACCAAGATAAAGTATCCTTTGAAGACTTTATTTTCAGGCCATAGTCTACTTTGAGGACTTAAATTTCAATGGATAGTACACTTTGAGGACTTCAATTTTAATGGATAGTACACTTTGAGGACTTCAATTTCAATGGATAGTACACTTTGAGGACTTAAATTTTAATGGATAGTACACTTTGAAGACTTCAATTTCAATGGATAGTACACTTTGAGGACTTCAATTTTAAATTATAGTATACTATGAGGACTGTCTGAAATAGATATGCATTTTCTATATTAGAGGATGATTTCTAAATGTTTCTTCAGACGAAAAGTTAAAATTCGTCCGAAGCAATTTAGTAATTCATTCGCAAATTGAGCGAGCAACAAAACTCTTATTGACATCCATTACTGAAATTTATTCAACGAGTTACGTGTCGCGATTTGTGGACTCGACCAGACGAGCATTCAAATATTATATTTATGTTGGCATGAGTGCAAGTGCTTCAATCGCCGAAATTTGAATCATGCCAGGACAGGGGAGTTACGAATTTGCCTGACCGCATGCCGCGTGGCATGAAAAACATGTCTATTTTAGTGATATTTACTGATTCGGTCTTTGTAATATCCGCAATGTCGATGTGCGCTCATTCGTTGGACATGTGTAATATAAAGAAATGTATACCAAGATAAAGTACCCTTTGAGGACTTTAATTTCAGACTATAGTATCCTTTGAGGACTTCAATTTAAAACTATAGTACACTTCGAGGACTATCCGAAATCGATATGCATTTGCTTTGTTAGAGGATGATTTCCAAATATTTCTTTACACGAAAAGTTAAAATAGTAATTAATTCGAAAATTGAGCCAATGACAAAAATCTACTGACATCAATTACCTAGATTTATTTTATGTGTTACGTGTAGTGACATGTGGACTCGACCAGAAGTTCGATCATATATTTGTGTTGGCATCAGTGCAAGTGTACTATTGTTATTTCAACCGTCGAAAGATTGAATCGGAAAAACTTGCAAGAGATACCTAAACTTATTTAACATTATCATCACGTTATCGTTAACACGATAGAGGGCTTAATGTACTACTTTTTTATTATTATTTTTTAAAAGGAACGATTACACAGAAAAGGAATGTGTTGTTTTTTTTTGTTGTTGCTTAGCCTTGGTATTATTTTATTATCAAAAGCCCAAAAAGATTTTTATTTATCAAAAAAGGATATTGTGCGTGTACGTGAAACCACGGTTCGTTGTTCAGGTACTTAAGTAAATTAAGTAATAAGTTATGTAAAACTTTTCTTATGTTGTCATGTCACGATTGAGGACTAATGTACTGTGACTACCGATCTACCAATTATTTTTTTGCACTATTATTTTTTCAAAAGGTCCTTTACCGAAAAAAGGTATCAAATTTATGTTTTTTTCTACCATGGTATTATTTTATTATCATAAGCTCAAAAGGTTTCCTTATTTTATAATTTGCTGCTATGCTATTGTCGACTGTGACTGATTAAAACAGCGATTAGCTGTCCTCGAACATAGTAAATTAAATAAAAATTAATGTAAAACTTTACTTATGTGACTCTGGCGCAAATAAATAGTTAAAGAAGTATTCACATGAAAATTGCATTTTCATACTTTATTTATAGTGATAATTTTGGGAAAAATTTTCTGTATTTTTCTTCATTTCCGTGTTGCCCATAATCATTATTTTTCATTTTATTCCCCATTTCCTTAGAAAAACGTAGAATAACTACGCTACGAATGGATTTCATCTCAGAAATCGTTGGTCAGAGACGTATAATTTTTTCCACTAATCCCGAGATTTTACTAGACAGCAAAAGATCGATAAGACTATCATTATCATCATAAGCTTAAGAGATTGCGAGGAAAGTATATACAGACAACGGCGTTAGTCTGAGGTAGGGCTATAATATGAGGTAGATAACCTAGGGAATCAACCTAGGGGGTAGGGATCAACATAACCTCAAAATATTTTGAATTCATTTTTCTACGAAACGGTTTTATAAAATAAAAACAAATATCGGGGCTCCCTGCGTATTTGATTAACCCAGTGAGCTCCGCAGTTCGTTTTTCATTACATGAAATCGTTTCGGAGAAAAATGGATTGAAAATTTGCAAGCCGTCTATCTCCCACTCATACGTGTTTAGCCGCCCCTTAAGCCGCAAAATGTATGCTAGTTTATTAGGAGTATAGGTTAGTATATTAGTAGTTATAGGCTTTATATTACTACGCAATGGTGATCAGTGAAATTAAATCGTACAATTGTCGATTTTAAGCAATTGTAACGATATATATATGTTTTATATTTGTCCTCATATCAGCCGTTCAATCGGTTTTAATGTCCTCATATAAGCTGCTACACATAATGAGGCTCATAGTAACCACTTCTTATAAAATCCTTCAATTCAATGAAAACAAGCGTATATATTCTATCAGAAATAATTGCATATAGTCCGTAATGCTTTCCGGTATCAGTTGCAAGCATTATATATAAACATATATTTGTGACCTCAAAGTATACCTTACACATATATATAGGCGATATGTTAATTTCGGTAACAATTCGTTCAACAATGTCCGTATTTCGGTGACTTATGGCATCTTTGGTGACCGTCACCGAACGGGTCATATATAATATGCAGGATTTGGTCACTGTTACCAAAATTTACGAATTATTCCTTCCAGCTAAATTTATTTTATAAACTCAATTAACCTACTGTAATTGATATTATTCAGCGTATAAATATTCCAATGAGTTCACTGTTCGTACTTATAATGGTATGAGACAATATTTCTTCGAATCTCTTCGAATTAACCCGAATTTACCAAAATTTCAGCTGCCGGAATAAGAATTATTTTATTGCACAATAAATCAACAAATGAACACTACTACTCAATACTACGAACAGCACTACTGGTCAATTACGGCTTAGTGATGTGGTATCATAATTAAGGTACGCTTAGGTATCAGTATCATTTGGATAAAATCAAAATTAAAGAATTTATATGCATGTAGTGCATATTTTTACGTATGTATACTTTAGTGTTACCGAAATGATCATTAGGGAATTCGTTGCATATTTCGGTGACGTTACCGAAAACGCCACTATATGCTCTAACGCGGATTTTGGTGACATCTAATGTATATAAAAGCGTTGTCACCGAAATGGACAGAATATGAATAATAGCGCATTTCGGTGGCACTAAATGTATATATAAGCATCGTCATCGACATAGACAAAATAAGAGTTATTATTCATTCCGCATTCCGGTAACGCCAAATGTATTCCTTACAATAATAACTTAGTGCATTTCATGGAATTTCTGATTAACATTATGCATCCAAGTTATAAGCGTACATATTTAATATTTTTCGAATACATTAATTCATATGATAAATATTATCAACAAATATTTTCCGATATCCTTTTACCAACATGAACGTTAGCATTTTCCAGTTCAATTTGCATACATATTTATTCATAATAAGATGAATTATTTTGCTGAAAGTGTACAGCCGTGGATGCAAAGTTACGGAATACATACAAATGTGTACTCGGCGAATAGATGCGCCAGGTTCGATCGAAAACTTACATACTCGATATGTACTCAGCCAATGCCAATATGAGCGAAAACAGAAATAAGGATTGTCCGGTCTTTGTAATTCGTGCACTCCGTATTGTATACCTAAGTCCGCGTAATGTAGTCTGTTGAAAATTATAGCCCTTTCTTTCAATAACACACATAGGCAGTATATTCACCTTAAAACGCGGCGCTACCAAAGTAGTCACTCGGCAAACTATTGTCACCATAATATGCGCTAGGCATAGGTCCGAGCTATTGAAAAGGTATAGACTCAATATCGTATCAGCGAAAGACTGTCTTCGCGAGAAGAAGAATCAGGAATGTCCATGCTAAGTTAATGATGCGTTGCATTGCGTACCTAGAACCTTTTATTTTTATCTTAAGCAACATATTGTGTATGAATACCTTTTAACGCGGCATTACCAAAGTAGTAATTCGGCGAAATAGTGTCACCAAAGTATCCGCCTGTTAATACACAGTTACCAAAGTAAACGTATATCGTATAGCTTGCTGGCTCAAACGGCGAATATATTTACTTGTGTTTATTCTTTTATTGGAACATTACAGTTGTACACGCAAAGTGACAATTTACATATGAATTTGAATTCGGCGAATAAGTACCAATAATGTGCTGCCTCATCGAAAACACATCTACTTAATATAAAATTACCAAACTCCTATTTTCGCGGAACTGAAAGTTCCCGGGAAAAAATGATCATACATGATCATACATGGATTAGATCTGAATCAGATCTGATTGACCATATCTGATCAGATAAGAGAAATGGCGAGATCTGATCATATCTGAACATATCTGACCACATCTGACCATACTTGGACAGATCTGTACAGATATGATCACATCTAAAATGACATTATTCTGGCGATCATAGATAATCAAATCTGATCAGATATGAGCATATCTGACACAAGATTCTGTCGAAAAAATGGTTAAAAATAGATTTTAATGATGGGTTTTCCCATGAAACAAGATTTTTCATGGAAAAACTCATATTCGTAATAGAATGTGTGGAAAAAAAGAAAAAGAAGAAAAAAAAAGAAAAAAAGAAGAAATCAGTAGACGGGAATCGAACCTAGATCTATCGCGTGATGAATCATGTAACTTACCACTCCGTCAGGAGGACTTTCGTGACAAAGTATTAAAACAACAAATATATAGGTACGTACGAATGAAGATTGGACTCAGAGCATTTTTCTTTTTAGACGATAATAAATTATTTTCACTTCAACCACACAATTATTCGTTATGTTGCAAGCGTAATGCTTAGAAAATGTTAATTTCTTATCTTTATTAATGCACATCGTTCATGAGGATATGAAAATAAACTTGTTTAAATCTGACATCAGATAGCCGATATGTTCGGATATGATTAATATATGATCAGCTATGATCGGATATGATTAATATATGATCAGCTATGATCAGATATGATTAATATATGATCAGCTATGATCAGATATGATTAATATATGATCAGATATGATTAATATGTGATCAGATATGATCAGATATGATTAATATGTGATCAGATATGATCAGATATGATTAATATGTGATCAGATATGATCAGATATGATCAGATATGATCAGATATGATCAGATATAATTTCACATAAGTACAACGCGATTATATATTATCAAATATGATTCATACACAATCAGATACGATCAGATATGATTTTACATCAGCAAAACGTATCCAGATATGATCTTGCATGCGTAGATATGTTCAGATATGATCAGATATGAATTCATATCTGAACATATCTGATCATACGGGATCATATCTTACCATATATGAAACACGACCTTATCGTGCATGAACTTATATATGTTCATATCTGATCGTATAATGATCATATATTATCCGATCTGATTCATATCTGTTGCAGATATGGACATATATGATCAGATGTGATCATTTTTTCCCGGGTTATAACTATCCGTACTATGATAGTTGATATAATGAATTCGGGCTGGATGCGAAATTACCGTTGCTCATCCAGCTCGAATTTGCTTTTTCCTCAAAAAAATTAGCACCCTTGAGAAAAGTTTATTACAGTTTTCATTACCGACCGCGATATTTCACTTTCCCTTAAGCAGCATATGCCGTATATATATACATTTTTACGCGGTGTTACCAAAGTTGTCACTCGGCGAAATAGTGTCACCAAAGTATACGCTTATCAATACACACTTACCAAAGTGTACGTATGTCGTGTAGCTTACTGGCTCAAACTGCGTATATATTGATTCATGTTTATTATTTTTTATTATTTAATTAGAATAGTACAATTGTGCACGCAAAATGACAACATACTTATGGATTGGGATTCGACGATGCGGTGGCTTATCGAAAACATATCGACTTGATATGAAATGAGCGAACGCCTATTTCCGCGGAACCAAAACTTATGACTGTCTATTCTAAATAAAATGTGCCCTTTGCATTATATGCTTAAAGTCTCCGGTTTTTATCTTAAGCAACATATTCTGTATGACCCTTTTAACGCGGCATCATCAAAGTGGTCACTTGGCGACATAGTGTCACCAAACTATGCGCTTGTTAGTGCAAAGTTACCAAAGTATACGTATGTCGTGTAGTTTGCTGGCTCAAACTGCGAATATATGTACTTATGTTTATTATTTTCATTATTTTATTGGAATGGTACGGTTGTACACGTAAAGTGACAACTTACATATGAATTTGAATTCGGCGAATAAGTATCAATAATGTGTTGGCTTATAGAAAACACATCTACTTAACATAAAATTAGCGAACGCCTATTTTTGCGGAACTAACAGTTACAATTATCCATACTAAGTAAATTATGCAGTTTGCATTATATGCCTACAGTCTCTTGGTTTTATTTTAAGTAATATATACCCGATGTATACTATTTAAAACGGCATTACAAAAGTAAATAATAATAATAATAAAATAAAGTAGTTAATCGGCGAAATATTATCACCAAAGTATGCGCTTTTCATACACAGTTACCAAAGTATACGTATGTTGTGTAGCTTGCTGGCTCGAACTGTGTACCTACAACCTTTTATGATTATCTTAAGGGGAAGTGAAACAGCTGTCCGTGCGAGGGAGATAGTTGCAATTTTCAAATTAACTTTATTCAATGGTGCTAATTTTTTTGCGAAAAAAATGAATTCGGGCCGGATGCGAAATTATCGTGTGCATCTATCTCAAATTTGCTTTTTCCTAAAAAAAATGGGCTCGCCGCACTCGTACATGGAGCACTCGCTTCGGCTCGTGCTCCTGTGGGACTCGCACGGCTAACTTCACACAATGCGTATAAAGTTCGCTTTACCGCACTTGTATCGCAAAGTACTATTATATAACCAGTGGACTATATTTTTAGCAAGTTGTGAATTAAAGTCAAAACAACCAAAGTACGTATTGTTAAGTAGGTGTTATTAATTGATTAATTAATTAGACATTTAATTACATAACATTAATATGTGATACTTGGTGGGCATTTATTTATTGATCCAATATTGCGTGCCTAAAATCAGAAAGGGATATGTTATGCTCATCCACAATACCTCAGCGTTGTTCATCACCTTTGCCTTTTACATTTTTTTTTAGAATCTCGTATTATACCAAGTTGTACAGGCCAAAATTCATTGATATATTTAATATTAAAATTGATGCGTCGCTATAGGGAGACTATTCTAACTGAAGGAAAATTGGGAAATATATCATTCTACGCAAATAATTCAACCTTGTAAACAAAATTATAATTAACTACGAGAGTTACACAATATTTCATTGAGGAATAGCCCTTACTTTTGATCTTATATTATAGAAGAAGCTTTGCGAATAAAGGAACACTATGAGAAACCGATATGAACATGCCGATTTATCAATTATTATCAATTTTCATATCGAGATCGATAAAAAATTACTTTCCGAGCTTTCATAGAAACAATCTTAAAAGAATGTAAAAAACGCATTTTTTATAACCAGCAGCAGACAGAGAACTCCACGGTATATATAATAGCGTCATGTCTACGATCGTCACTCCATTTGCAAGGGTTTTTGTTAAATGTCATCCACAACATTCTTTTAATTGCAAACTTTGTTATAAGAATAAAGTCAAAATCGAATTATTTACTACAGTTGTCTGTTTTTCATACTGCGCTCTATAATCCGTCGTACTAAATCAACGTCAAGTCTAGTTATTTTTTTCTCGGGCGGCTTAGCGCCTTTTTTTGCTGTGGGCTGGCGGTCGCGTGTTTACGATCTACCAGTAAACCGGCAGTCTCGCGCCGCTCGTGACAGGATCAACGTCGTGTCGTTTGATGAGAAAAATAGTATCGTGCTTTCGTAAACGTGCGTGGTTCGTGCTATCGTGGTTCGTGCTTTTGCGTTTAGCAGCTGTATATTTCCGTGAAATGTGTTTCTCGACCAGAAAATGTTTTTATTAATAAAAGCTAAGAATACGTTTTCGGTACAATCTGCGAAGTACCGAAAACGCAAAATCAAGGGACGAATCGTCACAGCAAGGAACAGTAAGTATCATTTTATGCAGTAATGTGTCGACATCTACACTCTACCATATACAT
Organism: Ichneumon xanthorius; assembly: GCA_917499995.1. Classification (NCBI taxonomy): domain Eukaryota; kingdom Metazoa; phylum Arthropoda; class Insecta; order Hymenoptera; family Ichneumonidae; genus Ichneumon; species Ichneumon xanthorius. The sequence goes on from OU824207.1 coordinate 17,041,105, forward strand.
TTTATATAAAAAAAACATATTTTACAAAATAATTCGGTGCGTGATAAAAGTTTCATCAACTTTCCCGTTTCCCGAACTAACGATTGATGAAACGGTAATTTCGGTGACATTTTTCCGGGTTTTTTTTTACGATGAACAAAGGGGTCACCGAAGTAACGGATTTACCAAAAGTGTCTTTAAACAAGTATATATATGTAATATGGGTTCTTATCAGTCCTTTTTCATTATCACTTTCGATGTTAACACAAAATATTGTTTCCTAAAAGTAACAGTTACTTTTATTTTCTGCCATATTTCAGAAAATCGACAAACGCTTCTGGATGTTGCAACGAATTTGAACCGCAATGTACCGCGAGTGATACTTCATCGTACAGACCGTGAGAACAATAACGTTTCTGGTACAATCATTTTATTTTCTAAATTGAGGCATAATTATTCTAGTAATTGAAAATATTAAGTATAATTTTATACGTGTTTTTTTTTGTTATTGACATTCGTCATCAGGAGCAATCAAGGACGTCAAGGTTTCAACCGATTCCGACCTCGCATCTGCATTTTCAAGCGAATCGCTAATTGTAGAATCATCCTCGAAAATTTGCAAGCCATCGAGATATGATGCAATCGATCATCGATCATGGCAACAATTAATCATCGCAACATCTCCTGGAACCCACTCGGCTAATGCAGGTAATATAATTTCGACAGGTTTTCTTACATAATTGGCTGATGTCAGGTATATTGGGCCATGATAATTGGCAGAATATAAAAAGCATAATTGCAATGGCATTATCTATTCGTAGTGTATGTTTCGAAGGTGCTTTCTAATAGTAGTCATCTGTGAAATCTCCCCGATATGTTTCTTGATTTGTAGAATCTCTCCGATAAGACTTTTCTATTAGTAGCATTGCTTCGCAGTCTTAACCCAATGCATTTTTTAGCCATAGTATATCTTTGATGGAGCAGGATTAGCGGGAGACAGTAAGAATATACGCGTGTTGCTTGTTTCGGAGTGGACGCCATGATAAAGCGGAAACGATGGCGCCACTTACGTTTATTGCCAACTCAAACATCTCTCGTGCCGATTACCAACTTAACACACCCACTTAATCGGCATTTTCTTGAACTTTGTAAACTATACAATACAACATTTCAAAATAAATAATCTCTTATGACTTTGACTTTAATACTTTTTGTACATTTATCACACGAGTCCCATTCCTCTTGAACAGAACAGATTCTTTGCATTCGGCAAAGCCTTCGTCAAGCTGTCGGCCTTCATATTCTCGGTTGGGGTGTATTCCACACGGATTTTCCCTTTTTCGATGGTTTCGCGGATGAAGTGATGCTTGATGTCAATATGCTTGGTTCGATGACGGTATCCCGATGTTTGAGCCAATGCTATAGCACCCTTGTTATCGCATGACAATTTTACTGGTTGGATTACCGCCGTAGGGTCCAGTTCCTGTAGCAATTGACGTAACCACAACGCCTCTTGGCACGCCTCGGATAGTGCCATATATTCAGCCTCGGTTGTTGATAATGCGACTGTACGCTGCTTCCGACTGCTCCAAGATACTGCCGCACCTTGCATAATGAATACGAACCCGGTAACCGATCGACGATTATCGGACTCGCCCGCCCAGTCAGCGTCGGTGAACCCTTCGATCTGCGTCTGGCCACCCTTCCGAAACTCCAATTTCTTTAATTGAGTTCCTTTCAGGTATCGGAACACTCTCTTGACAGCACCCCAATGAATCCGACGCGGTGCTTGGTTGTACTTACTCAGTACGCTGGTCGCGTGTGCAATGTCGGGACGAGTCGCCTGACTTACGTACAGCAACGCGCCCACAGCTTCTTGATACGGCACCTTTGACATTTCTTCAAGCTCTTCTTCGGTGGCGTCGTTTGAGATTTCGTCCAACTTCTGATTTACGTCCATTGGAGTAGATACAGGCTTACACTCCGACATGTTAAACCTCTCTAGTATCTCCTGAATGTATGCCGACTGATCGACCGATATCCTTCCCGCTCGATGATTTCTCGTTACCCTTAAGCCGAGTATATGACTTACTTCGCCGAACTCCTTCGTCTTGAAGTTTTCCTTTAACTTTTTTTTCGTCGCCTTCCGCTGGTCTTCGTCGTTCGATACGATGAGGATATCATCTACGTAGACCGCGACAATACATATCTTCGTACTTCTGCGCGTGTAATAGACACATTGGTCTTTTTCGCATTGTTTAAATTTCATTTCTAATAATACATTATTTAATCTTCGGTTCCACGACCTTCCGCTCTGCTTGAGTCCATAGACGGCCTTTTTTAGTTTCCATACTCTCTTTTCATTTCGCGCGTCTATTAATTCTTTTGGCGGTCGTACGAAAATTTCTTCTTCGAGTTCTCCATGAAGATACGCCGTTACTACATCAAGATGTTCGATGGTCAGCCCGTATTTTACGCTGAGCGCGAACAGAATACGCAGAGAGCTATGCCTCATCACCGGTGCGTAGGTTTCGTTATAATCGATCCCTTTTTGCTGCGCGCATCCTCGTACTACGAGCCTGGCTTTATATCTTTCTATTTTTCCCTCGACGTTTCTCTTCGTCTTGAACACCCATTTTGTGGTGAGTATTTTTCGGTTGTCGGGAGGATGCACCAGCTCCCACGTTTGATTTTCTTCGTGTGACTTCTCTTCCTCTTTCATTGCTTTTAACCAGTCTTTTCTCTCAGGACTTTTCATCGCTTTTTCCACCGTCTCCGGGTCCGACGGATTTCCTTCGCACGTCAAGTAGCTCACGTAATCCTCGCGAATTACTGGCTTTTTAACTCGTGTTGATCTCCGAAGTTCCCCTTCCGGATCTTCGACGGCACCCACTTCAGATGGTGTTTCATTATCCGGGAACCATTCTTCGCTGTTCTCCGGCAGTGGGCTATAAAATTCTTCTTGCTCATCTTCTGATAACGAGCCCTGTTGGTCTTCTTCCTCTTGGGATGTCTCCTCTGCATTCTCTTCCCCCGACTCCGGGGCCTCCGTCCCTGGTACTGGCTGCTCCGTTTCTTCTTCTCGCCATTCCACCGGCAAATACGAAGGACCAGGTACGTTTTCTTCTCCTCTAGTCGTCGCTAGATCTTCGCTTATCGTTGAATTCTCGAAGAACACCACATCTCTGCTCTTCACGATTTTCTTGCTGGTCCGATGCACCAGCTTGTATCCCGCAGAGTCCTCGCAATATCCAACGAATACGTGTTCGGCGGCCTTCGCGTCCCATTTCTTCCTTTTCTCCTTCGGCACGTGTACCAGCGCCTTGCAACCGAAAACTCGAATGTGACTCAGGTCAGGCTTGACCCCCGACCATGCTTCTTCCGGCGTTTTTCCCTGGACTGTGACAGTCGGTGACCTGTTAATTAAATACACGGCCGTGGAACACGCTTCCGCCCAGTATTCCTTTGGTAAATTAGCCTCGATTAACATCGTCCGCGCTCGTTCAACTATCGTTCTGTTGAATCTCCCCGCGACACCGTTTTGCTGAGGACTATAGGGCATCGTGGTCTGGTGTTGCACTCCATCTTCCTTCAACAACTCCTGCAATTCTCCTGCAAGATATTCTGTACCGTTATCCGTTCGCAATACCTTCAACTTCTTTCCAGTCTGTGTCTCTACGAAGGATTTGAACTCTTTAATTTTCTCTTTGACATCACTTTTCTTTTTCATAAAAAAAATGAATACCTTCCTCGTGCAGTCGTCAATCAACGTCAAGAAATACCTTGAGCCTCCGATTGACTCTTCTTCCATCGGTCCACACACGTCCGAATGCACGAGGTCGAGTATCCCGCTGGCCCGTTTCCCTCCGGTATAAAACGGTGCTCTGTGATGCTTCCCTTGGACACACGACCCACATGGCTCCAGCTCCTTGTCGTCGTAGTCGATTCCTTTGGCCTGCCCATTTTTCAATGTTCCAAGACTTCTCCGGTTCAGATGCCCGAGCCGTCTGTGCCACAGCATCTCGCTCTCCTTCCTTGCATGGTATGCCGTATGCACGTCCGCGTCGACCTGGTATATTCCGCTCGATTCTGTAGCAGTTACTATAATCTTTCCGTCGCGGGACACGACTTTACATCCTTCCGGATCGAATATAACCGTATGGCCCTTTTTTGTCATCTTGCTCACCGATAGGAGATTTGCTGCAACTCCGGGGACCAACAACACATCCTTTATGACAAGATTCCCTTCTCCATCCTTCATCTTGATCGAAGGTACCACGTCGCCTACAGCCTCCGCCAACAACTTTCCGTTGTCCGCTGTAACCACCTGCGCCGACGATTCCCTTTTCGATTCGAACAAATCTCCTCGAAAGGTCATATGCGAAGACGCACACGAATCGACGTACCAGTGGTCCTTGTGAAGTTGGCTCGTTGCGCACAACGCATACAGGGCTTTCTGGTTCGTGTCCTTTTTCTCCTTGTCGTTTGGTCTCGGTCCACCCTTCTCGCTCTTACACTGCGCAGCTATGTGACCCATTTTGTTACACTTGTAACACCGAGGGCCTACCTTCCTGCGAGTCTGATGTCCTCTCGAGTAGAGTGCAGCGTCTGAGCCCTCTGCGGCATTCCTGTCAAACTTGACGTCCTGCAACAATTTTGTTTTAATCGAGTCACCGGTAATAGCTGTACCGGAGCTCTCTATACCCATTATCATGGGTTCGTATTTTTCCGGCAACCCTGCGAGCAACAGTGTTCCGACCCACTCTTCTCCAACAGCAAACCCGACGCCTCTTAACTTGTGCGCCGTTGCTACGATCCGATTCACGTACTCTTCGACTGACGCACATTTTTCGAGGTTAGTCGTCACCAGGGTTCTGAGTAGTCCTACCTTCCTGGTCAGGCCGGTGTCATCGAATGCAGCGCTTAACTTCAACCACACTGTCTTTGCATCCGGAGCGTCTCGTATGTGCACATAATTTACCGGATCCACGCCAAGAATGATCTTCGACCTCGCACGTGTCACCTTCCGCGCATTGGCTACGTACTCCTCCGTACCAATCACGCAACCCCACAAATCGTCGTGCTCCAAATAGGCTTGCATTGCAAATTTCCAATCGCTATAGTTCTCCCTGCCACGGAGACGCTCGATGTGTGGGGGTTTACTGTCCTGTGCACGATTTTGCACGCTCTGACCGCCTGTTTCAGCCATCTTGTTCCCGTTTCGCCGCGTGGGTCGACACACACTTTATTTCTCGCCACTCTCAGCCAAAAAACCGCACCAACAAAAATTGTCTGCAAGATATCGCACTACGAACTTTTCTGTCCAATTATCTTTCTCATTCTACTGTCTCTCCTGGGCCCATAACCTGATGGAGCAGGATTAGCGGGAGACAGTAAGAATATACGCGTGTTGCTTGTTTCGGAGTGGACGCCATGATACAGCGGAAACGATGGCGCCACTTACGTTTATTGCCAACTCAAACATCTCTCGTGCCGATTACCAACTTAACAATCTTTGATATTTGTTCATACATAAAATCTCTCCGATATGAGTCTATATGTATATACAATATGTCTACGCAGTTCCTCTTCGACAAAATATTTTGTTCGTGGTACCATTTATTCTAGTACTTTATATATTCCCTAGTATATGTGTTTATTTATAAGTAGAATATCTTCGATGTGTTTGTGGAATGTCTAGTATTACTCCGCTGCGTTTGTCCATCCATAGAATCTCTTTCGAAGGGTTTGTCAATTTATAGAAACTCTCCGATGTGTTTATTAAATTGTAGAATCTGACCGATACGACTCTTCAATGATAGGTATATCTACACAGTTTATCGCCGATAATATTTTCCATTAGTAGCATCTCTTTGCAGCCATAGTATATCTTTGATATTTGTTCATACATAAAATCTCTCCAATATGGCTCTATATATATAATATGTCTACGCAGTTCCCCTCCGACAAAATATTTTATTCGTGGTACCATTTCTTCTAGTACTTTATATATTCTGTAGTATATGTGTTTATTCATATGTAGAATCTCTCCAATGTGTTTATCGATCTGTAGAATCTCTTGTACCTGATATTCCATTCGTAGTATCTCTACGCAGTTCCTCTCCGATAAGATTTTCTATTCATAACATCCGTTTGTAATGTCAATCCAATGCAATTTTCTATCAGTAATAGCAATTCTGTAATAGTCCATGCATGATATGATATTTCTGAAACAATGTCTATTATGATTTTCTATTCATAATATATTTAGCAGTCCGTCTTTCATGAGTTTTTATTGTTCGTTGTACCATTTATGAACGTATTTTCAGAATTATAATGATCGTAAACGGTTTTTACATAATGATGGGTATACATGTAATGTTTTTTTTTGTATATTGCGGTATTATCTGGTGTTTCACGTAGCGTCAGTGAGGATTCTGGCCAACTATCCATGCAGACTATCAGAAAAATTGATGAAGAACTCTAAAACAATGGGACCGTGTCGACAGGTGAATCGAGCGATGATAAATCTTCAGAATCGTCGACAAATACTAAATCACTCCCGCAGGATGGTGAACGATGTACAATTTCTTCCTCAACTTGCTTCAATGATGACGGTAAGAGGGGAATTGTATAAATAATGTTACTTTATATTACCTCTTACCCATTAATATATTATCTTTTATTAGAAAACACCGGATTACTTCATCATGAGTAATAGAAATATCCTTTCAGTTTCAGAAACGCACTTACCTGATAAGATCGTAGCCGATGAACATGCTAACTTTCCGATTATATTGCATAATCGGAGTAACGAGGAAGCGGCAGAATGCTTGGAAAAATCTGAACCGATAACCGACGACATAACAGACATCGGTAAACTAACGTGTATATTCTTTTTTCTCCCATTTTCTATCCCGAAAAAATTATCACATACGATTAATATATAGTCTATACAAAGTCACATATGATTATATTTGAAGTCCGACCAGATATGGTCCTAAGAAGAATCATGATACATGAAAATGTTGGATTCAGTGTAAATGTTAGAACTAGTTATAGATTTGTTTACATTGAAAGGTTTGAAATATTGTGTATTGTATTATATTGATTGTTCTATTTCAGACGTAACACAAAATGTTACGAGACTGAAGACACTTGGTAACGATCGAGTTGTGCACAACCCCAAATTAGGTGCCAGGATAAACTCGCTGAAAATGGACGTGTGTGAATCTTGCAATGAAGATAATAATAACTTGAACCTGGGTAAATATATTTACTGCGGGATGTGTTGCTAAAATTCCAAAAATCTCGAAAACGACTATAATTATTTTGGTGTAATGAAATATTTAGTTTGATTTGGTTCAATTCTCTTGTAATTGAAATTTTCCATTAGAAGCGAACGAAGACCTCGAGGCTGTAACCAATTCAGTCATATTCAAAACGACCGACGCGGCGAATAACCTACGCAGCGAGCCAATCCCTCTTGAGAATCCGATCATTTCTGAACAAGAATCGGCATCTGCGGTTGGCCAAAATGAATCGGATACGGAAAACGTCCTAAACTCGCCGCAGAAATGTGGTGAGCTTTCAAAAAATAACGTCTCACAATCGGTAGTAGTAACGTCGCTCAGAGGACTGTCAACTAAGGAACGTCATAGCATCCCTACAGATTTCCTTACGTAAATAATTAATTCGAAGTATATATAGCCTGTTCAATTGATACTTGGCGGAATGTCAATAGCACGTTTGATTAATGTATTTTCTGAATCATAATAATCGTAAACAGATTTTAAACAGTAGATTAAATGTATACTATAAAATGTATAATAATGCAGTTTTCTCTGGCGGTCCACGGATATAAAAACTGACAAACCGATAATAATAACTGTAATAACTTTTTAACCATGCTGTCCACTTACTTTGAGAAACAAATTCTTACATGAACCTGAATTAATATCGATTTTATGTAAAAATTTGCTTTTAACAAAAGATTGTTAGCATTCGGGAGGCAAAGTCAATACAGTTTTTGTTACTGACTGAGCCCAGATTGGGCAGGAAGGAAGGGATGTTACATAGCCTATCAAATATGTTGGACATGCGCATGCACGCGTAAGACTGTGTTTTAATGATTATCAAATTTTTTAATCGCGTAGAAATGTTGCCATGTTTTATTTACTTGATTACTCAATTGCAGTAATGTTAATGCTGTATTGTAAATTACTTTATTGGTTGCTTGTTGATTCGTGTAACAAAACTGACTGTACTTATCATTGTAGAAACCGTAGAGAAGAGCCAGTATATTATCTGCATCAAAAATATCTCTTACGTTTTAGAAATGAAGTCACCTTTCAAGATCGTAGTCGATGAATATGTGAACGATCCGATTATATTGAATGAAGATCCGAGTAACGTGGAAGCTACAGAAAAATATGAGCCGATAACCGACAACGTAACGGATCTGGGTAAGCTGATGTGTATATTCTTTTTTCTCTTTTTTTATATCCCGAAAAAATGATCACATATGTTAACTATATCGTCTATACATATTCACATACGATTATACATCAATTCCGACCCGATATTGCCATAAGTAGAAACACATATAATTCGCACATGGTCGTATTTGATTGATATACAATAGTAGATAATTTTTCTCTTGGATGTATCCAAGGAAAAAAATGTTGGTTTTAGTGTAGATATGAGAACTATAGTTGTATTTTTTATCGAAAGGTTCAGTGTATTTATTATGTGTTATGTATTGTATTATATTGCTTGTTTTGTTTCAGAAGGAACACAAAATGTTACGTTTCTGATCACACTTAGTGATGATCATGTCGTGCAGAACCCCAATTTGGGTGCGAGGCCAAACTCGCCAAAAACCGACGTATGTGAATCTTGCGATGAAGATAATAACAATATCTTGATCCTGGGTAAATATATTTACTACGTGATTTGTGGCTAAAATTCCAAAAAGCTCAAAATCGACTATAATTATTTTGGTATGTTGAAATAGTTAATTTAATTGTGTGCAATGTTCTTATAATCGAAATTTTCCATCAGAAGCGAACGAAGACCTGAAGACTGTAACCAATTCAGTCGAATTCAAAACGACCGACGTGGCTAATAACCTATGCAGCGAGCCAATCCTTTTTGAGAATGGGATAATTTCTAAACAAGAATCGGCATCTGCAGTTAGCCCCAACGAACGGGATGTGGAAAAAGTCCTAAACTCGCCAAAGAAAATTGGTAAGCTTTCAAGAAATAACATCTATACGAACGTAATAGAATCTGCTCAGATTTCCTTACGTTAATCATTAATTCGAAGTATATATGGCCTGTTCAATTGATGCTTGGCAGAATGCCAATACCACGATCCATTAAGGTAGCTCCAGCGAGTGGTGTTCATTTCGCCTAAATTCGATAAATTCGGGCAAGAATTGCAAACACTTTCCGATGTTATAAAAAATTATTTTTATCTTTATTTTGATTTTTGCACATTTTTCCATGTAAAAAACAAGAAAAATCAAAATAAAGATAAAAATCTGAAAAAATTCATACGTGTTCCGAAAAATGAACGAATCATTTTCATCAAAAAAAAAGTTGAGGTACCGCATATTTTGATCAACAATTTTTTTTCAACAATTTGTTAATAACATTTTGAAATTGTTATTATGCAAAATTAGTCTTTTCAGTGCCTATAATAAGTATGAATTTTTTCACATTTTTATAACATCGGGAAGTGTTTGCAATTCTTGCCCGAATTTCTCGAATTTAGACGTAATGAACACCACTCGCTGGAGCTACCTTAATGTATTTTCTGAATCATAATAATCGTAAATAGATTTAAAACAGTAGATTAAATGTATACAATAAATTGTATGATAATGCAGTATTATCTGGTGGTCTACGGGTATAAAAACTGATAAACCGATGATAATAACTGTAATTACTTTTTAACCATGCTGTCCACTTACGTTGAGAAACAAATTCTTACATGAGCCTGAATTAATATGGACTTTATGTAAGAATTTGCTTTTAACAAAAAAATTGTTAGCGTTCGTAAGGAAAAATCAATTACAGTTTTTGTTACCGACCGAGCCCAGATTGGGCCGGAAGGAAGGGATGTTACATCGCCTATCAAATATGTTGGATGTGCGCATGCACGCGTAATACTCAATAATTATCAAATTTTTTAATCGCGTACAAATGTTGACCGTCTTTATTTACTTAATTGTTCTAGTAATGTTGAAGCTATCATGTAAATTACTTTATTGATGGCTTGTTGATTCGCGTAACATAGCTGACTGTACTTATCATTATAGAAACCGTACTGAAGAGTCAGTAAATTATCAGTATCAAAAATATCTCTTACGTTTCAGAAACGCAGTCACCTGACAAGGTCTTAGTCGATGAATATGTGAACTGTCCGAGTAACAAGGAAGCTGCAGAGTGCTCGGAAAAATATGAACCGATAACCGACAACGTAACGGACATGGGTAAACTGATATGTATATTCTTTTATCTCTTTTTTATATCCCGAAAATATGATCACATATATTTACTATATTGTCTATACATAATCGCATATGATTATACATAAATTCCGACCAGATATGGCCACAAGTAGAATCATATATATTTCAGAGATGGTTATATTTAATTGATATACAAAAGTATATGATAATTTTTCCCTTGGATGTATCCAAAGAAAAAATGTTGCTTTCAGTATAGATGTGAGGACTATAGTTGTACTTTTTTTAATCGGAAGGTTCGGGGTTTTTATTACGTGTTATGTATTGCATTATATTGCTTGTTCTGTTTCAGAAGGAACACAAAATGTTACGACACTGATCCCAATTGGTAACGATCATATCGTGCACAACCCCAAATTTGGTGCCAGGCCAAACTCGCCAAAAGCGGACGTGTGTGAATCCTGCGATGAAGATAATAACAATAACTTGATCCTAGGTAAATATATTTACTGCATGATGTTTTGCTAAAAATCCAAACAGCTGAAAATCGACACTAATTATTTTGATATATTGAAATATTTAATTTGATTTTGTTCAATTTTCTTATAATTGAAATTTTCCATCAGAAATAAACGAAGACCGTGAGGCTGTAACCAATTCAGTCGAACTCAAAACAATCGACATGGCTAATAACCTACACAGCGAGCCCATCGTTTTTGAGAATGGGATCGTTTCTGTACAAGAAACGGCATCTTCAGTTCGCCCAAACGAATCGGATATGGAAAAAGTCGTAAACTCGCCGCAGAAAATTGGTGAGTTGAAAAAAAAAGTTTCACAATCGGTAGTTACAACGTCGCTCAGAGCACAATCACCTAAGGGACGTTATAGCATCACTACAGATTTCCTAACGTAAATAATTAATTCGAAGTATATATGACCTTGTCATTTAATAATGTACGGAATGTCAATAGCACGATTAATTAATGTATTTTCTGAATGTTAATAATCGTAAGCAAATTTAAAACAGTGGGTTCTATATATCTGATGGTTCATGGGTATAATATACTGATAGATCGATAATAAAAACTGTAATTAATTTTTTTTCACCATGCTGTCAACTTACGTGGGGAAACAAATTCTTACACGAATTGTGAGGATAAATCAATCACAGTTTTATTACCGATCGAACCCAGATTGGCCAGGAAGGAAAAGATCTTGCGTCGCCTATCGAATATAGTAAACGTGCGCATGCAAGTTTAATACTATGTTTTAATTATTCTCTTTTTTTTTACTTGAGCAGAATCGTCGACCTTCTTTATTTAATTGATTACTTAATTGTTGCAGTAATGTTAACGCTATCATGCAAATTATTTTATTGGTTGTTTGTCGATACGTGCAACAAAGCTGACTGTGCTTATCATTGTAGAAACTGTAATGAAGAGACAGTACTGTCTCTTATTATCCGCATCTAAAATATCTCTTAAGTTTCAGAAAAGCAGTCACCTGACAAGGTAGCCGATAAATATGCGAACTCTCCAATTATATTTGATTGATATACAATCGTATATGTTAATTTTTCCCTTTGATGTATCCAAGAGAAAAATGTTGGATTCAGTGTAGATGCGAGGATTATAGTTATACATTTTTCTTTAGGTCGAAAGGTTCGGTATGTTTATTATGTTTTATATATTGTATTATATTGATTGTTTTGTTTCAGAAGGAACACAAAATGTCACGATACTCAGCACACTTGATAACGCTCATATTGTGCAAAACGTTACATTAGGTGCCAGGATACACTCGCCAAAAACGAGCGTTTGTGAATCTTGCGATGATGAAATTAACAACAATAATTTGATTTCCGGTAAATATATATATATATATATACTGCGCGATGGGTTCTTAAAATACCAAAGTAACCCGTAACTATAATTATCTTCGTATATTGAAATATTTATTTTTATTTTATTCAATTACCTTCTATTGACATTCTTCATTGGAATCAGACAAAGACCCTGAGGCTGTAACCGATTCACTCGAATTGAAAACGGCAAACGTGGCTAATCACATGTGCAGCGAGCCCATCGCTCGTGAGAATGGAATCATTTCTGAACAAGAATCGGCGTCTAGGCCAAACGAATTGAATATAGAAAAAGCAAACACGCCGCAAAAAATTGGTGAGCTCTCAAGAATCAACCTCTCACAATCGGCAGTTGCAACGTCGCCGAGAGCACAATCAACTAATGAACGTAATTCCATTTCTACAGATTTCCTTACGTAAATCATTAACTCGAAGTATATATGTATTTGTTATGGCCTGGTCATTTGATACTTGGCGAAATGTCAATAGCACGATTCATTAATGTATTTTCTGAATAATAATCGTAAACAGATTAAAAACCGTAGGTTAGATATATACAATACATTGTATTATATTGCAGTTTCATCTGACGGTCCACGGGAGGTCAGTGAAGCTTTCGGAGAATACGAGACTACTGATGGGCAACTTCAAAATCATAGAACTGTATCAGCAGAAGAATTGAACATTAAAAAATCATCAGAATCCTCGAAGGATACCGATTTGCTGCTGCAGAATGCTGAAGAATTCCGAATTGCCGTCGCAACTCACTCCAATTATGAGGGTACGATATTTTATATGGACTCTTATGTCAAACGTTTAGAGCTTCTTCTTTAGTATTAAGATAATGTGAATCTTAATCCCGCCAGCCCGTCCCAAGCTAGTCGGTAAGAAATCACTTTCCTAATTTTCTTCGAGATTCTTTTGATCGGTTAATCTTTCGACGAAAAGCATATTACACAGGCAGATTTTATAACAAGGTTTTTATACCTAATGAATAGACACATGAAAATTTAATTTCGACCGAAATATGAACAGTCTCTGAGAAAAAAGGGGAAGCAATTTATTACCGATCTCGGCATTTCACTTGCTCTCACGTATGTGTAGAAGTTTATTTGAATGATATTCAAATTTCAGAACCAGGTTGAGTTATCGACCTTCATTATTTGCCATGATGTTTTAATTTTTATACGAATAATTTTAACATTGTAGATATTGCAATTGTACTTTTATTGGCTATGTGCCGAGTGATAGAATAATGCAGATTGTGCTGATTGATGTAGACTCACTAACTAGGAACTGCTACATTATCAGTAATGGGAGCATTAACCTCACGTTTCAGAACCAAAGTCAGGTGTGAAGATTGTAAGCATTGATAATCCAGATGTTCCGATTACGATCATAAACGATCTGAGTAACAAGAACGCTGCAGAAAGGTTGGAAACATATGGTAAGCTCAATCCTTTCTTTCCCTTCTGTTAGACAAATGGAAACGTCGAGATCAGCGTAAACATAAGGACCATGTATACATATTAATGGCCTATACCAGAAAGAGGTATAGGCTATGGTTGTACATAATCGTTACGCCTTATTGCAATTCAGCCGTTGATATACTTTTTCAACCGTTTATATACACGTATATTTATTTTGTAAGCCTAGAACATCCTCCTTACCGTGAAATGTTCAGATGGTGTAGCAAATAATTATATTTGCTGAATTAAAGAATTCAGTTATTAATACCGTTTAATATTTTTCAGATTCTGAGTCAGACGACAACGACGATAGTGACTCCAATGTTTCAGAGCTGGATGCATTAGACGATCGAGATCTAGATTTTGACGCCTCTGCGAACACCGTAGAGATAAATTTGATTGAAGATTTATGCCAAGATGATATGAATGTAAATGTGGAGCCAGGGACGTCAGCCACGAGTGGTACGTTACCAGGCGAAATTATGCAAAAACTGCCAACTTAAGTACACTCAACGCGGATTTGGGCGCGATTTCCGACATGTCTTTACCATCAATAGCCAATGATAGTAACGAAGTACTCGACGACGATTAGTACGATTACATTATTTCCAGAGTGAGCATTTCTTTCTGCATTTAACCATCTAAATATAGGGGGACTGTGATCATTAAGTAATGAACGAATATAAGTCGAATATAAGCATACTGGGCTTTTGGTTATCAAAGAAGTACCCCAGTAGTGTCATGGATGATTTATAATTGTTTCAAAAATATCTTTAATATATGCATCATTAACAATGATTAAAATGGTCTAATCCATTTCAGATTATAGTCCTTCCGAAGAGGAAGCTGATTGTGATGAGCAAGATTCAGAAATCATCAACGAAGAAACCACCGATTCGTTGGTACGGCATCCATTAAATGGGATGGATAACACGATTGCGAAAGGGGCCATAGATAACAGTGAAATGTTCGTTGCCAGTTCTGATAATGCTAAAAGGAAAAAAAGCTTTTGCTGCTATTGCAAGACACTGCAAACTGTCATAAGCCGTCGTCTGGAAACGGTCCACGCACAGGAGCCGGACGTGAAAAAATTTGCTGTTTTGCCGAAAGGTAGACCGTAATAATTTCTTTTGATCATATCGATTACGGTTAAAATTAAAATATGCATCGGATACGTAATTTAATGTTTTTCTCCAAAAATTATGTTATTAAACAAATACACATATTGACGGCTTAAATCGAATAGGGTGAATAGGGTATACATGAGGTATTCCATCCGGTTTCGAGCGGTCAAAAACTCGACCCTCTCCAAAAAAGTTGTAATTTTACCACAATTCATGATTATTTACAAGGGGTTTTTGTAATGTTTTTCAGAATTTTTGTATTGTATTTTTTTAAGATATCAAAAAAATTGAACTTAAAATAAAAACCCCCTAAATCTTAAAAACTATTAGTCGTACAAAAAAACGTTTAAAACATAACAGTTGTAGTTTCAAATTATCTTTTGAAACCAAAATGTTGCCCTTTAGAATTACGCCGTTGATATCAATGAGAAGTTTGTATCAGATATTCTTTATGATCTACGTTTGGATTTAAATCACGTCGGCCGACTTTTCAATTACACCAACCGGATATTATCACAAAAAATGAAACGTAGCCTACGTGTCAGTATCATTTAAAGAGTTCACCACAAGATTTATATACAGTACGAAAATAATGGCAAATAACTGGCACAATACATAACTTAGTTAAATTATTATTTTTCCTCGCTTATTTAAAGGTTTCTTCAATCGGAAAGTTAAAAATATTTACCGTCCTTAAAAATGACTTAGACACGCTTTTTAGCTTGCATCTGTGCATTAAATTTGCAATATTCTATTGCACTTAATCATCTAAAATATACATAGTTCAGTAGAATTTATAATTGATCGAATTATGGATTTTTTCTATACTCCTTCATTGTTGTTTTCGTCTCTTTTAGGAAACGCTGAACGCAAAAAAATTATAGAGACTCTGCGCTGCAGTGGAAACTATTTGTTCAATACAGACAAAAAGTTCAACGAGACTGGAGAATTAATCGTCGCGAGACGACCAAACAGCCGTTTGAAGAAACAAGCGTCTGATTACAGAACGTGTCACAATTGCAGAGCTTCATTGTCCAAAAATAGTATTCGACAACATAGACTCCGCTGCATCGGCGATAGTAGCAAGCATCACCGGATGTTCACGGTTCTCTCGAGAAAAGTTGCAGGCCAACTACACGAATCAGCTAATGCACGATTGAGGAATATCATATTCCCAGTCATGCGTGAAGATGATATTTGCCGGCTGATACGGTACGACGAATTACTCATTTGTTTCGGCAACAAGATGGTAGACAAGTATGAGAAACAACAGACGCATGACATGATACGGGCAAGATTAAGACTTCTTGGTCGATTGTTGCGGGAGTTGAAGCAGTTAAACCCCGACATCGTCGTATTTAAGGATGTGTATTCCCCGAAACACTATAACACAGTCGTGAAAGCTATGAAGATAGTAGCGCGATTCAACGAAGAAACTAATGAGTACGGTGCACCATCCGTCGCTTCGGAACTTGGAAATTACTTTAAAAAAGTTGGTAAACAGCTTGTCATTGAATACATTAAAAAAGAGGACAAAGAAGGAAGCGAGCGTACACAAGACTTTTTAACAGTGCACGACGGAGAGTTCTGCTCGAAAGTGAATAAGTTGGCCGTCGAATCAACAGCGCGAAAGAACAGGAAGCAAAAAAAGGAGCTTCCTTCGGACGAGGACATCAAAAAATTTGAAGATTTTCTGACAAAAGAGTGGAAGGAATCCTCCGATGCATTAAATAAGAAGTACACCTATGAATCGTGGCTAAGACTCCTGAAGGTGACACTCGTATTGATGATGCTATTCAATCGCCGTCGGGCCGGAGAATGCGAAAAAATCGAAATCACGGACTTTGAGGCTGCCTCTCGAGTTGGTAATAATGCGAACAAGGGCGCATCATCTCTGTCCAAAGACGATCAAGCTCGAGTCGATTACTATGTGCGATTCGTTGGAAAATTGGGAAGATATGTACCCGTCTTGCTCTCAGCAGAAATGGTGGACAACGTAAATCTTCTTATCAAATATCGGACAAACGCAAAAGTACACGTGAAGAATCCGTTTCTCTTCGGTATACCAGGGTATGATGAAGGTCGATACAAACATCTAAGAGCGTGCGAGCTCATGCGCAAGTACGCAATGGAATGTGGCGCTGAACATCCTGAGCGTTTGCGCGGCACTTTATTGCGGAAGCACTTAGCTACTCTGTGTGCGGATATGAACATCGACGAAAATCAAATGGCTGACGTAGCTAATTTCATGGGACACGCTGAGAAAATTCATCGCGAGCACTACCGCCAGCCTGTTGCGCGTAGAGATGTGTGCGGGATCTCAAAGCTACTGGAAACAGCTAGTGGCCTGAATCAAGTCGAGTCAGCTGAAACTCCGACCGAAGAGGATACAATAGAGTCGGACCTAGATCCAAATCCCACAAATGACCGAAAGCACAGCTCGGACGACGAAGAAGTTGGGTGTTCATCAGGAGAAACTGGTCCTATATCGAGAAGGACACAAATCAAATCAAAAAAGGTTCGTTTCGAAACGAGGAAACGTAAGCGCGACTTTGAATCATCGGATAGTGCGGAATCCGATGCACCGTGCAGCTCGAAAAAAAAACAAAAAAGTAAGTTGTTCTTGAAAAATCAGGAAAAATGTGTTTTCATCACTCGGTGCGGAAATGGCAATTTTTTCGCCCGCTTCGCGTGCGTAAAACCGCCATTTTCGCAGCATGTGATGAAAAATTTCCTACATCCCTCGTGCGAAACACTTTTTCTAACTCGTGTGATTACAGCACTCGCCTTCGGCTCGTACTGCAAACTCACACTCGTTAGACAAACGTTTTTCGCCCTCGCGGAGTAATGTACTATTTTTCCCGACTACGCTAAAAAGGCCCTATTTCATGCCTGTAAAGGGGGTGAAAAGTGGCCGTTTCTTGACCAGCGGGAGGAATAGTAATTTAGCGGGAGGGAAAGTGATTTAGCGGAAGGAAAAATGAACTTTTCCTCCCGCTTAATCACTTTTCCTCCCACTCGTCAAGACGCTGCCAATTTCGAATTCCCGTTCCTGGCATAGAAATATGGCCACTTTTTAGCATAGTCGGGAAAAAATCGCGTATGCCACTCGGGAGGAAGTGCCTTTTCACCTCGTGTGAATTTCTCATTCGTGTGAATCAAACTTCACACTCGGTGTTTTCACCGAGTGTGAAGTTTGTGTGACGCACTCCTCCCTTCCTCCCTTGTAGCATAATATACTAATTATTCTTCGAATCAGGGTGAGAACTTAATAATATAAGTGTAGGAAAGTATTATTATAATTAAAATGGCACTAAAATAGTTGCGTTTTCAGCATTAAGTACGACGAAATCGAGAAAGATTCCATTCGAAACGAGGAAACGTAAGCGCGACTTTGAATCATCGGATAGTGAGGAATCCGATGCACCGTATAGCCCGGAAAAAAATAAAAAACGTAGGTTCTTCCTGAAAAATTACGTCTTTGAGAATAAACACAATTCTCATGCTTCAATGAAGCATGATGATTACAATTACAGTGGTACTAAAATAGTTGTTTTTTCAGCGTCAAGTGCGAAGATGCGAAAAATAAGATGGACGGATGAGGAGAAACATATCGCTCTGACAGCGTTTTCAACCCACATCTCACGGAATAAACACCCTACAGCAGTAGAAATACGCAGCGTAATGCAAAAAAACCCTCCATTACAAAGAACTGAGAAGCAAATAAGAACGTGGGTTTCTAACCAGATCATAGCGAAAAAAATAGAAAAATGGCTCACTAGGAGGTTTATATATAGGACGGCCAATATTGCCATTTCACGTTGCTAAGCCAGCGTCGAAAACCATTCTAATTTTATATTGCTTCCAAAAACGGGTATCTTACTAACCGGAATACTATACTATGTACTTAGATAATATTATCTATAATTTGCCTGATTAGTCGTCAGTATTATCAAAATGATCTACTTAGTTCCTGAAATTTATATACCATGGATAGATCCATGTAGATATTTGTTACAAAAAGTTTTTTTATTTTTAAGGGACATATTTTTAAAAAATGTTAAGACAGATGTTCCAATGGCATTTACTTTGATTCAAAGAAAGAGGCTGATATATGATGAAGCCGAAAAAATAGTTATGAATCTGTAAGTCATAAATTAGTATTATCCCGATGCTCATTGATGTGATTGACAGTAAGATGATGATGATAGCTGGCACTATCACAGCTGGCATATATGTTTTTAGTGTGTTGTGTGTAATATGCATATGAAAAACAAATAAAGTATGTTTTCCAGAAGAAGATTATTTTCTTAATTCCATACTTTCATTTGTGGAATTCAATCTCTTAAGTGTCACATTGCATCCTGATAAAAATGGCTCGCTAGGAGGTTTATATATAGGACGGCCAATATTGCCATTTCACGTTGCTAAGCCAGCGTCGAAAAACATTCTAATTTTATATTGCTTCCAAAAACGGGTATCTTACTAACCGGAATACTATACTATGTACTTAGATAATATTATCTATAATTTGCCTGATTAGTGGTCAGTATTATCAAAATCATCTACTTAGTTCCTGAAATTTATATACCATGGATACATCCATGTAGATATTTGTTACAAAAAGTTTTTTATTTTTAAGAGACATATTTTAAAAAAATTTTAAGACGGATGCTCCAACGGCATTTACTTTGATTCAAAGAAAGAGGCAGATATATGATGAAGCCGAAAAAATAGTTCTGAAATTGTAAGTCATAAATTAGTATTATCCCGATGCTCATTGATGTGATTGACAGTAAGATGATGATGATAGCTGGCACTATCACATCTGGAATATATGTTTTTAGTGTGTTGTGTGAAATATGCATATGAAAAACAAATAAAGTATGTTTTCCAGAAGAAGATTTTTTTCTTAATTCCATACTTTCCTCCGTGAAATTCAATCTCGTAAATGTCACATTGCATCCTCATAAACAAAGCAATATTATAATGATTTTTTAAGGTAGTACTAGCGGACAGCCTGAGCCTACGTGAGTTCAGAGAGGATTGAGAGAGGAATTGCGAACACTTCTCGATTATATAAAAATCTGAAAAAATCAACCATACGGAAGGTACTGGTAAAACGGTAAAAAAAAAAGATTTATTTTGCATAATAATTCCACAATGTTATTAACAAATTAACGAAAAAAAAGTTTCCCGAACAAATCACCCCGCAACCTAACTTTGGATTTTATGAAAACGATTTGTTAATTTTTCTGAAAACGTATGCATTTTTTTAGAATTTCGTATAATTTTTGAAAATCGCGTTTTTAAATAAAAAAAACGTCATTTTCAAAAATTACACAAAATTTAAAAAAAAATTATACGTATTCAAAAAGATTAACAAATTATTTTTATATAAACAAAAAGTTAGTTCGCCGGGGGATTTGTTGAAAAAAGAATTTTCATTAATTTGTTAACAACATTTTGGAATTATTATTATGCATAATTGCTCCAATTTCGGCAACTAAACGAATATCGAGGCAAAAGTCTGTAGGTTCAATAGTCAAAGCTCGTACAATTGTATGAAATATTAATTTTTCGAACTATGTGTAATCGTCCATTTCAAACATTTTTATTAAAGTTAAACAGAAAATAAATCTCTAATTGTATGATGGAAAAGGGAAAAATGTATTACTACTACGCATCACTGATTGACGCATTCTTTGGTAACCCGAAACAAGCAAACGCACACTTTGGTGACACGGTGGTACCAAAGTATGCACACATTCAAACTCCATATATCTAACTACAATTACACGTAATGATGATTCAATTTATGAGCAATACAATTTGGTTGAATTAGATAAAGACAGAAGGTATGAATGTTGCAAGTCTAAAGCGATCGAATGTACAAATGATTGTAGGCAAGATATTTAATTCTGTACTTTGCAGTTTCGCAGACTTCTCGCTGTCGCGTCATTTTGGGGTCCATTGTAGTCCGTATTTACGCTAATCATTATTTTTGATTTCTATTTTGGCTGGACAAGTATAGTGCTAACAACACAACAGCACAAAATAAAACGACACGTTATTTGAATATTAATTTTGTTATTCTGAATTGCAATATTCATTATATATACGGACGACGTTTTTGGTTCATTAACTGACTATTCCGTTATTTGGCTTGTTTGGGTTGACAAACATGGAAAATAAAAAAAATAATTTGTTATGGAACCCAATTAAATATATCGAAATAGGGTAACATTCGTATAAATCATACTAGTTTGCCGATGTATACTTTGGTGACAGTATGCCGTCAAGCGACCACTACGGTAACACAGCCATCAGGGAAACTTCGATTATACTTAATAATGAGTACATTCCATGTCGGATTTACATGATTTATACAAAGGAATCTGCTATGGTAACGGTGAAATAATTTGTTATAGAAAACTTCGATGGAAATGCACATGCAAATTAATATAATATATAGGTCGACAATCGTATACATTGGTAACAGTTTTATTATCATCAAATGCAATTTATAAGCATTTAATTGGTGTAGTATTATACCGCAGTTAGGTATATTACAATCAAAATTCAATCTCTTATCTCGGATAAAACACATGCATATCAATATTATTCGGTATAGGTAAAAACCATTACATGCATATCAAGCGACCCATTCGGTGACACGAAATGTAGGAGAAATGGCAACATTAAAAATACTATAGAAAACTGTATATAAACATACTATCTATCGTCAATTTCCAATAATCTGACCATTAATCGAAATTTCCTTGGACGAATGGTTCCATTTAGTAATTCTACGCAATCTATCGTCAAAAAACTATGATTTAACGAGCATTTTATCAGCTCAAAGTAAATATCTCTAAAGCGGCAATTTTGGTAACGACATATTTCTGTAAAAAGGTCACATTGGTGACACTATATATAACTATACATAAACATAATATTGATCATTAATAATCAATAATCCGACAATGTATTGATATTTCCTTGGTCTAACGGCTCCGTTAAGTCATTCGGGCAGTCCATCCCCTGAACAACTAAGATTAAACCAGTAATTTATTAGCAGGAAGTAAATGTCAACGATTTGACGATTTTGGTAACGGCACATGTTTGTGAAACGGTCACATTGGAGACACTGTATAAATTATATATAAAGTATATCATGTCACCAATATGACCCTTTTACGGAATCCTATTGTTTCCAAAGTATACGCTTTATTGATATTTATTTCATGCAGGTCAATTGCTTATTAAATCTTGGTTATTTTGACGATTGATTGCGTAGAATTACTTAAGGAAATCATACGCCCAAAGAAATGCCGAAAAATACTCAAATTATTGAATATTAATAATTAATAGTCTGTCTATATACAGTTATATATACTGTCACCAATGTTGCCCTTTCTCCTACACCACGTGTCACCAAAATAATCGATTGATACTTATTTAAGTGTCCTGTCAAAAAAATATGACTTATTTGCAAATCCTTCGAGGCGGTATTGTAGAATTATATTTTCCTTCATAAAAAAATATTTCCGAGAGGTGTCACCAAAATCGCCATATCGCATATATATATATATATTAGGGTGATTCAAAAAAAAATTTTTTTTTTTTTTTCCTTTACCCACCGTGTAAATGTATCGTTTTCGATCTGAAAATGAACCTCACGAAAGGGGTACACTGTAAAAAAATGCTAAGCAGTGCCGCATTCTACGTTTATACCCAAATATGCGGCACCTCTTAAACTTAATTGTTAAAGACCCCTTTCGCGAGGTGTTTTATTAAATTGAAAACAGTACTTCTAGAGCATGGAGCTTAAGATTGGTCATTTTTTGTACGTGAACAAAAAAATTGGTCCTCAATTTAGTCAGCATTTTTTTTTTTTTTTTAAGATCTCTGTCCCATCCTCTAAAAGTCTCAATTTCGATCTCAAGCTAAGCCTCGCGAAAGGAGGACACTGTAAAAAAAAATAAAACGGTGCCGCATTCTACATTGGTATCCGATAAAAAATGCGGTACCTCTTAAAGTTAATTTTTAACGCCCCCCTTTTTGCGAGGTGTATTTTCAGTTGAAAACAATAGTTTTAGAGGGTGGGAGTTAAACGTTTTGTAATTCTTCCTTCTCTAAAAATACAGATTTTAAATAAAGTTGTATTTCACGTATAATGGAACATAAAAATGTAGACGTCAAAGACGACGACTTTGCTACGTTATTTTTTTTCTTGTTACGTGCATCTCTATCGCCAGGATCAGATACCGGAAGCTGTGCTATTAGCGCTTAGCATTTTTACGGTGCTCTCGTGGCCAATGGATGGTTGAGAGCAGTTGTCGTATGCCAATAGTATAATTTGTCCTCGCTTGAACACTGAAAGCTGAAACAAACAAAAAAAACTTTCATTATTATATATTAAAAAACAATTAGTACTTATCTGCGTACTCACCATGCAATGGAAAGCCCCGAAACCTCCGTCGTGACATGCCCCAACAACGTCCCGGAACAGGTCCCTTGTCGACCGGTCGATGGCTCCTACATCTGAAAAATGAAAATGAAAATCAAAATATTTAAGTATCAAAATCGAAAATATTACAGATTAAAATAACACTTACATAGAATGGAGATCCTTTGACGGAGTTCCATAATCCGCTGGAACCTTTGTGTCTCCAATGGCGATGAAGCCAGGATACATAGCAGCTTCCTCGCTGGTACCTATAACAAAAAGCCAAATATTAATATTAAATCTAGTACTATACTCACACTAATCCTCGAGGTAGCTCTGTAGCATGTGCCTCCTCGGCAGGCTTCTCCAACCTTGCCCAGTCGACCCTACGAGAGGTACACTGACAGTCGCCTCAGCTATCGTATAACCTAAAACAGATAAAAAAACACATAAAATTAATATGAATAATTATTATTAATACCACTGAACAAGTGAGCCACTTGTACTGCAATTGATGTTACTTACCTGTATATTTCTTCCCACTGGAGACGTGCTGTACCTGTTGCATCTGTAAACGTCAACACAGACACAGACGACATTTCCACAGCGAGAATCACTGACACAAAACATTGTCATGCACTGGCGATGCACACAAAAAATAACTAATTATTGTATTAACACTTTGAATCGAGCCATGCACACTTTCACTCAATTAATTCACATTTTATTTGCAAAAACCGGCGACGAAAACTATCTAACGCGGTCGCCCCCGTAACACGTTCACTCAGGGCCCCGCGCCTCCGCGGTACCCGGTCCGACCGGGTAGGAGCGTCCCTACTACGGGCGCTTCACGCATGAAGCCCATAACCAGGGCTGCGTTCAGAAATCATACCCGGGTAACGAGCTTCTCTCTCTGACATTCGTACCCGCGCAACACTCTCTCTCTTTCTATGTTATCCGAGATAAGTTTCTGAACGGGCCGCAGTTGGCAGTCGCTGGCTCAAGGTATGCTGCGCGTTCCCACCGCCAGGTGGTGATTTGGCATAAGGTCCTCCTCATCGTGATTTTTGTTTTGTCTCCACGTTGGTGGACAAAATGGGTCACGCTCGTGAAAAAAACGCGATATATTTAATCGGTCACGAGAGTACAAAACTTCACGGATCCGATTTCCCATCGAATAAACAAGTTCTGAGGTTGTTTTTTCACAAACATAAGTCGCTCAATCTCACGATTCGAAAAAGTGCACTGGCCACGATAAAGGAAGTAGAAGATGTATGGAGGCCAACGCAAGTTCCCATGCGTCGAACACAACATTCCGCTACTAAGCTCGAAAAACTATACAAATTATGGAAGAATTTGCAAAAAAGCAGACTCCGAAAAAATTCTCGAAAACAAAAAATAAAAGAAACGGCCTTTCAAAGTAGCCTTGCCAATCTTTTCGACATCGCACATGACAAAGCGTTACACATGATACGATCTCGAAAGACCCGAGAGTTCTTCATGGAACAAAGACGAAAGCGGCGACGAGAATCTGAATCATTCGATAGTGAGAACGATGAAGTGAATAGTCCAGGTATTTATGTTCAATTTTATACTCCAAATTGCGATCGAGTTACATTGAACAATAAAAAATATGATTGTGAATTGCAATAAACAGTTCTTACGGGAAAATTTTAACATTTTACCAATATTGTTTTTGGCAAATTTGGTTCCACTCTAGTATTAATTGTGAAACTTTTGATTGTAGAATCTAGTCAGCCTCTCAGTGCTGATACCGTACTGACTGAAGAAGGCTTGAGCACAGATAGAAACTTCGAAGACGAAACACCCGGTCCTTCTAAGCCGAAAAAAACCAAAATCATGTCTGAAAGCCTTGCTTCGGCACTCGATCGGACAAAGACGAGTAGTAGAAGTGCAACACACATAGTAGCTGCAGTTGCATCTAGCTTAGGTCATGATATTGACACGATTAATTTGAGCTACAGTGCGATACATCGAAACCGCTCCAAACGTAGAGTTCTTATTTCGTCAGAAGTAAAAGAAAGTGTGCAGACTCCGAAAGGTCTTGTGGTGCATTGGGACGGCAAGTTACTACCCGATCTAACTGGCAAAGAAACTGTCGAAAGACTTCCAATAGTTTTATCAGGATCAGGTTCAGAACAATTACTCGGGGTTCCAAAGATAACCTCAGCGACAGGCGCTAATCAAGCTGCGATTATTGTCCAAACCTTGAACGCCTGGAATCTTACGGACCGTGTAAGTGCCATGTGCTTCGATACAACGAGTAGCAATACCGGTAAGCGCTTATTATAATTTCGATGCAATTCTGACTCTATTTTTGCAAACATGTGAACATAGAAATTACGCTATAAACTTCAATGATCCATGAAAAATGTTCCTTACCCTATACTTCTTTTGTTAAAAGGACGATTCAATGGAGCGTGCACGCTAATTGAAAACACTTTGGGCCGAAGTTTGATTCATTTGCCGTGTCGCCATCATGTTTTCGAATTAATTTTGAGAAGTGTCGTCGAAATTTACTGGCCAACAACGACTGGACCAAACGTCCCAATATTTAAGCGATTTCAGCAAGCGTGGGATGGAATTGACACATCGCGGTATAATACTGGTTTGAGCGACAACATTGTAGCCGAGGTTCTGAATGACAAGAAGGACGAAATTCTAGCATTCATTTTTCAGCAGCTCGAGGTACTCAATTGACAATTTCAGTGATTGAAGTGGTTAGTGTGCGACTTCGGCGGTTACTTTATTTATTCTTATATAAAATGAATTTGTTGGCTTTTCCGCATGCATATGAATTTTTTCCGAATTTTCTTTGTTTTACGAAAGTCCCGTTTTTAAAAAAATGCTGTATGAATTACGGCTCTATTCATGAAATTATTCGTTCAATGACTCGGTAGCTTCTTACGCGTCATATGCAGCGATTAAAAAAAATGTATTTGTTAATAACTTTTTGAAATAACTGTTATGCCAAATTGATATTTTCAGCATCTTTAATAAGGCTAATTTTGTTCAGATTTTTGTCATATCACAAAGTAGTGAAATTTGGATGCAATCAAATGTTCGGTTCGCAATGTAGAGGTGAAACATTCTTAAAACATTCAGTAACCGTCTAGCCGTATACTTGTTTACACTTCGAACTTCCGAAAACGCAATATTCTATTCAACTCAGATCGAAATGTTAAATACATGTTCGACTGGTTTCTTTTTTAGACTTCTCAACCAAGAGATGACTACAGAGAGTTCCTAGAGTTGGCGTGCATCTTTTTGAACGGCACACCACCGCGACAAGTCCGATTCAGAATACCTGGTGCGATGCACCACGCAAGATGGATGGCTAAAGCAATTTATTGTTTAAAAATATTCTTGTTCAAGAGTCAGTTCACTCTTACAGCACGAGAAACTAACGCGCTTCGCGATATTTGTATATTTATCGTCGCTTTTTACGTCCAAGCCTGGTTCCGTGCTCCGAGCGCTATAGCTGCACCTTATCACGATTTGCAATTATTGCAAAACTTGATACAATATGAAAGGATTAACGCTAAAGTATCCAAAGCAGCTCGAAACAAACTTGCGTTACACCTGTGGTACATTAGTGAGGATCTCATCGGTTTAGCTTTTTTTGATGCAAGTGTACCGCTTGAGGTAAAAGAGAAAATGAGGCAAGCTGTCAGATGTCGCGACAGTGTGACCAATTGTACAAAACGAGTCATCGTCCAGGAGGGAAATTTACTCTCGTGGACCGACAAAGATGTAGCTGATTTTACCACGAAAAAGTCATTGGTACTATTCGAGCGTTTCAATTTGCCTCACGATTTCCTCGCTAAGAATCCGGAACAATGGTCTTCCGATTTGAGTTTTCAAAGGTGCGCGCAGTTTTTCACACACATGAAGGTTGTGAACGATATTGCGGAACGAGGTGTCGCTTTAATCGAAGCGTACAACGGTTGCTTGACGCGGAACGAAGAGCAAATGCAATATTTGTTACAAGTTGTTCAAGAACATAGAAAAAAATATCCTAACTGCAACAAAGTAACGCTCTCAACTGTTTAAATTCTTCGCAGAATACAATATTATCGATCTATTATGATCTATATTATCGATATATTGTGTTGAAATGACAAATGGCACTATTGTATCAATTCCGAGCTGTTGATCACGATGCAAATAAAATATCGTGTCATCTATGTTTTCTTTTTGTAATAATTATTATATTATTTTAAAAATCCGACGTCTTTAAAAATCTATTTCTTTTAGTACGCACGATTGTCAAAAGTTGAGTTCCCACTCTCTAAAACTATTATTTCGAACTGAAGAAAACATCTCCTGAAAGGAAGAGTAACAATAAACTTTAAGAGGTGCCACATTTTTTCGGATGCCAATGTAGAATGCGGCACCCCTTAGAGTTTTTTTTACAGTATCCTCCTTTCGCGAGGCTTATCTTAAGGTCAAAGTTAACACTTTTAGAGGGTGGGAAAAAGTTAAAAAAAAATGCTGACTGAATTGCCGATCAATTTTTTTTTCTAAGTACAAAAAATGACAAAACTTAAGCTCCATGCTCTAAAAGTTCTGTTTTCAATTTAATAAAACACCTCGCGAACGGGGGGCGTTAACAATTAACTTTAAGAGGTGCCGCATTTTTTATCGGATACCAATGTAGAATGCGGCACCGTTAGATTTTTTTTTACAGTGTCCTCCTTTCGCGAGGCTTAGCTTGAGATCGAAATTGAGACTTTTAGAGGATGGGACAGAGATCTTAAAAAAAAAAAAAACATGCTGACTAAATTGAGGACCAATTTTTTTGTTCACGTACAAAAAATGACCAATCTTAAGCTCCATGCTCTAGAAGTACTGTTTTCAATTTAATAAAACACCTCGCGAAAGGGGGGCTTTAACAATTAAGTTTAAGAGGTGCCGCATATTTGGGTATAAACGTAGAATGCGGCACTGCTTAGCATTTTTTTACAGTGTACCCCTTTCGTGAGGTTCATTTTCAGATCGAAAACGATACATTTACACGGTGGGTAAAGGAAAAAAAAAAAAAAAATTTTTTTTGAATCACCCTAATATATATATATATACATATATACATATATTTATATTTCATTGACCTTTCTTTGGTGCTTTGCATATTTTCTATAACAGTTTTTATCTACATTTGTGCATAAATTATACCTGATGGCTGGTGAAACGTGCATGTATTTTTATACCTTGCAATTCCTTTTGTGTCATGTCACTTTTTTATCGTATCTCTGTTTTTCTTTTGCATCCCTGTTTTCCCAGTTCACAAAATGTGAAGCAGCAAAGTAATGGCGACCCTGCTAGAATCAGCCCAACTGACGAGGAACACCATGAAAACGAATTGTCAAAGTCTCCAACGAAAATAAAGGTTTCGTATGACGCCGGGTGGCAAAAAAAAGGATCGGGGCATTCGTACAACAGTCTTACCGGTAATTTATGTTGGAGTATACACAAATATAAAATGTATATATGTATTGTGACGTGACATTTCGCGTCCCGTCACTTCGCACGGTTTTGGTCGGGCAGTGGGCCGGATTTTCGGCCCTGAGTACGCCGCTCGTCGAACCGCCTAGATCGTCGACTCGCCGAAAGGGATTTTTCCTTTTATTTTCTTTATGTTATTTAATTTTACTTTTTTTTATTTCTTTTGCCTTCTCTGTTTCTTTTGTTGTTGCGGCGTTTGGAAGTTTTTTTTTTGTAGGCAACGAAGGAGTCTTGCGACTCTCCGACTCGACCGTCGGGCGGTGTTGCCCTCGGTCGTGCCCATCGGGGAGATTGGCCTAAGTGGGCCGGAGAATCTCCACTCGTCAAGCAGGCGGAAGCAGAAGATCCGCTTCCGTGGAATAGGAGGCCGGAGGGACGCGGGGTCGTGACCGATATACAGTATTTTCCCGGCCCTCCCGACTACACGGCCTGGAGCCGTTCCTGTCCCGTCGAATCCACGGACGCCGCGGACCGCTCATCACGGCGCCTCTACTTGTGGGATTACGAGGAAAGGATTCGCACGAGGTGCAGTTATGTCGCGTAATTATGTGGCGTATCGTGTGGGCCCACCGCGGAGGAAGAGGGACGCCTTAACTTCGCGAGGGAGGCCTCCCCTCGTGCTCATCTTGCCCCACCGGATCCTGGGAGGAAGGAGTCAGTGGACGTCGACAATCATCGCTGCGAGCGGAAGATTCTCGCGGTTAGCGGGGCACGGCCGGAGGAGAAACCGGTTTCTTCCGGCGTCTTAGCCGTTTAGCGTAGGCTAGATTCGGGAGTCGCGAGAGAGGGGGAAGCGCTAGCGTGGTCAGACCCGGAAGAGCCGTTAATTTATTCCTCAGTCGGTGATTGAGTGCGGTGACGAGTGGCAGTTTGGCGATTCTTTTTGGATTAACCTCCCGGGCTGTACACACGCCGGTAAGCCTCCGTCTCTCTCTCTGTGCTCTGTGCTCGCCGGAGGCGCTAAGCCAGGACCCAATTATTTTATTTTCGAGTCATTTTCTTGTCGTTCTTTTGAGTTTTTTTGTGTAGCTTCTTGGAAAATTGTCGCGTTTGTCGTCTCGGGCAACGTGTTGGCGAAGCGTGTCCGGCGAGATTCTTTCGCGCTGGTCTTTTTCTTTTCTTTGCTTCGTTTTATTCAATACGCTTGTGTTTCCTCTCGGCTATTTTTCTCCCTGTTATAATTTCTTTATCTTTTCGGGTTTATCTAATTGTTATTTCGTAATTTCGCGTATCTTTCGGCTACATTCTATTCTGGGTTCTATATCGCGTATTGCAATTCGTAATTAGCTGATTATCTCTCGCGTCTTTATTTCGAACATCCGCTATATGTTGCGAGCTTTGTTTTGAATATCGGCTATGTCTCGAGAACGTACTTTCGAATACCAGCGAGGGGACTTTCGTCACCCTCGCCTATTGCGATCGGCTACATCCCGCGAATTTTATTATATCGAGTCTCAGACGATTTCGCCGGTTATCGTGGATGCATTACCTCTTGCGAGACAAAGGGACGGCAAGCGCGTCGTCCGGCGTTCGTTAGGCCGTTCGGCCGCATGTTGGCTATATCGCGCATAAAAGGTCGGGCGCGCCGTGTTTACATCGGGCGGCCCGTTTCGAGAACCTTTTCGTTTACTTCGGCTATCTGGCGTCCTATAGCTAGCGTTCGGTCTTTGTATTTCTTTCTCGCGTCCCGCGGAACGGTGAATCGGCAATATACAGGATAGAATTTAACTGGCAATCGCAACACTGTTTCGTGACTTTATCTTTCTCGAATATTTTTGAGTTTATTATTCGTCGTGGTAAATGCCGCCTTTTTTTTTGGTCTCGGTTACCTGCAATTTCGGCAATGTAATTTTCGGCTACATTCAATTTTGACAATAGTTTATCTTTTTCGGCTACATTTAATTTTGGCAATAATTTCTCTTTTCCGACTACATTTAATTTTGGCAATAATTTACCTTTTCGGCTACATTTTATCTCGGCAATAGTATATTTTTCCCCTGGCTACATTCATTTTCGTCAATAGTTAATTTTCCCTGGCTACATTCCACTTCCGATAATAATTTATTTCCTCCGCCTGCGTTTGCTACTTGTCACCGTTTTGCCTACGAGTCTGGTTGCGAAAAATTACATTGTCAAACAAATAATAAATTATTCAATTATTATCTTGCATTTGGTCACTCGCCCGTCCACCCCCCTCTACCAATGTCTCCCAGGTGGGCTGAGCTAGTCGGAGTCTCGCCGGCCTTACCTTTTTCCCCGCTTTCCCCTAGTCCTTCCCGTAATTTGCCGCGAATTAAAATAAAATGCCGTTCTTCGAGCGGTGGTATTTAGGTACCTGGCGTCCAAATCGCGCGTAAAGAAGTGGTCTCCACCCTGCCCTGCGGGAGGGGCTATGCCCGGTCAGTCCCTTGATAATGCGTAATCTCGTCGTGGGTTCGATCCCCGAGAACCGGCACCGAGCGGGGAGAGCGGATTTTTCGGAGAGTTGGGGCCGTAGTGTACGAGAGGTGAAAATTCTCGCTACAGTATATGTTGATTGTCTATGCACGATATGTACATACTGTTTCTTGTGTTCTCGTGTTTTAGGTCATGGAATTACGATCGGGACAAAAGGAGGTAAAGTCGTCGGTTATGCCACACGAAATAAACGTTGCGCATTGTGTGAACGAGGCCATTCACCAGACGACCACGATTGTAGAGTCAATCATACCGGAAGTTCCAAGTCAATGGAACAGAAGATGGCTGTCGAGCTTGTAACAAAAAATCCGATGTTACAAGAAGAGAATGTTCAAATTGGTACAATCATAGGAGACGACGATTCGTCCACTATTGTCAACGTACGTCGCGAAGCTTATCATGCAGTCGAGAAAGAATCGGACAAGAATCACGCAACGTGTACCCTCAGCAAAGATATGTGGAGACTGAAAATACCAAGCAAAATCATCGACTACATGAAATATTGCTTCGGTTGTGCATTGCTCAAAAACAAAGGAAATGTCGAGAACGTGCGCGCTGATCTCCTCAACATCGTTCCGCATGCGTTCGATGATCACGAAAAGTGTGGCACGTGGTGTAAATACAAGGAGGATCCAAGCAACTACAGACATAGGTTCCTGCCTGGAGGAAAAGGACTTACAGATCCTAACATGAAGACTTCTCTGACTGCAATCTTCAAGAAATTCGCTGCCAATGCTGAAAAACTTGCACCGTGTGGTTCAACGCAGGCGAATGAAGCATTTCATACTATCGTCGCGAGCAAAGCACCGAAATCTCGACATTATGGGGGATCAGAATCTAAGGATTTCCGTGTTGCGGCGGCAGTTTGTCAAAAAAACTACGGTACAACTTATGTAGTAAACATTCACGAGAAGTTCGAGATTTCGCCGGGAAAAAACACAGCCCAGTTTCGAGAAAAAAAGGACAAAATTAGAAAAGCTCAACGAGAATCTGCCAGATCTGCTAACGCGAAAAAGAGGCGGCGCACGCTTTTCTATGGTCGACATGCAAAGAATAGCAACGCCGAAAACAGAGAAGGCATCACGTATTCATCAGGATGTGGGTTTAACGCAATGGTGGACATCGATAATCCAGTCTGTCTTCAGATTCAAGTCATCCCCGATAACGCTGCTATTGTGATTTTTGATCTCGAAACAACCGGTCTCAACAGCACTTCTGAAATTGTCCAAATATCAGCGAAACGTGGTCCGGATGAATTTGATGCATATATGCTCCCAACTCGTGAAATTTCTCGAGCAGCATCTACTGTAACTGGTACGGTTTACTGGTGAATTATATTAATCATTGTTAGTATTATGAACTTGTCACTTCGCAATGAATGTATGTGTATTTTTATGGTGTGTCCTAGGCCTAACAATAGAAAATGGGGAGTTGAACTTACACGGCAAGCCAGTGGTAACGGTACCACGTAGAGTTGCGATGCTTCGGTTTATAGAATTTTTAAAACCGGGTCCAACTATTCTCGTAGCTCACAATGGTCGCCGATTCGATACTCCTATGCTACTCCGAGAAATACAGAGCATTAGTCTTATGGCCGAATTTCAAGAAATGGTTTCGGGTTTTTGTGATAGTCTGCCTGTTCTACGGAAAAAACTTCCCGAACGCGTGAAATCTAAATAGTCCTTTCGCTTATCGACCTTAGCGGCAGAATGTATCGGTAATAATGCTTCCGTCGGAGCTCATAATGGGGCTGTCGATGTAAGAATACTAGAAGATGTAATTCGTGTTGTTGGAATAACCGACGAAGAACTGCGTGCCGAGAGTACAACTATCGAGGGCATCTTTATGGAGGAAGTACAAATCGCCAAGACTAAATCGAATAGAAATTCTTTCGAGTGCATCGCGGACGGTATTTCGGCAGGCATGAAAACGGAAATGGCTAAAGCCGGCTTAACGTTCGATCATTAAAAAAAATCCTTTTCAGAAGTTGGGGAAGAAGGTGTAACAGTTCTCCTAGCCTCGGATGTCAATGGACGTCCACGTGTAACAAAAAATAAAAAAGTCCTTCAAGGAATAATCAATCAAATAAAGAAAGTCATCGATAACTCGTAATTAAAGTTGTTAATTATTTCATGACCCTTACACGCACCCTTTTCCCTACACTGCGAAAATAGAATTCGAAAATGAATGCAATATCCGCAATATTCCCAACTAATTAACATACTGAGTATTTCGGAGTTTAATTAATATTAACAAACAATGAACAATAAATTATAACTTGCAATTACACTTCAATCTTGTGCGTAGGATTGTTTTAAAGCACGTTGAGTTAAACTGGTCATTTTGAAATTGGCGCCGACGAGAAGGTTAGGAGCGCTCTCTCTCCATCTCTCTCTAACGATGCGCTATTGCCAATTTCGATGGCTAACCCTCCAGAGCTCTTTTCTTAGCTACATTTCTATCACTTTATTATGGAATATCTTTTTATTGCAATGGTAAACTTATGTTTTTCTTCTCTTATGTGGTTCTTCATAGTTTAATTAATAAGATATTTTATTTTCTACATCTCGATCTTTTCTAAAGATAACTTTAAAAAACTGTTAATTACGACTATAAACGTCATCGCCCTACAAACTCATGTAAAACTGACCAATTTTGAAGGCCAATATTTCCATAACTCAGTGGTGAAAATTCTTGAAATAATTCCTGAGACTGTACAACGCCCTATAAAATAACATAGTTCCATGCCAAACAAAAATCTTTGTTTTCGGTGATGAAGTAGCTACCTTAAATCCGCAGGATGTATTCCCAGGTAAATAAATATCAAAGTAGCAACCTATACGTCGCAACTCTCAAAAACGAATAGTTCGTTTATATACTATAGATTCTAAAATCATGTCTTTATAGACGATCCTGCCGACGAGGAGATCCGTCAACGAGGGGGAGCGAGACCCCGACTCAACGGTAGAATAGTTAGAGTGGAAGGGGAAGACAGTGGTAAGTCAATTTTTTCAATCGAGTCGTTTTCGATACATTTGATGCTTAATAGACATAAAGTATTCCAGCTTTGAGTAGTCTCAAGCAGACTACGTATTTTTCAAAAGCTGTTTGAATTGAATACCGATCTCTTCTTTTTTTCGTTTCGTTATATATTAAAGCTGGGCAAATACACTACGTACTTTAAGTGCGTATTGAAGTATCAAGTACTAAGTCTAGGGGCCAGTGCCCGTAGTAGCCAGTAGTAGCTTCTGCCAGTACTCAATACGTCATTACTCAAAAACTCCTCAGTGCTAAGTACTTCAAGTACTTGGTACTGCAATATGTACTTCAATTTTAAGGTATTTCCTCAGCTGTATTACATATTAACAACGATCCGTCGTGCAAAAAAATTGTACTTGTAACATTTAACGCGCAGTAGAAGTGACACTGCCTACGTTCTTGACTTATTGCTATTCTCTAAAAATCGCAAAACGTTCAATGATTTTCACTTCAAACACCTGTCCTTAACGCGTAACGTGTTACGTGTTACGTGTAACTGGTAACGTATCTGACGTGCTCTGGTAACGTGTTAAAGAAATTTCACTTTAAAAAATTCGAAATCGCATTGGCTATTGTTTTTCATTAAAAAGCACATTAAAAAACTTATTTAATTTTGGAACATTTTTTTGTACGATGGATCGTAACAATATTAATCGATTTTTCAAAAAATTTCATATGCTATTGTCGGCTGCTGCAAACACGAATCATCACATAGACGACTCAGACAGTGCTGGTAAGTTAGTAACATGAGATAATTCAATAAGGGCCATACGTCAAATAAGATATATTGGTAACCCGTATTTTAACATATAGCCGAATTAGTGGACCTTCGAGTGGACCGGAGTGGATACATAAAATTCATACATAAAATTTATACATAACATTTATACAAAAAATGTATACATATAAAAGTTATACAAAAAATTTATACAAAAAATGTATACAAAAAATGTATACATATAAAAGTTATACAAAAAATGTATACATATAAAAGTTATACATAAAATATTTTTGAAAAAATGTCTCGATGAGGGATTCGATCTCGTGCTGCGTGGCAAACGTCGTTTAATTCAGATTATCGTTATGTATCATGACATAGCTTGCTTGTCAAACGTCCGAGAGGTTTTCTCAAAAAATTAGCCGATCATTATTAATTACCCTATCGATTCGTCTTTGGGTGATCGATGTATTTCATCGGGTGGCCGAGTTGAATCAATGCGCATCTTTCGGTAACAATGAAGTGTATTGCACGAACGAGCCGAACGAGCCGAACGAGCCGAACGAGCCGAACGAGCCGAACGAGCCGAACGAGCCGAACGAGCCGAACGAGCCGAACGAGCCGAACGAGCCGAACGAGCCGAACGAGCCGAACGAGCCGAACGAGCCGAACGAGCCGAACGAGCCGAACGAGCCGAACGAGCCGAACGAGCCGAACGAGCCGAACGAGCCGAACGAGCCGAACGAGCCGAACGAGCCGAACGAGCCGAACGAGCCGAACGAGCCGAACGAGCCGAACGAGCCGAACGAGCCGAACGAGCCGAACGAGCCGAACGAGCCGAACGAGCCGAACGAGCCGAACGAGCCGAACGAGCCGAACGAGCCGAACGAGCCGAACGAGCCGAACGAGCCGAACGAGCCGAACGAGCCGAACGAGCCGAACGAGCCGAACGAGCCGAACGAGCCGAACGAGCCGAACGAGCCGAACGAGCCGAACGAGCCGAACGAGCCGAACGAGCCGAACGAGCCGAACGAGCCGAACGAGCCGAACGAGCCGAACGAGCCGAACGAGCCGAACGAGCCGAACGAGCCGAACGAGCCGAACGAGCCGAACGAGCCGAACGAGCCGAACGAGCCGAACGAGCCGAACGAGCCGAACGAGCCGAACGAGCCGAACGAGCCGAACGAGCCGAACGAGCCGAACGAGCCGAACGAGCCGAACGAGCCGAACGAGCCGAACGAGCCGAACGAGCCGAACGAGCCGAACGAGCCGAACGAGCCGAACGAGCCGAACGAGCCGAACGAGCCGAACGAGCCGAACGAGCCGAACGAGCCGAACGAGCCGAACGAGCCGAACGAGCCGAACGAACGCAATGCCTAAACCAAGAAAGACTTTGACGAACGAATTGCGGGTAGCATTCCTTACCGTATGCCAATACCGCGATAATGTTAACAAAGATATTTTCGAGGAGGTTTGGAAGCTCGTCATGCCATCAAGGAACTGTAAGACACGGAGACATCCGGCGGAAGGCATTTTTAAAATGCACTGGAAGTCACGGACTGAAATGTTGCCGGAAAGAGGTCGCGTTGACGCGGTCGGCGGTGAGTCGTCTATGGAAAAGGCAAATCCTACATTTGTTGGTAATCGAGCTGTAGCGATAAAGGCTACAGACATTGACACGCTGCGAGGTTCCACAAGAATCAATAACATTGTTATTGACTTTTGTGCAACCAGCGCAATCGCGCGCTGCATTTCCAACGTCTCCATCTATTACCTTGATTGTCAAAGCTAGTGGGATATTTTTATATATCAACAGACGAGGACACGAAAGTATGTCAAGCGCGGGGTACATCCGTCACTGAGCGAGAATCATCCGCAGGGAAAAGATATGATCCTGTTCCCGATAATGAACGAGGACCATACTATACTTTTAGTTGCGGACGTTCGTGAAAAAATGTCATTTCCTTGACTCATTGGCGGATAATGATTCCGACGTAAACAGACGAGCGAAATATTTTAAACAATTTGTCGCAATTTGGAAAATAATATTTCGTGATGACGAACGAGAATGGAGAATGACGGGGAATGTGCTTCCGCAATTAACTTGCCCCCGACAAGTTGGTGTTACGTCCCGTCGAGCTCTCGGTGAGTTCGCGCTGAGGGAAACGCAACGGCGGTCTCTCTTTCGAGTCAAGGCGTTGGCCCTTTACATCAGGGACGGAGACCTCGCCTTACACTGCCTTGTATATGAGCGATGCGTTGAGAGGATACTTGAGCCTTCTTAGCCCCTCGCACGTGGTAGAGCATGCAGAACAAATGTAGACTCGATGATTCTGTTTAGTACTCACGGAAATTATATTTTATTTTCTCGAAGCCAGATGAAGTACAGCTTCTCGTAGATTAATCGACCAGACTATGTCGATGTCCGAAGACTTAGCCTCGCAGGGCTATCGTACAGAGTTTCGTCGTACAGAGCTTTGCTCGCTCTTCGGAGTCTCGTAGATTATGTAGCAGCACGGCGGTGTCGGTAGGAATAACTGATTTGAGCGTAGCGCGTACGCTTTTTATACTAGATCGCTCCTATGCTTCATATGGAGATATTTTTAAAACTATCTTTCTTGGAAACCTAGCTTCAAGGGAGTCGAAGTACGCATAATGCGATTTTCGGGTGTCATTGCGGTACCAATTGGCACGGGGTTTAGTCCATAGAAAATAGAGAATAGAACTCCCGCATCGATGCGACAGTTCCCCTATGTTTACTTGAGTCGGCGAAGTGCCGAGGGATATATAGTTTCCACGTAAGCGTGCCCAACTCTATGGAGTGTGTGGACCCGTGGCAAGAAGTTGTATATATTAAAAGATAAATTGCTTTCTAGGCGGTAAATTATGTCGAGATGTAACACCTCCCTCATTAAAACGAGTGTTACGGATATGAAGTGACGTAACACGTGAATAATATACGCATCATTGAAGACGTAATTTAAAACATTTTTTTTTTTTTAGTAAACGGCCCTATTCTTGCCTTTGAGATATATTGATTATATATTTGATTATTTTCTTGATTATGTACTTGGTCATATGATTGATTATATACTTGATTATATACTTGTTTATATACTTGGTTATATATTCGATTATTTTCATATCCAAATGCAAATTTTCTCTTTGAAAAATATTGATAATAAGGCAGAGAGTTGTACTGTATGAATCTGTGGTCGTACTGTGTGTGTTTAATTACTCACGTTTGATTTGATTTTGTTCGTTCTTGCACTATTCTTATACTATTGCACTTATTGTCCTTAATTAGTCTTTGGCACATCTTTGAAACTGTTGCACTTAAATACCAAGAATTTCTTCGTCTGGAGAGTCGAGTACCACTATTAGTGGCGAGACGATTTCCTCCAGGAATCGTTCGTTAGCTGAGACTATTCTGTCCAGCCATGCGTCCGTGGTCATGTTCTCTGACGGCTGTTGGCTGATCCTAGCGATGGGCTGCAGTGCCTGCTGAGCGAAGCTGGTGCTTGCGATGGGCTGCGGTGTCGGCTGAGCAAAGCTAGTGCTGGCGGCCTGGTTTCCTATGTCCATCGGGACGCCGGGTTTCTCGGGTGTCTTAGGCCGGTGGATGATGCGGCCCTCTTCTTGCGCCTTTTTTAGTATCATGGCTGACCATGCGTCGAATACTTCCATGCTTCTTACCGCGCTGTAAATATACACAGTCGCCGAGGTTAAATTCGTGTGCGTTTACTTTACGATCATAATCTTTTTTTGAGCGTTCTTTAGCCGTTACGAGATGATTCCTCGCTATCTCTTGTGTGTCGTGGAGTTTAGTAGCTAGCTCGACTAAATAGCCTCCATATGTCCGGCTCGGCTCGTTGTCGGCCGGGGGGTCGTAAGACGGTTGACGAGCGAGTTTTCCAAAAACTAGTTCGAACGGCGTGTGCTTTGTCCCTTCATGCACACTTGTGTTGTAGGAGAAAGTGGCGAGCTCCAGCCACTCGTCCCACTCATCATCCCTGTTTACATACTGCTTGAGATATTCTACCAAGGAATGGTGAGATCGTTCCAACGATCCGTTGGATTGCGGATGAAATGCCGTGGTTCGGCATTGCTTTATTTTAAATTTCTTTGCGACGTCCTTCATTAGTGAGCTCAAGAAATTTGCTCCCTGATCCGTGAGAATGGTCTTTGGTGCTCCGAAAATGCATATACAATGCTTGATTAAAGCGTCGGCGATGTTCGCTGAAGTGGCCCTTGACAGTGCAACTGCGAGAGAGTACTTGGTGAGGAGATCCTGCATAGTGAGGATGTACTCATTCCCGTTGACTGTGCGTGGCAGGGGTCCGACAATATCCATAGAAATTTTGTCGAACGCCGAATCCGGTGTGTCGGTGATAATCATCGGCTGCCGAGTTTTCACGCGTACAAGTTTCTTCAAGTGGCACGGCAGACAGTGTTGGATATATTCGCTAATGTTATTTTTCATGTCCTCCCAGTAGTATCGCTGACGTATTCGCTTGTAGGTCTTTGTTACTCCCTTGTGACCTCCCATTGCTGAAGCGTGAGCCTCGCAAATGATTTCTTTTCGTTCTGCTGGCCCTGGGTATTTTATTATTCCCAAACAGACGATTAGTTTTGTTGTTGTGCCAGCGAATGCTCTTTTCAGTGTAGCCAGTACATATTCCCATTTCATGTTATCGATTTCCTTAG
The DNA here is from genome assembly GCA_917499995.1 of Ichneumon xanthorius. Lineage (NCBI taxonomy): Eukaryota > Metazoa > Arthropoda > Insecta > Hymenoptera > Ichneumonidae > Ichneumon > Ichneumon xanthorius. The sequence goes on from OU824207.1 coordinate 17,080,912, forward strand.
TTTTTGCTACACTGACGGAGCGCAATTCTAATCCTTTGATAATCCTTTTTAGTTCTTTCTGCATAGCGGAGAACGTGTGGTGGTCAATGAATGGCCCGTTCTTTTTCTTTATAACCATAGCAATGTGATGCTTTGAATTATGTTTGATCACGCTGATACTACCGAGGCTGAGATTGCGAAACTTTGATAGTGATCGTCGATCTGCCAACTTTCTTGATCCTTCGTCGCATGGTTCTCCGACTTCCGAAAGGAAGTATAAATAATTATCCCTTCTCATAAAAAGCTGCTCGTTGCTTGTTATATGCAAGCTGCTTGAAATTTCTGCTGGTTTCTCTACAACTTCATATTGCGAATAATTCTTTTCGGAATCGGAGTCGGATCGATCGAATATATATTCCTCCGATTCTCCGGATATACTGAATGTTTCGTCGTCGCCGAGATTAGCGAGCATTGAATTTTGATAGAGCGCGTTTCCTTGTGGCGGAATTTCATTTTCTGCTCTATTCCCGACAGGTGATTCCTGTCTGTTGGCCCATCGTCGGACTGCTTTTGCCCGAGGCTTCTCTTGTTTGGAGTTAGTTGGAGCGCCTTTATTTGCGCGGCTCCCAAGTCGTGATGCTATTGGTGCATCATCTGTAATCAGCGTGTCGCATGCTGGTTCCTGTGATTGCTCATCAGGCCGCTTATTACTGGCGGGTTTATTGGATTGTTTAGCAGGTGCTTTTGAAGGAGATGCTTGAGCCCGTTTCCGTAGCCGCGTGGCTAACGGTTCGTCATCCTCGTCGGGCTCCCCTGTTTCTGCGACCGTCCTTGCGCGCTTCTTTATAGGATACACGTGCTGCGGCCGAGACTCCGGCTCGTCTCCACTTGAGACGTCCTCGCAAGGGTTGCGTGACAGGGCGTCGGCGTTTACGTTCATTTTTCCAGCCTTGTGGACGACTTCGTAATCATATTCTTCGAGACGTAGGCGCCAGCGCGTTGGGCGGGACGTCGGATCCTTCGACGTATGTATCCAAACTAGAGGTTTGTGGTCAGTTACCAGTTTAAATTGTTTACCGTAGAGATACGGGCGGAACTGAGAGATCGAATGTAATATTGCCACAGCCTCCTTTTCGTATGTACTATACTTCTGCTCTGTGTCGTTTAATACACGCGAGGTATATGCTATAGGGCGATCCTTACCCAGAGGTCCTTGACTCAATATTCCTCCGACTGCTGTACCAGATGCGTCCGTTGTCACTATGAACGGTTGGGTAAAGTCGGGGTATTGCAGCACTGGCTCCTCGCATAGCTTGTCCCGTAGCGTCTCGAAGGCGGCTTGCTGCTGTTCTTGCCACTTGAACGCGGCGTCCTTTTTTAAGAGGATCGTCAGCGGCCTAGCTATTTGAGAGAAGTTATCTATAAAACGTCTGTAGTAGCCGGCCAGTCCCAGAAATTGACGTATATTTTTCGCATTCCTCGGACGCGGAAAATTTTTCACTGCCGATAGTTTTGCTGGATCGGGTTTAACTCCGTCCTTTCCTATAATGTGCCCGAGGTAGGCAACTTCTCGGCGCAAAAATTCGCACTTGTCAGGCTGGAGCTTAAGTTGTGCTCCTCTCAATCGCTTCATTAGCCTTTCCAATTTTAATTCGTGTTCTTCCAAGGTGGAAGCGTAAATCACGATATCGTCCAGATAAACAAAAGCATCGGAGCCCTGAACTCCCATAAGTACCTGGTTCATAAGTCGTTGGAAAGTAGCTGGAGCGTTTTTTAATCCGAACGGCATTCGAACAAATTCGTAGTGGCCGTACGGTGTGGAGAAGGCAGTCTTGTGCCTGTTCTCCGGATGCATCTCGATCTGGTGAAAACCAGATGCGAGGTCAAAAGTCGAGAAATAGACTGCTCCTCCCAGTTGGCCTAGTATCTCGTTTATAAGTGGCAGTGGATATGCGTCACTTATAGTTTTTTCGTTAAGGGCGCGGTAGTCAAGTACCATTCGCCACCGCTTGTTGCCTTTGGAGTCGGCCTTTTTGGGGACGATCCATACGGGCGAATTATATGGAGATGTCGACGGTTGTATTATTCCACCGTCTAGAAGATCGTTGACTTGACGATTTATCTCCTCCTTTAGAGTTGGAGGGTATCTGTATTGCCGAAAATTAATCGGGACCTCGTCGGTCGTAATTATGCGATGCTTTAGGACATTTGTAGATTTTAGTTTTTCGCCAGGTAGGTAGTACCTGTCTTGAAATTCTTCAAGGTGCATTTGTATACTCTCTTTTTCTTCTGGATTCAGATGATCCAGGCGTAGTAGGCTTTTGATTTGCGATACTCGATCATTTTGCTGTACGACGTATGCCGTTTTTGCGTTGCCTTTATTTATTTCTTCCACGTTGTGGGTTTCATTTTGTGCTTCGTCTGAGCTTGAGTTATCTGGAATCGCATATAATTCCGAATCTTTGAATGATTTATATGTAGGCTCTTCGTGATCTTCGCACAGTATTTTGGCCTTGTCTTTTTCTTGAGGCGCTTGTGTCTCCTTGGCTTCAAGCAATAGCTGGTTGGACCCTGCTGCTGCGTGAAGTAGAGCTGGCGTGGCCCCTGGTTTATTTACTGAAACATCTGTTTCGGTTGTAGAAGCATCGTTTTCATTTGTGTATTCCTCGTAGGGTTCAATGTTTAATACCGGTACGGCGACTTCGATTTCTTCGTCCGTGGTATTAATTAAATATAGATGAGCTTTGCCATCGTTGTTTGTGACGAGGGCTTCGCCAAGGAAGACTCCCTCTGAAATGAATTGTCGGGGTACGTAGCCAACCTTTACTTCTGGGTTAACGACCCGAACGTAGAAATGCCCTTTAGTTCGCGCTGGAACTATAATTGTTTCGAGCTTCATAAAGGGGATGGAATTAATACCCCATCTCAGGCATCGATCAGAATATGACACGTCAGCGTGGTAGGTACGGAAGAACTCTGAGCCGATGAGTCCATCGTCCTCGATAGGGAAATCATCCTTTACCAGATGGAAGGTGACTTCGGAATCGTGTATGTGTATCTCCGTTCTCCCCAGTGTACTGACGTGGTCTTTCGTTATACCACTGATTTGAACAATATCTGATGTATCTACTTGCACGTGAGGCGCTATGTGTTTACTTTTAATTAAATTCAGAGAAGATCCTGTGTCAATCATTAGCAATGTTGGTTCCAAAAAATCCTTTGAGTCCACCTTCACGACTGGTACATTACTTCCGCGGTTTAGTAGCGCTGTAGCTACCAAGCGACAAGGGTTTGTCGCTTGGTTAGTACCTTCTTCAGATCGTGGGTGTTTTACAGAGCGTTGTTGCGAATTCTCTCGTGGTTCATTTACTTGATTATTTGAGGAAGTATATCCGCGATTTTTCTGGTTGGACCAGTACTCCAGTTTGCGACACTCGTTGATACTGTGTCCAACATTTTTGCAGAAACGGCATGTTATTCTTTGTCTTGAATTTGAATTGTAAGCGAAACCGTCATTTCGTTCTGTACCTCTGGAGTTCTGATAACGACGATAATTATTATTATTATTTTGCTGTCTTTGAAAACTGTTCCGGTCTGAGCGTGAATCGCGGTTGCCACCCCTTTCCGGTGATTGCGAATTTCGCGAATTGGATCGACAATTTTCGCTCTTGTGCCCATATTTACCACAGCTTGAGCACTGTTTGCTTTCTTGGATGTGGTGAATTTTGTCTCTGCGAGTTGAAAATTGATTGTAATTATTAAATTTTGAAGACCGTGAATTTCGTAATACACTTTTCGCTTGCTCCTTCCTTTCAATTTCTATTGCTTCTTTCATCGTCTCGCTGAATGATTTATCTCTGGTTATTTTGTTTTCAATCTCTGGTTTGAGTCCTCTGTTAAAGCATTCGACTAGATCGACATCGAGGCTTCGTTTGAAAGCGTCATCAACTACGCCGTCGTGGCTCTGTTTATAAGCATCGCTTATTCTATTCCCGATGTCCTTTACCCGGTTAGAATAGGTGAGAACTGCTTCGTCATCGTGCTGGAATATTCTTCCCAATTCTCCCTGCAGCTGGTATACGGACTTTGCGGGTAGATAGAGTGTTTTCAGGAAGTCCATGAATGCTGGGACAGTGTTTAGCGTTACTCCGTGCACTGCTCGGCGTGCTTCTCCCCTTAGCTTGTTCCTTAGTATGAGTGCGAGGTTCGCCTGTGCCTCTTGGGGCAACATCTGCTGAGCCTCCTCGCATCCCTCAATAAAGTGTGACAACGGAATGTTGCGTCCGTCGAAGATGGGTACTGCTTCGAGTGCGTACTTGACGGAGACTGGGGGTACGGCCATATTAGCAGCTAGGTTGTTGATACCTACTTGCAACGCTTGTATTTCTTGTAGCGCTTGTTGACCAAGATTTACTTGATTGTTCAGATTGTTCGGATCTTTTAGATTATTCAGATCATTCAGATCGTTTAAAATTGAATTATCTAGATCCAGCAATGGTCGAACGTCTGCCTGTTCTTGATTTGAGTTATCCCCATTACTTGCACCTGCTACGTTACCTGTACTAGTATTATCTCGAGCTACGTGAGCAGTGCTCATGCGTGGATTAACAGATGGGTCAGGTGTCTCTTCTCCGGTGCCTTTCCGTGGCGTTCTATCAAGCGTCATGCTTCATTTCTCATGGCAGTGAGGGCGTTCAATATCCCACTTCTGACACCAAATTTTTATTGTGTTACGTCCCGTCGAGCTCTCGGTGAGTTCGCGCTGAGGGAAACGCAACGGCGGTCTCTCTTTCGAGTCAAGGCGTTGGCCCTTTACATCAGGGACGGAGACCTCGCCTTACACTGCCTTGTATATGAGCGATGCGTTGAGAGGATACTTGAGCCTTCTTAGCCCCTCGCACGTGGTAGAGCATGCAGAACAAATGTAGACTCGATAATTCTGTTTAGTACTCACGGAAATTATATTTTATTTTCTCGAAGCCAGATGAAGTACAGGTTCTCGTAGATTAATCGACCAGACTATGTCGATGTCCGAAGACTTAGCCTCGCAGGGCTATCGTACAGAGTTTCGTCGTACAGAGCTTTGCTCGCTCTTCGCAGTCTCGTAGATTATGTAGCAGCACGGCGGTGTCGGTAGGAATAACTGATTTGAGCGTAGCGCGTACGCTTTTTATACTAGATCGCTCCTATGCTTCATATGGAGATATTTTTAAAACTATCTTTCTTGGAAACCTAGCTTCAAGGGAGTCGAAGTGCGCATAATGCGATTTTCGGGTGTCATTGCGGTACCAATTGGCACGGGGTTTAGTCCATAGAAAATAGAGAATAGAACTCCCGCATCGATGCGACAGTTCCCCTATGTTTACTTGAGTCGGCGAAGTGCCGAGGGATATATAGTTTCCACGTAAGCGTGCCCAACTCTATGGAGTGTGTGGACCCGTGGCAAGAAGTTGTATATATTAAAAGATAAATTGCTTTCTAGGCGGTAAATTATGTCGAGATGTAACATTGGGAATTATAACTGCGGAGTATACGTGATCGAATTTATACGACAGATCGTTGAACGAGGCTCCTCGCCCCTTTCAAATTTCGATGAATTTTCTCCGAACGCATTGCGCAAAACCCTCATCAATGAGATTACCGAAATGCGTCCTGACATATTTGAATCTGACGATCTCTAAGGATATTCGTGCCCAGATTGAATTCTGATCATTCGATCGTGATGAAACTCCGCCAGTTTGTAGAGAAAAGTATCTTGATGGTGGGTCGGCTTGTCAGGTAGCTAATAATGACCGAGAGATGTATGGGAATTTATAGATGTGTATAGAAATTTTTCGACGTGTATGGGAATTTTTCTACTTGTATGGGAATTTTTCTACTTGTATGAGAATTTATCGACGCGTATACAAATTTATAGTCGTGTATGGGAATGTATCGACATGTATGGCATTTTTCGAAATCCTTATTTTTTCGCCGAGAGGTGGAAACGGAAATACAAAGTCCATCATAGAATGGAATGAATATTCGGAGCATCTACAATACGAAAATGCACGCCGGAATATGACAGAACCAATAGCAACCCGGAAGTATTATTTATCAAGGTATATGGGAATTTATCGACATGTATGGGCATTTTTCGACGTGTATGGAAATTCATCGACGCATATAGGAATTTATAGACGTATATGGTAATTTATCGACGTGTATAGGATTTTACGAAACCTTACTTTTTCACCGAGAGTCTGAAGCGGTGCTGCATCGTCCATCGTAGATTCAAGGGAGCTTTCGACTTAGCCAGTTTAAATAACTGCACGCCGAAAAGTGACCGAACCAATAACTCGTGTGAATGCCGCGCTCGCCTTCGGCTCGCGCGGCATTTTCACGCTCCCTTTCTACGCCCTAGGCATCCACATAATTTTTCGTAACAAATTCACGAAAATCGAACGTTTCGTTTTTAGGAAGTGTGCGTGGAAAGGCACTTTTCCGCACTAGAGCTGGAAAAAATACCATATTGCGTTTGTACGCATGCGCAGTATTTTTCCCGCACGCGATGCGACAAAGTGCCTTTCTGCGCACACTTCACAGCACCGGAAAGCGAGATTTTACGTACATGTGTTAGGAAAAAATTATTTATGGAGTTGTATGGGAATTTATCGAGATGTATGGAAATTTATCGACGTGTATGGGATTTTTTGAAATCCTTATTTTTTCACCAAGAGTCTGAAGCGTACAAGTCCATCGTAGATTCGAGTGAACATTCGAAGCAACTAGAACAAGAAGATGCACGCCGGAAAGTGACCGGGCAAATTTTCAGTGCGACGCGCTCGATATGTCGGTATAACTTTCGCACATAAGTTACAACTCACCCTATATATTGATTGCTTTTAATCTTTTATGAGCACTTTTGACTGCAAAATGCGTTGTGTTGGCGAATGGGGGTCATGACTTTGAATGACCGAAATGTAGAACAATCAATATTTCGAAAATTCACCATTACGAATCGAAAAATGAGTCTTCCGGAAATTGTATTTTCGATAGATCACTAAGTCCAAGAACCACATCACCGAAAGTTTTTTTTTCAAGTACTTTTTTATTTGAAAATATATTTTCAGAAGCTGTAGGTTAACATTTTAAACGGGCATATTTAAAAAGGCTGAAACTTTGAGGTTTCAAACGGCGACAAGCTAATACTTTTATCACATACGTACCTATCAGAAGGATGTCGAAAATACAGATTTGAAATTACTAAAACTCAGATGCACGCAATATCGAAGGACCAAAGTAGTGAGGGTCCAAAAAGCGAATAGCAAAAGGCAAGAATCGGTGAACATAAAAAAACGTATATAAAAAAAATAGAAAAAATAAAGTGATAAAAAAATCTTACAAAAAGATTGAAATAATTAACGATAAAATATTAATTTTCACGGAAGCTCCCTCTATTATCTTGTCCATCGATATTTGCTGCTATAATAATAATAATAATAATAATAATAATAATAATAATAATAATAATAATAATAATAATAATAATAATAATAATAATAATAATAATAATAATAATAATAATAATAATAATAATAATAATAATAATAATAATAATAATAATAATAATAATAATAATAATAATAATAATAATAATAATAATAATAATAATCCTGGGCAATGATTAGGCTAAAAGCACAGGTCAGGCTAGCAAATAAATACGTCTGCAGGATAGTGTGTAATAATTTAGTTTATAAACTAACTCCGGATGAGTCGTGTAAAGTCTGCTCTCGCCATGCCAATGAAACTCTTGTACATTTTTTAATCGACTGCCCAACGTATAGCGTTTTTCGTAATTACTATCTAAGTGCCTACTTGTCTGAGGGAAATCTGTGCAGTGCATTATTGGAGAACTCGGAGCCTCGTGCTTTGAAAGCACTGTTCTTTTATGTATCAAACAGCCTTAAGCTACGTGCCTTCATGCTGAATGAGTAGTGATATTTTGCTCTTAAGGTAAATATCATTCCTCATTAATCTCTAGGATATAAGGATCCCTCTGTGTATCTAGTTTTTAAGAAGCCTCCCCTTGCAACAAGGGCCCTGTACCCTTTTTATATGCAATAAACGATTGATTGATAATAATAATAATAATAATAATAATAATAATAATAATAATAATAATAATAATAATAATAATAATAATAATAATAATAATAAAAGTCGGGAGACGTCTCCGGCCGTGTCACATAGGGACTTGGTACGTGCACTTGAAAAGCGTTTGAAACGGCCGGAGACGTCTCCCGACTTTTATTATTATTATTATTAGTATTATTATTATTATTATTATTATAGCAGCAAATATCGATGGACAAAATAATAGAGGGAGCTTCCGTGAAAATTAATATTTTATCGTTAATTATTTCAATCTTTTTGTAAGATTTTTTTCAAGTCGTTTTTTTATCAAGCCTGTAAGTGAGTTTGTCTAATATGAACATGGTTCATTTTTTTTTATTTCGAGAGATTACACGGTAGCTTAAATTTAGAATAAAAACTGTTGCGATAAACATAGAAATAGATAGATAGAAAATTTAATTAAAAAAAAAGCAAAAAGATTCTGTAATACAGTTTATCGAAGCCGATCTTCTTCCATTTGTTGTATGCCGTACCTTTCGATTGCCCTGTTGAGCCAAAGTTACTGCGCAGCGCCTCATTCCCTTCGTAACATGATTTTTCATGGTCGGTGTATAAGAAGAAGAAAAAAAGCAAAAAGATTTTGTAATACAGTTCATCGAAGCCAATCTTTTTCCAATTTGTTACATGTTGTATCTTTCGATTGCCCTGTTGAACCAAAGTTACTGCGCAGCGCCTCATTCCCTTCGTACCATGATTTTTCATGGTCGATGTATAAAAAGTTTGCTGAATTCTGTAACTTCTGCATTAGAGCAGTAATGGAAGATTGTATAACTCGACCATACAGAATTTTTGTTGCAAACAGAATAAAGCTTTGCGCAATTACTTCGGTGTCAGCCATGCAATATATCAGCCACGATAAAAAAAAACAAATTTTAGTTTTTTGGAACAATTTTGTCTTGGATGAACGTTGTTATAGAATTATTGTTTTATCGATCAAATTCTTTCTTTTTTTTTAGTAGTTTTCAAACTCTCTCTGTCAAGTATTTCAGAGTTTTAGAGAATTTTTCAACCTCTTTTTTTTACGCACTTAACCTTACTTATTATTTTACACCGAATATAGTTAATTCACACACTGATCACGCACGAAACACCGTAATTATAAAAACACCGTACATATAAAATTAAAATTAATTAAAAAAAATAATAATGAAAAAAAAAATCACAGTATGTATATAGTGTTCGCAGCTGATTCGTAGCGAAACGCATAAGGTTCGGGAGATCGTGCATTGAGCCACTGTGAAATTAACTGCGATACACGGTGAAAAGGCAAAAGATGGCGGCATATCTCGCTGAAATTTCGATATGGACAAACACTATTTTTTCCGAAAAGTCTTTATCTCTGTGAAATCGCATCGCATCGTAACAAAACCTGAAAAAAGACACAGACCACGATTCAAAGAAACTACTTGCCAAATTTTGTCAAGAGATTTTTTGTGGATTCGGAGAACACTGGATACCAAGGAAACGCGTAAAGTCCCGCGATCACCGTGAAACGCATAACTCCCGTCTTTTTTTGCCCTAGCGGGCAGTCGGGAATTAAAAATTAAAAGAGCTAACAAATGTGAGAGCTGATGTTTCGCAAGTTGTCGTTATTCCGATTGTTCGTCTTGCTTGTATTTCACCGATCGACACAACGACGACGACGGTTGTTGGATCGATTGTTGTATTGCTTGTATTTGTGAGCGGTGACATTTCGCTATTTTGACAGTTTAACTTTTTGCTTTTTCGATAGTTTGAAGATTAGATTTATTGGTTTTTCCTATAATGAAATCGAAATTGTAAATACGCTTAAAATTCCAATTTTGGATTTCCGACACGCGAACTTTTTAGTGTGCGAATTTTTGTCTATTCTAAAATACACCCCTTGCGATATCCTATTCAGATATTTATTTTCGATATAAGCGAGAGATGTAAGACTTAAGGACCCTCAGAAGATTTATCCTTGTACATTTGAACGTTCGTTATTTATTTATTTATTTATTTCACAATTTCGGCTGCTCTACATTTCGATAGTTCAAAATGTCGACCCATACTTTGTAGCTCCTCGCTGAACAAGGTGCCCATATGTCAAAGATTAAAAGTGGATGTGAAACATTGAATTAATACTAAAATTTGTTTAAAAATAGCTGAATCTGATGAAGGTCACCCGCGGCATGGTCGAGCCGTCCAGCGCGGTAGAGTCGGCAGAGCCGTCAGGCAAATAATTGCTAACAATAATGGTGAGTCACTAAAGTGACAAGGAACGACATATGAAATCGAAAACATTCAAGTTCAACATTTTTTGGATATGGTTAACTTTTATAAGTCACAGTACTCTCAGACACTACCATAACATCTCGTTGAACTTACCTTGCATCCGTTAGTCCCGTTCCTGTGCAGTTTCAGGCACTGTGAATTATAAAGCGTTAATATTTTAGGCACATGCCCGAAATATCATTTCATATAGAATATAAATATTACAAACTTGTACAGGTGAGGCAACTTTGTAGGTTTATGAAGCTGAAGCTAGCGGCCAGTTCAGCGGCCAGTTCAGCGGCCAGTTCGCCGCGCGGGCAGGGGTTCTCACGCGCTACCGTACCCCTCCCCACTCTCGGTTCGGCCGACTCAGAATTCATTTTTTCAGCACTTATAGCGTTCTAGACTGCGAATAGCCATTGAAATATATATTTACATGTATCCTGCGCAATATTTGATATGTGAACAATAAAAAAAATCTATTACGTATGTTCATTCTGAAACTATATCTGCTTGCGCGTTGTATTATAAACATTGTGTTCTCGAGGTGTACATTGGCTGATTATTTTTTATATCATGTTGGATATCCATCCGAAGATATTTGTAAAGTTACAAACAATGTACACCTCTAGAAGCTGAGATATTAATTGTTTATTGCCATTTTAAACGTATTCACTATATCTCGAGATGCGCGGTTTCAATTCTAGAGGTGTACATTGGCTGATTATTTTTTATATCGTGTTGGATATGCAACAGAAGTTATTTGTAAAGTTACAAACCATGTACACCTCTAGAAGCTGAGATATTAATTGTTCCTCCACGTACATTACTCCACGTACATTACTCCACGTACATTACTCCACGTACATTACTCCACGTACATTACTCCACGTACATTACTCCACGTACATTACTCCACGTACATTACTCCACGTACATTACTCCACGTACATTACTCCACGTACATTACTCCACGTACATTACTCCACGTACATTACTCCACGTACATTACTCCACGTACATTACTCCACGTACATTACTCCACGTACATTACTCGACGAGGGAGAAAAAGTGTTTCGCACGAGGGATGTACGAAATTTTTCATCACAAGGTGCGAAAATGGCGGTTTTACGCACCGGGTGATGAAATAGTACATTTCGATACGAGTGCGAAAAAACTTTTTCTGACGAGTGTGAGTTTGCAGCACGAGCCGAAGGCGAGTGTTGCAATCACACGAGTTCAGAAAACGTTTTTCGCACGAGTATCGAAAAAAATTTTATTTCACAAGGTGTGAAAATGGGTGTTTTCGCACGCGAAGCGGGCGAAAAAACCGCCATTTTCCCACCGAGTGACCTAAACTATAATATGAAATCGCATGGAATATTTTGGAATATTTCCATGAATAGTTGAAGAAGCTTCTCTTACGATATTAATCTTGATATGGTAATGTAGGTGTAGCAGCAACGGCAGCTCAGCGACTGAGTGCAAAGAGTAAGGCGATCAGTGATATATCGGTTAACAAATTTTTGAACACTGCTAATTATTAATATGTAATCGTTTACAGTATCTCGATCCAGAAAGAAAAATCAGCGAAAAAAGAGACGAAGGCAGCTGCTACGGGCCCAAGGTGGCGGCGTAGCGCCGTGTCGACCAAATGGTCGCAAGCGTCGACGATCCAAGAAGGCTGCGAAACGTAACATTACACATTTATTATTGATGCAAAGTAGATTTCTGATAATTCTTCGCATGCTTTCATCAATGATTAATTATTTGTATGGAGGAAAAACAACATTATTCCCGCGCTTCAATAACGTATATCAGCGGTGTGCGAATTGGTATTTTACTTTCAACGCAAGTTTCCTTATCAAATATTGAGCTTCAAGTGAAGTAGGTAGCAAATTCATGATCAGAAGGAGGGATACTTCGGACATAATCGTGAAACGATTAATAACAAGAAATTGATACAACGAATTTTTATACAACACTTTGTGCAAAATAGTAATTTTTTGTATTTTCATACAGCCGTATGATTACTTCCCAATAGAATCCAGGAAGGCCCACTTGCCTTCGTATTCTACCAGACAAAATGCCCAAGGGGTATCATTCGACAGAGTAACAGAAGTGCTCCTCGAGTGATTACGGTACGATCAAAACGTGAAAAAGCACGACAGACGCCTGCGTAAGCCTCGCAATTTTCATGGGTCATAATTGGGGTTACATTCAGTCATAATAAAAAAGATGCAAATTGGTTTGACAAATCGTTTCCTCATTATCGAAGTTGAACATTGAAAAGTTGAAAATTGAAAATTTCATATCGTTTTCTCATAATGTCTCTTCATTCGCAAACCTTCCTATATGAGAAATCGATACGAACACTTCAATTTTCAACTTTTATAAGGAACCGATATGAAAATTTCAATTTTCAACTTTTATAAGGAAGCGCTGTGAAAATGTCATTTTGTCAGATTATTGTATTTGTATGATTATTTTGTGCATTTCTCGCCATAGAACGTAAGGCACATTTACATCTCTACCACTCACAACTCTACCAGAAAATATCTCGCCCCAAACGTCTCTACCAGAAAACAAGTCTACTGGATAATAACTCTACCAAAAAACGGATATTTTTTTGCTTAGCAATTACGTCGAGTTCCACTTTACCAATTTTTTTATAGGTTCTTCATACATCGACGAACACCCTGAAAAATTGGCAGCGACATCGAAGGTGTCGCAGTGCACGAAAAAATATAATTTTCATTCATTTCTGCTAAAAATAGCTTTTGCAAAATGAAGAAAAATATAACACATATTGCATTAAGTAATTAATGAAAAAAGATAACTTTCTTGTCGTTAGATTTTTTTGTCCGACTTATCCCTTTCAAGATATATGAATTTTACACAAAAACGCATCTCCCTGAATGGACGGATTAAAAAATCTGAAAAAATTCACAAAGGGTACTTTCAAGTGATACTAAAATGTGGCCAATTATGGGATAGATCTGAGGGGGTCGAAAAAAAAAATTGGCTGAGTTGACAGAGAATACCTCATATAACGACACCATGACCCTGAAACAACTTTCGTAATTGTTTGAAAATATTTTCAAAATGTTGCAGTGGCATGTGAGTAAAATATTATTTCAAACATCTAACCAGTAGTCGCAAGTACATCGCATGATCATTTCAAAAATATTTTGTCAATATATGATCTTATCCCATAATTGTAAGTGTAAAACATAGAGTCGTATATAACGGAATACGGTAAATCTACTTTGCATCTTCTGTAATGTTACCAGTGTGAGTTGTGATTAAAATTATAATATAAATGGCAAGATCCCGAAACCATAAGACCTGGAAGAGGTAAAGCGATTGGAATTTTAACCTTAAACAGATTTTATATAGTTGTTTAAATAGAGAGATACATTAGTACAAAATATGAAGTTCAATATTTACCCCCGTTATCTAGACTATTTCATGTAATACGTAGACAGCACAAAAATGTACTGTGAAACGCCAGTGTAGAAGTTCAAGTAAATTATGTTTTCGTCGCCAATTGAGTTTGAGTGGGTCGTACACATGCAGGAATGCAGCCGAAAGCACGCGTCTGCTATGCTTCCAGTGTGGTGGAATTGTGTGCTTTTGCCTGCATTTTTCGGAATGTGAATGTGGACGATTATGGTGAAGCTATGATTAATTATGAAAGTATAATTTATAAAGTATAATTCCGCATCACTAGAAAAACAGCGTGACAAGGTATATGGTAATCCCGTAAGAAATGTCATACTGTTGTTCTGAGGGTGCGATATATTCTATTGTATGCATACAACCCTTCAGTGTAATTAAATTTATTAAATTTCGGGCAAATCAGTTGAGATTCTTTAAGTCAGCTCGCGCCTTTTGTTTGTGAGACCCTCTGTATAGACTGCACCTAAATTTTCAAAAGAAGCCTAAAATGCATTATAATGGCGACTAAAAACAAAAACAAAAGACATAATTGAAGTTATTGGTTACTTGTTTTAACAAAATGATTTTAGATAAGACATTTTTTGTATGCAGTTTACAAAGAAATATAATTCACTTTATAAAGAATGTAAAAAAATTGAACCAATACCTTTAGCCGTTCTTCAATTATCGTGGCAAAACGAGTGACAAATGCTATTTCAGGCTCTCGTAAGCTATATTTGCGAATTTTAAGAGTCGTTTGCACGAAAATGTTCCTAAATTATTGTACTAGTAGAACATTTTTAAAAAAATGCCCGCTTCTCAAAGCTACGGCTGATGCGTAATTACTAGTCTTTCACTTATTTTTTTTTGTCCATGTCTGTTTTTTTGTCCTTACGCACCGAGCCAGTCCCCGTATTTTGCAGCTGTAACCGACTTCTCCCCCTGTATCGCATTCGGCATAGTCTTACGGCTAAAGGCATTGGGACACTGCAGAAAACCTATGCCAATACAATCAGTCTTAGGTTCGCTTCACGGCACCGAAGCTTCATCGATTTTCGCCGAGAATGTAAACATAGACTACAGCTATATACTTCTGGCACACACGTGCAAGTACGCGTGTATCTCAAGTACATGTCTGGAGCTATGTCCCGTCCATATTTTTATTTCGCGACGAAACAACGGCATTTGGAATCGAACCCTCGACCTGCCGATGCTCTGGTTTAGAGGCGAGCACGCTAACCACTAGACCAACGCACCGGTCCTATTAGTAGGATGTGTACATTTTTGTTATAAATTTTATTAAACATTCACTGACACTTTTTTTTAGTTACAGAGCCGACGTGTGTCGTCTGCCTGCTGGAGAACTCACGTGGTCGTACCGTGCGGCCACCACTGCATGTGTGAGTCATGCGCGAACAGGGTTGTTACCAAAGACGCGCGATGCCCAAAATGTCGTCGGGACATCGATGGGCATTTTCGCATGTACAATGAAAATGTGTAGAGATAAGGCGTGTAATCGACGAGGCGAGTGAAGACGATCCCGCACACGCTGTTACAGTTCGTTCTATGCACATCGTCTATGCACAAATGAGAGAGTGAGAGTGTGAGAGTGTGAGAGTGTGAGAGTGCGAGAGTGCGAGTGTGAGAGTGTGAGAGTGTGAGAGTGTGAGAGTGTGAGAGTGAGAGTGTGAGAGTGTGAGGGCGTGAGGGTGTGAAGGTGTAAGAGTGTGAGAGTGTGAGGGCGTGAGGGTGTAAGAGTGTGAGAGTGTAGAGTGTGAGGGTGTGAGGGTGTGAGAGTGTGAGAGTGTGAGAGTGTGAGAGTGTGAGAGTGTGAGAGTGTGAGAGTGTGAGAGTGTGAGAGTGTGAGAGTGTGAGAGTGTGAGAGTGTGAGAGTGTGAGAGTGTAGAGTGTGAGAGTGTGAAAGTGTGAGAGCATGAGGGTGTGAGAGTGTGAGAGTGTGAGGGCGTGACCGAAGTATGTCGTGAGAAAGAAAGGGCCTCTCCCTTATAATAATATAATAAGGTAGAAATGGTTTATAAATTTACAGACCCCGTTGCAAAGCGGTATACCTCTTTCCTTGGCCCACTGAAGCTTCTTCTGCTCGACCAGCGATATCTTCGACGTCATGCTTCTCGACCATCGGCAACCCTTCTCTTCGTTCGGATATATCGATTTCTCACAACGAAAACATCAAATTTACAAACAGGCCGCCGAGCGTCGCGAAGAAGTGGGCTTTATTTGTTTAGTTCATTTATTTTTTTTTTATAGTTGAGATTATTTGGCACTCGAGAGGTATTACAAAAATTCTGGGACGACTCGTTTGACATCGAGAGTCGGGCGAATTAACTGAAAAACATCACCTTGTTACTTTAACGTAAATCAGTAAAATTGTAACGAATAATATTTTTTTATCTTATAATAAAGGATAGTAATTAATGCATTCCAATTTTACTTTCCACACGAAGTTTTTTTTTTGTTATCGTATAACATAGTTTTGAAAAATTAAATTCGCCAGAGGGTTCGAACGAGAGAAAACATCGTGAAAATGGAATATCTTCGACGTCATGCTTCTCGAGCATCGGCAACCTTTCTCGCCATTTTACAAACAGGTCGCCGAGCGTCGCAAAGTGGGCTTTATTTGTTTAGTTCATTTATTTTTCACTTCAGTTTTTTTTATAGTTGAGATTGTTTATTTAGTTCATAACCTAATAGAGCATTCATTAAATTCTAATATATATATTTGTTTCATAGTATTATTCTTTTTATTGACGTGTTCACGACTCTATAATGCGCGTTGCCGGATAATACTCATGTTTTGTCTTGGAGTGTGAGGGCGTGAGGGTGTGAGAGTGTGAGAGTGTCAGAGTGTGAGGGTGTGAGAGTGTGAGAGTGTGAGAGTGTGAGGGTGTGAGGGTGTGAGAGTGTGAGAGTGTGAGGGTGTGAGAGTGTGAGTGTGAGGGTGTGGGGGTGTTAGAGTGTGAAGGTGCGAGGGTGTGAGAGTGCGAGGGTGCGAGGGTGTGACAGTGTGAGAGTGTGAGGGTGTGACTGTGTGAGAGTGTCAGAGTGTGAGAGTGTGAGGGTGCGAGGGTGTGAGAGTGTAGAGTGTGAGAGTGTGAGGGTGCGAGCGTGTGAGCGTGTGAGAGTGTGAGGGTGTTAGGGTGTTACGTCCTGCCGTAACCTCAACCCCACAAAATTCGAATCCTCATCTCCTAAAGAAATCGAGTTCTATTACTCTCAGGTTGACTCACGATTTTGGGGAAGAAATAACATTGAATTGGAAATTGATAAAAACCTATGCGACTCTGTTAGAAATCATGCGAGAAACGGTTAGATAAAGCAGACTTTATCTGTTAAAAAGAAATTAAATAAGATTCATACCAAGGGGCATGTCATGGAGGTCATGGGAACACGTAAACTGAGAAATCTCCGCAATGAATCTCAGATCCCTGCCTTACCCACGACCACCTAATTGAGCCTTTTTGTCGACCTCCGCTCGTGGATCACGAGGAGGCCCCGAATCTGCTATACCGCAAGCTCTGCATAGATTAGGAGTCGGTCGAGTCGCTACCGTCCCAAGAAAACGACTGCGGCGCGGACTAGCGGACGGGACGCGTGAACCCGCTACCCGGCCCGGTCTCATGGTACGGCGCGCCAGGGGCCCTACAGCGGCCTGTGGTCCGAAAGAAATCTAACTGACCCACATACGGTCCCGGAAGTCGCTGGGTAACGCCAGGGAGTAGAACTCGAACGAAATATTACCCTAACAAAGATCTTTCCCCAAAAACGCGATAAAACCGAACCTGGTTCTGTTAATATCCATCTCGCATTTGCACATGAAGTAATCCATCTAATTAACTTTTGACTTTCAAAGAAATGTCACCAAATTGACAAACAGAGAACTATAATAATTTCTTTCTTAATAAGCTGAGAGAGATCGAACAATAACTAGTTATAAGAGAATTACTTATTAAGCTACGTAGATTTACAAAACGAATAAGACCGTCACAGGCACATTGTACGTGGCCTCATTCCAGGTGGGAAGTTTAAAGACTTAAGTACATTCCTGGAAACCCTCTCTCAGAAATCCCTCTAAGAGTGTCGCCCTAACAACGAACTCTCGCTACAAAGTCTGACCACCAATAAGGGGGGGCCTACTCCATGACCAGCAAAACGCGCAACAAAACTACACAGTAGCGACACTTCGATGCCGCCATATTTGTAAGGTATCATGGAAGGGAAAATCTGATAAAAAGCGGAGCTCATGCACAGCAGAACACTCAGACACGCAGACATACAGGGAGAGAACCGACGTCAAGAGTAGAAGACTTAGAAATTTTCGAAACTTATATCGTATCAACCATTTTCGAGATCAGTCTAAGAGAAGTTGCGACAAATTTTCAATCTTTTGTAAAACGAATTATTTGACCACAAAAAGTTATTTTTATTGAATAAATTATAATTTCGGACCAACATCCGTCTGAATTTACCAAGTGTTCTACTCCACCATCCCGACGATTGACACCTGCGACTCCAACAAGTTCTCACCGTAAGTACATTTCATATTTTATTCGCAATATCATATCGAGGCATCCCGCATGCAGATGCCTCATCTCCGTATTATCTTAACCCATACACTCTATTGGATTGTCTTACAACATTTTGCGAGAACCCACAATTATTCTAAATAATTGTCGGTCAAAATTTAAGGAGAGATTTCGGTCATTTCTCCACCAATAAA
Organism: Ichneumon xanthorius; assembly: GCA_917499995.1. Classification (NCBI taxonomy): domain Eukaryota; kingdom Metazoa; phylum Arthropoda; class Insecta; order Hymenoptera; family Ichneumonidae; genus Ichneumon; species Ichneumon xanthorius. Next base: position 17,099,480 of record OU824207.1, read on the forward strand.
TCAGGAAGTAAATTCTTTCAAATATAGAAACAAAACCTCCAAACTGGTCTGGGGCACGAAAGAGCGGTGTAAGGTCGGCGTCATACGTTCGGTCGGGGGCTCAACACGATCATTGTTAGCGACGTCCAAATTGGCCACTTGGATTCCTAGAGTGTCCAGGTCGATTTGTCATAACATTGAACGTGAGCATCCGTCAAACCGAAACGTCCCTCGCGTCCGATTCATATAGGCGCTCGTTCCGCAGTTTGGACGTAACAAGGGTGTGAGCGTTTGAGAGTGTGAGAGTGTGCGGGTGTGAGAGTGTGAGAGTGTGAGGGTGTGAGTTATTTAAGGATTGATTATTTAAGGTGTGAATTATTTCAGGATTTATTTAAGATCGCTAATAACTTCTGCAATTGAAATCGCGTATTTGTCAATAGTGTACGATTCACATTGGCTGCTCGGAAGAAAAAAAATACTGTAATGCATAGAATGAAATAAACATGGATTTATTTGAAACATGGAACTCCTTCGACGATGTATTCTTTTCGTACCAGGGGATATTTTTTTACGTGATCAAGGAAGTACTATGGAGAATTAATCGTCGGCGATTTACCAATTACTGATTGAAAAGAATAAAATTAAGGACTTTTTCGTCAGAAATCGTTGAATTGCATCTACGCGTTAAATGCCTATAAGCATGGGTTCTATTGGCCCCTTCGGCGTTGGACAAACGATATTATTTCCTACGGTATGTTCGTATATCCATTGGTGAAAATTATAATCAATCATTCAACTACGAGCATCGAATCGCTTTCATTGGAAGATGTTGTTTGCATTGCGCGTAGAGTTCTCCCTTTGGGCGCGACAGTAAGTACCATTTTTTTTACAAAATCAGAGAAATATTATCCCAGTATTTTACTCGAAAATACTCAAAATACAAAATACAAAATACTATATGTATTGAAAAAACATTAATAAGTACTTCGTTAAAGTACTTTTTAAAATACTTCGTAAAGTGATTGAGGAGGAGGAGTAATTGGGTGGGAGAAAAAAATGTCAAAAAAATTTATTAAAAAAAATTAAGTTCAAAAAAAATTTTTTTAATAAATAAATTAATTAAAAATCAATAAAAAAGAAAAAAATTCAAAACAAAATATCCAGAAAAATGCTTAAAAACATTTTAACAATCCAAAAAAGTATAAAAAAAATTAATCCAAAACACAAAAAAAAATTGTATCTAATAAAATTCTAAAAGAATAAAAAAAATTGTGATACAAGAATCTTGTATTACAATTTTTTGGATTTTTTCGGATTTTTAAAAATATTTTTTGGATTTTTTTTAATTTTTAGGATTTAAACCAAAAAAATGCGTTTTTTTACATTTTTTTGAATTTATTTGGATAAAAAAATAATACTTTATACTTTTTAGATTTTTTTTCATTTCTTTGGGGTAAATATAGTGCAGCATGGGTTCATGGATTCATGGGTCCATGGGTCCATGGTCCCATGGTCCAACCCATCTAGCCATCCACCCACGCATCCATCCATCTATCAGGCACAGGCTGGTGGTCTAGTGAAGGAAGGAAAGGTTGAATTGAAGTTCTCTTTCGTCAAAGAACCCGTGCAACTTTTCGACGGAGTACGGCTCGAAAAGAACGTTAACCGATCGCCATCATCTTCTTGACCGATCTTTCTTTGTGTACTGTTCCAAACCTTTTACTCTGCCCGATTTTTAACAATAATTAATATGTTATATTTACTTTGTAAACAGTATAAAATGTTATATGAATCGATTTATTCAGAACTGCGCACACTCATTTTGTCGAGCTTTCGGTGTCGACCATTTGTCGTGTCGAGTTTTCGGTGTCGACCATTCGTCGTGTCGACTTTTTGGTGTCGACTTTTCGCCGTGTCGACTTTTTGGTGTCGACCTTTCGCCGTGTCGAGTTTTCGGTGTCGAATTTTCACCGTGCCCTGTTTTTTTTTTCGCCGTGTACAGTGGTTTTGTGTACAGATTCTATAATTAGGTGGTGTTCGGTTTTCAGTGTCGAGTTATTTGGCATAGACATGGCTGCGTGCACAGTCGATCGGTGTACAACTTTTATGTAGCCCGTCGACGTGGACAGTTATGAGGTATGCAGTTTTCAGTGTAGAGTTATTAAATATAGACATGCCAGCGTGTACAGTCGACCGGTGCACACGTTTAGTGCAGACCGTCGATGTGTACAGTTATATGCTGTTCGATTTTCAGTGCGAAGTTATTTGGTGTAGACCTACCCCCCTGAGAGTCGTTCGGTGCACACTTTTGGTATAGACCTGCCCTGTTTAGAAAATTCTATTAAAACCAATAAAAAAAAGTGAATCGGTATGAATGAGTTTTTTGTCAGGGGTATTTCCAATTCATAACCATTTTTGTACTGAATGGGAATAAATAGGTAATACTACGTACCTGGACGAATGAATGGACTGTAGACTGCTGCTCCGTATTCGGTTTTACATGGACATATCCTATTGGTATTTAATCGGAAGTAATGAAGTTCAATCGGAAATTATATTAATGGTATGGTAAATTCTTGAATTGGTATCAATGGGAATATTCAGCCATTTACGTCAATCGGATCTTACCGGCGCCAACCGGTATCAGTAGCAATATTTAATAGGAACCTACAGGAAGAAACTGGTGAAGTCTATTGCTCTGAATGGGAATTGTCTGCGCCAAATTTAAATCGGAATCATACGAATATTTTTCCATAGGCGACAATCCCGTGCAATGGGAATTTACAGTAACCTATCGTAACCTGTGAATCGGTATCAATGGGACTGTTCAGCCGTTTACGTCAATCGGATCTTATCGGCGCCAACCGGTATCAGTAGCAATATTTAATAGGAACCTACAGGAAGAAACTGGTGAATTCTATTGCTCTGAATGGGAATTGTCTGCGCTACATTTAAATCGGAATCATACGGATATTTTCCCATAGACGACAAGCCCGTGCAATGGGAATTTACAGTAACTTATCGTAACCTATGAATCGGTATCAATGCGAGTATTCAGCCGTTTACGTCAATCGGATCTTATCGGCGCCAACCGCTATCAGTAGCAATATTTAATAGGAACCTACAGGAAGAAACTGGTGAATTCTATTGCTATGAATGGGAATTGCCTGCGCTACATTTAAATCGGAATCATACGGATATTTTCCCATAGACGACAATCCCGTGCAATGGGAATTTACAGTAACCTATCGTAACCCATGAATCGGTATCAATGGGAATATTCAGCCGTTCACGTCAATCGGATCTTATCAGTAGCAATATTTAAAATTAAAAAAAATATGTTTATCGAAATGTCAAAAAAAAAAATCGAAAAAATCAAATCAAAGTAGCTAAGCAGTAGTACATACAAAAAATTCTTCAAAAAATATGTTTATCAAAACAATCTAAGAAAAAAACAAGATGCAAAAATCTTGACAAAAAAAACTTGGCCTGCCAGTTTTTTTGTTTACAATAGCTGTCGTACACGGTTCATTCAAATAATCAAGGGAGAGGGAAAGTAACTGCAATAACTGCAGTAACTGTAATTGTGAAAAAAACTGGCACGCCAAGTTTTTTTTTGTCAAGATTTTTTGCATCTTGTTTTTTTTTAGATTGTTTTGATGAACATATTTTTTGAAGAATTTTTGGTATGTACTACTGCTTGGCTACTTTGATTTGATTTTTTCGATCTTTTTTTTTTAGATTTCGATACACATCTTTTTTTTTAATTACTTTGATGAACGTCTTTTTGGAAGAATTTTTTTGTTAAGAGACTGTTTTGATAAACATCTGTTTTGGGAAATTTTTTTTATTTTTAAGAGGTTTTTTTGATAAACATTTTCTGAACAAGAATACAATTTTTAAGTACTCGGCGTACCTTTTTAGTTTTTTTCAAAAAAGTATTTTTTGCTTTCATTTCACCTATTTTTGACATCCAGTCATGTAGTTTGGTTAATTATTACCAACATACAGTGAATAAACAGAATCATCATCCGGTAAAATATACTCGTGTAACATTTTATGCTGACGAAAGGCACCTTCGACATCTTGAGTACCTGCTCTTGATGCTCTGGTTCTTCGAAGGCAACTGCGTTAGGACCAGGAGGTGGTTTTCATCATGCGTAGCTGAAAAAAAACTTATCTCTCTCGCATGATGGATAAAGACATCTTTTGGTGCTGACGCAGTGCCTCTGAAGTTCTAGAGCATCAATGGCATCTGTATGTGGAGCTGGCGATGCCTTTCACCACTATATGTAAAAATGATATATATAATATATTATCAATTTTCACTGCGAGCCTTTAATTATGCATCGACAGGGGAAAATGTCTCAAATAGAATGCCAGCTCTGTCAGAAAAAGATTTATTTCTCGGTTTGGGTATATGTAAATAAGTGCACATTTTTCTGACGGACCATAGATTCCATTTTTAAAAAAGTTGAACCATCTTCCTGACAAATATATTTGTGTAACATTTTATTATATATTTCAAAAGCAAAAATAAAACGAAACTTGAGAGATAGGTTAGTCATAAAAAGATCGAGGAAAAATTAACTTTACACGTTCAACACAGAATTAAAAGAATATAAAAATAATTAACAATTTTGAATAAAAAGAAAATACTAGGTATGTTTAAAAGACATTTTATTTTTGTTTACACGAAGTACTCCTGTATCTACATAATAATAAACGTCGAGATGCGTTTCATGTTACACAAATAATCACTGCTTTAATCGCTTAATTACACGAATCACTGTTTTAATCGCTTAATTACACGAATCACTGTTTTAATCGCTTACAGAAAAACAATTTTTCAACAAAAAGTTTCCTGTCAGGCAATATCCGACTACTTCAGAGGCTCGATAGAATCCTGAACGCAGCACAGCAGTCGAAAGACGAGCCAGCTGATATGGCGAACGCATGCGCAGTAGACGCGAGGCGCATGCGCAATAGACGCGAGGACTCACATCACAGGACACTTTTATAATATTTTCGGACCTCGAGAGGTACCCGATGCCCATATCTCGGCATCTACCGCAAAGTTATAATCGGAACAGGGCGCGCTGAAAAGCTTGTATCCTATATATATAAAAAAAAGTGTCGTCCGAATTCCGATCTGCTGCTTCGTTTCCGAGAAAATCGAGAAGCAAGAATCCACTAACGGCATTTTGGAGTATATATACTTGGTAGCGTCTCGTCAACTCGCTTAAAAAAAAATCTTTTTTTAAGTACTTGGCGTCGAGACGCTACCGCGTCTCTTGATGGTAGCGTCTCGTCAACTCGCTTTAAAAAAAATATTTTTTTAAGTACTTGGCGTCGAGACGCTACCGCGTCTCTTGATAGGAACCTACAGGAAGAAACTGGTGAATTCTATTGCTATGAATGGGAACTGCCTGAGCTGCACGGAAATCGGAATGATCGGAATTGTATCAAGAAGAACTTCGCGAAAAAAACTTGCCAACCCGTAACTAGTCGTAACTAGTCGTAAAACTTGCCAACCCGTAAAAGTATCCAATAGAACGAAATTTTGTACAAGCTTTGAGTATGTATAGGTTGTAATTATTAAAAAATTGACATGTTAAAAATGGTTGCGTTTTTTTATTTGGTGTCGGTCAATACCGGCCAGTACCAATCTACCTCTATAGATACGTTTCTGATAGGTTGCAAGCATACATACGCGGCATTCCACCCCGTTTCGAACGGTCAAAAATGCGACCACTTCCAAAAAAAAAATCATTATTTCACCACAGTTTATAATTATGTAAAAGAATTTTTTCAGAATTATCGGATGGTTTTTTTAATTTGTCAAACTCGATTTTTGTTTGCCGAAAAAAATATTTGTCTATGTTCCATCTAAAAGCACCTTTTCCAATAATAAACACATTCGGAAAGTTCATTCAAAACTCCATCTTTTATTCCTTGAACATTTTTTTTTTGTATGCCTAAAATTTTCAAAGATACAGCGGTTTTAACCAAAAAAAATTACCAGTTTGGCATATCCTAAAAAAAATGATCTAAAAATTCTGAAAAAATTACAAACATTTCTTTTAATAATTATGAATTGTGGTAAAATTACGATTTTTTTGGAACTGGTCAAGTTTTTGACCGTTCGAATTGAGATAGAATGCCTCATTATATTCTATAAACACCAATTTACATTAATTCCGATTAAAGGACAATTTATTACTTCCTATTTCTTCCGATACAAACTTGTGTGTATTGTGACGAGTAATAAAAATATTGATTGTAGTTTTAATTTAATTTGCCGTTTCCCGGTCATTTCCAATTAATACGAATTGGGAGAAATACACAATCAAGAGACGCGGTAGCGTCTCGACGCCAAGTACTTAAAAGAATTTTTTTAAATGTGCGAAGGACGCTACCAAGTAGTTATACTCCAAAATGCCGGAAGTATTTGTTTGCACTACGTTACCTCACAAATAAATCATCGGATCGAAATGATATTAGAATGTTACTATAGAATGTCTATCCAAGCTTTACAGTTTGCTTAATTCCGAACACATTCGTTCGGTGGATTCTTGTGTACGATGATGGCGATCACGAATCGATCGAAAATTTTTCGATTGTACGTGAACCTGAATACGGGTGTGAGGTGATCAAGTACATCGGCAACGAAACATCGGATCGAATTTTTAAGGACACTTTTATCATATCATTCGGACCCAAGCTTTCCAATGGGCCTAATTACGATCATAATCGTCCAGCGGTTCCCGAGATATGATGAGGTGAACCTGAAATACGGGTGTGAGGTGATACGTGCTATACGCAAAAATTCTTCGGATTCTTCGGAAATCTTCACGATGGACCTGGAGAGTATTTTTATATCAAATATAAACTGATTGACACTAAGTTTGGTCAATATTGTTATTGCAGGAATGGAAAAATTTATCGTTAAAAAAAATGCTTTCCTCCTCGAGATTAAGAATAAGAAGAAGATCGCATTTGCAGGAAAAAATAGGTGAAATCAACCACAAAATACTTTTTTTCAAAAAAGTAAAAATGGTACGCCAAGTACTTAAAACGTTCAGAAAATATGTTTATGGAAAAACCTCTTAAAAATTAAAAAATCTACCAAAACAGATGTTTATCCGAACAATAAAAAAAATATGTGTATCAAAATGTAAACAAAAAAAAATCGAAAAAAATCAAATCAAACCAGCCAAGTAGTATTACAAAAATCTAAAAAAAAAAATACAAGATGTAAAAAATCTTGAACAAAAAAAACTTGGCGTGCCAGTTTTTTTTATATAATTTTTGAATGAACTACGTACGACAGTGATTGGAAAAAAAACTGGCACGCCAAGTTTTTTTCTTCAAGATTTTTTATATCTTGTATTTTTTTTTTAGATTTTTGCAATACTACTTGGCTGGTTTGATTTGATTTTTTCGATTTTTTTTTACATTTTGATACACATATATATTTTTTTAAATTGTTTTTCATATACACTGACAGTGCAATTCCGTTGACGCGATCGGTCAACGTTTGCTCATTTATTCCTATTGACAGAACGCAAAAAAAAAAAAAAACATTTGATTCCGATTGTTCGACCGGGCAATGTATTCCCATATATTGTTGTAAAATTCAAATCGTTGTAAGTCAAATAGGTCAATATCAATGTACACCGATTGATTTGTTTCTCATATATATGTATTTGCAATCAATATATATAATGTATGCAAATTCCGATTGATTCTAATTAAAGAATGATTCATCAACTCCTGTTCGTTCCTATTCAAACTCTGTAGCTGAGCATTATGATGATAGGCAGATTGATACCTATTGCGTTCTAGCTCAACTATAAGTTGCCGTTTCTTATTAATTCGTGATAACGAAATTGACAATCTCTCGCCGATTCATTCCGATTGATCGCGACTTGAGTGCAATACGCCATTTCCTATTAATAGCTATAAAGATTCAGCCGCAGAGGACCGTCAACATTGGCTGATTCATTCCAGTAGACAGTTTACTTACAAAAATACATTGAATCCGATTGTTCGGCCGGACGATGCATTCCCATAGAAGTATTGAACCCAACAAGGATTTCACCGATTGCTTCTTGTTGCATAATTCAAATCGCTGTTAGTCAAATAGGTCAATACCAATGTATACCGATAGATTCGTTGCTCATGTGCACATGCAATGTATGCAAATTCCGATTGATTCTAATTAAAGAATGATTCATCAACCCCTATTCATTCCTATTCAAAGTCTGTAGTTAAGTATTGTGATCATAGGCAGATTGATACCTATTGCGTTCTAGCTCAACTGTAAGTTGCCGTTTCTTATTCATTCCGAAAGAAACGATGACGAAATTGATCAACTCTTGCCGATTCATTCCGATTAATCGCGACCCGGGAGCAATACGCAATTTCCTGTTAATAGCTATAGAGATTCAGTCATCGAGGTCAGTTAACGATACCTGATTCATTCCAGTTGACAGTTTATCGGAAAGAAACACATTGAATCCGGTTGTTTGACGGGACAAGACATTCCCATAGAAACATTATACTTACCGATAGATCCCGATATATGATCAAACATTACAACCCATTTCAATCCCATAAGCTCGATATAGAGCCACTTTTCAATGGTACTTTCCGATTAAATCTTGTATAAAACTAAAATGGGGGAATTTCCTATACAATCCGATTCGTTATTTCAATGGGAAAGTGAGCATTCTATGGGATATTACCAGGACAAAAAACTCATTCAAACCAATACGTCGTCGAAAAATAATATTTCCTATCGGGAAGCCAATTTTATCGGATAATAACGATACGTTCCGATTGATATCACGTGCCAATTCAATCCTACTGATACCTATTCATTTCCAATGGGAGCGCAAATTGTTCTCCGATTAAGACTATTCATTCCGATAGAAATCCTATAGGTTACAATCGGTTTCAATCAGTATCTATAGGATTTTCTAAGCAGGGATGTCTTCGTGTAGACTTGGGAGGTGTACAGTCGGTCCCCACCCTATCTGCCCTATCTTTGGATGAGGGCCTCGTGCGAGGTTTCGGTCCCGATTTTTCTCATTACGATTTTGTGTCTTGACCCGTGAAGTGCCGTTGCTTACTGAGAAAGTTAGTGCCAGTTCCGATTTTCCGGCAATAGTGATAAATAAACTACAAGGGACAGTATTGACTTCGCGCACCACAACATCATTTGTCACTGTTACTCTTCATGCTGTTTCTCCAGATTGGCAAATGAAAACTCACACGTTGGATTCGTTAAATATGTCGGAGCAACACACGGCTGAAAACCTGAGAGATCACCTCGGTCGCGTAGCTTCAAATTGGAACTTACAAAATAAGGTCGTTGCTATCGCTCACGATAACGCGAGTAATATTACAGCAGCAGTTCGATCGAGTAGTTTGCTTAGATCTAGTGTCCCCTGCTTTGCACACACGCTGCAATATGCAATTAATTGCGGTTTCTATCATCTTGTCAAATGCTAACACTATTGTTAGTCGTTTCAAGCACTCTACGATTGCGACTACAGGGCTCAAACAGTACCAACGTATTCTCGATCTGCCAGAGCATGCTTTGATACAGTGATGCAGGACTCGATGGAACTCGAGTTTTTACATGGCAGAACGCTTAATAGAACGACCTGTAATCATCGCAGTCCTCAATGACGAAGAGATTACGAAGAAAAGTACATGAGAAGAGCTAACGATGCCGGACGAAGAGTGGGACCTCCTTGAAGATACGATGAAAGTTTTGCGACCGTCCGAGGTCGCTACGAGAGTAATGTGCAAGGAAAATTACCCTACGTTATCGATGGTTACGATAGCAAGTCTGAAGAAGATATTGCGCACTGAATTGAACTCACAATTTCTCGGATCGGACAAAGTCAACGCCGCTTCTCTGGCCTGCGTTCTTGATCCCAGGTAATACACGATTTATTATCATATTAGTAATTTGTGATACAAGTGCGGTGAAGCGAACTTTATAAGCATGCTGTGAAGTGACTCGCACAAGCCGCAAGAGTACCACAGGAAAACGAGCCGAAGGCGAGTGCTTCCTCTAGTATGAGTGCGGCGAGTATTTTACTTCACTCGGTGCGAAAATGGCAGTTTTTACGCATGCTTCGCGTCGATAAAACCCTCATTTCCACACTTGTGTAGAAAAACTTTTAACTCGAGCGATTACAAAACTCGCCTTCGGCTCGTGCTGCAAACTCACACACGTCAGAAAACATTTTATCGCACTAGTATCAGTAGTGCGATACCAGTTGCTTTCGTAATTTTAGTACCTATAAATTACAATTACTTATAGATCGTAATTTTTTATTTTTAAGTAATCACTTGAAATAATTGTAATTCTGTTAGAATCAATTACGACTACTGTAGGTACTGCAATTTTTTGTTATTCAAATTATACTTTCTAGAAACAAAAAATACCCTGAAAAAATAATTTTTCACACTACTTCCTCATGTAATTTTCTTTTAATTGTAATCCTTGTATGAGAACGCATTTTTTGTCATTTGTTCACTTTCTATTAGACGAAGAAATGCGAGTTAATAAAAAATGATGACGAAATAATGTAATGTAATGTCACAGGTAATTTGCAGTCACTCAAAGTAATTGTAAAAGGTTTCCTATGAATTGAAATTGCTCGAAGCAATTGTAATTCATTTACCTCTAATTGAAATGATTCGAAGTAATTTTAATTAACTTTCCGCCAATTACAATTGGTGACAACAATTCCAATTCATTTCTCGTGTTTTACAATTGCTCAAAAAGTAATTGTATTCAATTGTGATACAATTATCATTATCCGAGGTAATTTTGTGATTGGTAACTTTCCATCCTGATTCTTTTGAATTCTGCTCATGAGTATGCTTACTTGAATCGTTAAAAAAAATTAACAAAAATAAAATATTTTTAGATATAAAATCATGTCTGCTGATACAATCATAGATTCGCCGACAAACACTACATAGATCTAAGCCAATACACCCTCCAGTTTGCCGATGATACAGCGCTAATATCACATAAAAACACACTACCAGAAACAATGCATACACTACAAAACTCAAAATAAGTAGCTGGTTCAACAACTGGCGGCTAAAACCAAATCCACGGAAATCCCAATTAATCATCTTTAACCATAGAATCAACCTACCCTCTCCAAAAATCAACATGTATAACATCGAAATAGCACCGAACAACGAACAAAATATCTGGGAATCTACATAGACCAAAAACTCAACTTCAACTTCCACCTCCAGCAATGTAAAACCAAAACAGCATCCAGAGCCGCACACTTCAGAAGCATCACGTTTAAAAACCAAGACATCCGAATCCAACACGTCTCGCAAATCTACAAATGCATATGTCACCCGATTATGGAGTACGGCCACCCGATATTCTCAAACTGCAAAAAAACAGTCCTACAAAAAATAAGAACCGCCGAAAGGAGCGCACTCAAACGTCTCACACGCGTACGTAACCCTACAAACCCTCTCTTCAACCCACGAAACTCTCTGCTATACGAAAAAACCGGAATAATACCAATTACAAATAGACTGAAAGATCTCACTCAACGATTTGCTTGTGAAAACTTAGAAAACATCGAACCACTGTGCATCCAACGACCAACACACATCATCACTACGCATAAATACCCTACCCATACCATACACGAAACCCTCAAAAGAATGTACGACGAAAACCATACTTAAAAACCAGCTCATTGCCGCACACTTACATACACTAACTCAAACTCATTCTGCCCTACATAAATCACAGACACCTAGATAAACCAAAGAAACTCTCGAGCTGAAGGACCAAAGTCGATGGCTCGTTAGCGGATAATGTTACCGATACATTTATGTAATCACCAAGCCAAATGTAACATACTTGAACGATCGACAACCGATGTAACATCTCGCTAATAAATTACTTGTACTACTACTGTCTGCTGAAAACGACATGTTCAGTGACCGAGTGATGCAGGAAATTGAAGAGTTCCTGCGTAAAGAGAACGTCCCATCGCAGTCACCGCCTTCAAAAGACAAATATGGGAAAGAAATGGACTATTTGTTCGATGATGATATCGAGCTCGTTCTACTCAACAATTGTCGCAAACTTCGATTTCCCAGTACTCGTTCAGATCTTCCGAGTTCACGCAAGACTTGCGCGAAAGTCCTATTGCTCGGACTGAAGATCCACTTCAGTGGTAGAAATCGAGGCAAAAGAAATATCCGAATCTTGCCAAAATCGCTCGAAAGTACATGACAATTCCAGCCACTTCCGTATCGTCGGAACGAGTTTTTTCAACGGCAGGGAACATTTAACGCCAAACAATTTGTTTGCCCCCGGAAAGCGCCAACATGCTCATTTTTTTGTACCAAAACAGAGATGTATTGAGATACGTAATTAGTTCGTAGGAGTGAGATTTTTTAAATCATTGAACATACGATTATTTGCTTAGATTGGACGCGAATCTAAGAATACAAATAAAACAGATCATGTTCCAAAAATAAATGTCTGATTAATTTAATCTGTTTTCTTGTATTCTCAATAAAAATTAATAGCCGGCTAAGCCGCGGCTCACTTTTAGCCGACTAAACCGTGTTAGCCGGCTTAGCCGAAGTTAATTTTTAGCTGGCCAAACCATCTTAGCCGGCTAAGACAGCTTGGCCGGCCAAACTATAATGTCTATTAGCCGGATAGGATTTTTTAGCCGGCCAAGGCGGCTCAACTGTACAGCCCTAATAGTAGGTACTTCCAAAACAGATATTTTGCCTCGACCTCACCGAGCCTACTTCTAGCAAGCCTAGTTACATCGGCTTGGTTTTTTCACGGGTTAACGGGGAAAACCTGAGGCAAATTATCTGAAAGGACGGCCGTCGTGTGCTCTTCGTAACTTAACACATTCCGAAATGCCCGGACGTATTAGGTTTAGGTCACAATATACCCGGGATATCGATCCGACCTACGCCTATAGCTCAAATCCAATCAATCCCTAGCGGGTTCGGCCACCGTGAAAAGCCACGGTGGTTATCACCAAGAACACCACAGTGGTTTAGTGTCAAAACATAACCGCATAAACTACTGTGAAAACTGCAGGCCCAGTGGACCCAAAAGTTCGAAGGAGGGCTTGCGCCCTGGTGGCTTCTAAAATAACCACCATCCAGACGACCATATAAATCACTGTCGGATTAAATTTAAGTAAGCTTACAACACGGTGGTTTTTTCATCGAAACTACGGTTGAAGCCACCGCCCGAGTAAACTAAAGGGAGCTTGCAGGACGGTTGTTTTCCCGTCGAAATCCCCGTACAACTACTATTCGGATGAGCTCAAAGTACGGTTTGAAACGAATGAGGTCGAAGTTGGTGTCACTTTGAAACCACTGTTGAATTTTTCGTTACGGGCGCCGTGGAAACCGTCATCGAATTTGGGATGTTTCCTGCAATTTTAAATTTCCGATGCGAAATGTTAGAAGATAAAGCCATTGTCAAATGACTTTGACTCTTACAGAGATGGGCGAATTTGTAATTGGCCATTACCGCATTACAAATGCACAGAACAATGAGTAATTAAAAGAAATTCAATTACTCATTATTTTGAACATTTGTAATTAATTTGCATTTAATTATCCATTAATTTCTGCATTTGTAATTAAACAACATTTAATTACTTATTGATTTAAGCATTTTTAATTGACACAAAAAGTAATTAAATTACATCAATGTAATTTAATTACATGATTATAATGAAATTACGTGAATTATACAACACACTTGGTTTGTTTTTGGTGGAGCGATACGAGCACTCAGTCCTGCTGGACCATTGTACTCGGGCCTTGTGGGGCACTCGCGATGCCTTAATTGTCCACGTTGTGTTCCTCAGACGCGGAACACAACCGACAGGCGTTGTTCGGATCTTTCTTGACTTGACACCTTCCTTCGTAGGGATTACTGGTTACACAGGGTATCATGGTCAGTCCCCCGTCCCCCAGCATCCCTTCTTGGGGTTACCGGTAGCACAGGGTGTCTGGTCAGTCCCCCGTCCCCCAGCAGGCCTTCTTTGGGGTAGCCCAGGGTATCATGGCCAGTCTCCCCCCTGTTCCCAGCGCCCCCTTGTTGGGATTGTCGGTAGCCAGGGTATCATTACCTAGTCCCCCGTCCCCCAGCATCCCTATCTGTAGTCAAGCTAGGGAAACATGGTCGGCCTCCTTAGAGCCCCAGGTTAAGGAGGCCAGGCTGCAAGTATTCTAGGATAGTCGCCTGGAATCCTAGAAGCATCGTTATGACGCACCATACCCCGGTGCCATGAAGCCCGAGCACGATAGCTTACACTCTGGCCAGGGATAGCTATTGCGGAGCGTCGAGTCTGATACACACAGACTCGGCGTCCCAGGCGATGGGTACGCTACGTCCCCTACGCCGATTCGGTCTCAGGTTCGATTCCCGACGTCGGACTTTCGTCGCGTCTCACCGAGAATGAAAACAATGGAGTACAGCTATATACATCCGACACTCACACTTGGAGTTACCGTGTGCGAGTGACCGATGTATATATCTGGAGCTTCGTCTCGTCCATGTTTTTTTCCCTTCTCGTCGAAACATACAAAGCCGGGAATCGAACCGTCGACCTCCCGATGCTTAGGTCTTAGAGGCGAGCACGCTGACCACTAGACCACCGCACCGGTATAACACACTTAAGAGTAAGATAATTTTATACTTGAAATTATATAGAACCATTTTGAAAAAATACTTCATACAGTTTAAACGGCAGATTCTATTTTGTTTTATTTGTAGAGACGACATGACTTATTTTACGAACAATACAAGCACTACAGAAAAATTAAACGGCTACGATTAAACAATGACGCAACAATCGCTTGCAAACGCACAACATGTTCATTCAGCCAAGAACAGTTCGATATGAACGTGACACGCTATGTTTTAGAAAGCGGGGCACCATTGAGGACTGTAGAAACGCCGGTTTTTCGAAAAATGTTTGACGGTACGCAAGCGCTATACAAATAATTCCCATCATGTTTTTGCATAACAGATAAAATATGTGGCCAAACTCTAATTATATTAAGGATGCACTGGGAAAAATAGATTGTAAGATTCGTAATATCTAAGATAGTGCAAATATTTATTGCAATGGTTACTATGTGGATATTACTGTGTACAACGAGCATTCGTATAATTGCACTCTGATATTGTTCCCGGCGCTATTCAGTTATTGTAGAGATGAGTTACTAATGCTTACTATATAGAGAATAGTCACTACAATCGCAGATATTCTCGAATACAAACATCGCATTGTAGACTACTTTCAGGACAATATTACTAACTGAATACTAATACTACATGCACAGATATTAGCCGAAACAATCCACGTAGTGACTAATAGTAGCTATTATGTAGAACCTGTAGATGGCAATGGCAATGATCTGAAGTGTTATAGATATTAATTTCGACATAAAGCATAGTTTCATTATTAATATTCAGATAGTATTTCTTATCACAGTCGCAATTGCAATATAAAAATGTATTAAGCGGGATTACCGAACTTGAGCATGTATCACACATACATTCCCAACCAAAAGTTTAATTTGATAAAAATTTCACTACTTCGTGATATACCAAAAGTCTGAAAAAAATCAGCCGTATTAATGATGTCCAGACTTTTGATTTTACATAATAATAATGCCAAAAAGTTATTAACAAATGATAAAAAAATTAATTGTTAAAAAAAAAACAGACAAACACAATTATTGTCTCATCTTAAATGAATTCCTGGATTTTTTAAAATTCATATTAATTTTTTCCGAATTTTCTTACATTTCAATTTTTTTTCATTCGAAAATTTGAAAAATCGATGTCGGCACACGAATTTCTGATATGTTTTCGTATCACGATTCTACAGTACACACAAAAAATTTCGAGGCGATTGCACCAACAGTTCCGTAGTTATAGCCTTACAAACATTTCAGAAACGGAATATTCAAAAATGTAAGAAAATTCCGAAAAAATGCATGCGGCTTCTAAAAAATCAATTAATTCATTTGAACAGAGAAAAAAAGGATTATTGATTATTAGTTGAACAATTTTTTTAAGCAATTTCTTAATAACTTTTTGATATTATTATTATGCAAAATTAATGTTATTGACACCTTTAATACAGTTGATTTTTATCAGATTTTTATACCATTAGGAAGTGTTCAAATTCTCACTGAATCTCACTTTGGGAATGTACGTGTGAAGCATCCTTAATCGCAAGACAATAAGGGGTCTTCGGCTACGTAACCATATTGAACCGACTAGTATAATGTATTGTCGCCGTTCGTATCCAGATATTGAAAAATCTGTAGTGAGTTTCGGGGGGAATCGGGAGTTCGTCCAGTGTTTGTCAGTCGCTGCTGTGGCGCACAACGGCACGGATTCGCGTGGCGCACAACGGTTCATGTTTTATTGTTTCTGTGTGTGTGTGTGGAAAAATTTGAGGGATGATTTACCGAAGCGTATTACTCAGCAATTAGATATAAAGCATCCAGGAAAAAAATGTTCTACGTCGGATTGGGTAAAAGTGTATAACACCCTTTATAAGTGGCACTATACACTTTTTATCGGTGTGCAAGACGAACTGCCCACGTTTGGCAAGGTTGAGGATATATTGATAGCGAAGGGAACGAAGGAGATATTTTTTCGATGCACAAAATATCACACTCTTGAATTCGTTGATCATATGTGTGCTTATAAAGTAATCTTGACTTGTGCCGAGGAAATCATTCAGCAAACTGACCTGATAGAATTCAGCCCTCAAATAATTGTCGAAAATATCAAAGGAAATGTATATATAGTTCCGCAGGGTCACTTTTAACTGATAGTTATTATATTTTTAATAGATTAATAGATTAATAGATTAATAGATTAATAGATTAATAGATTAATAGATTAATAGATTAATAGGTTAATAGATTGTAAGCTTTCTTAGTATCTGTGATATTAGAAGATCACGTATAGCGGATAGAATATGAAGATATTCAATGGTACAATAATAGATTGCAAGCTTTCTTAATATCTCTGATATTAGAAAATTACGTACAGTCGATAATATATGAAGATATTAAATAGTACAATATTAGGTTGCAAGCTTTCTTAGTATCTCTGATATTAGAAGATGACGTACAGCCGATAGTATACGAAGATATTCAATCGTTGAATACGAGATTGTTGGGATTGTTATTATCTGTAGATAGTATTGGATAATATATTATCACTACTATAAATAGATACTTCCCTTTACAATAATTAGTCCTATCCATATACGAAATATAAAATATGCTACTGGGTATTATCTGTCTGCTATCCAGTACAATATATTTCTTTCAGTGTGCATCACACATATGTTTCCAACCAAAAGTTTAATGCGATCAAAATTTCAGTATTTCGCGACATGCCAAAAATGCGTCGCATTATATATATCAATAACTTTAATTTTGCATAATAATAATACCAATAAATTATTAACAAATGACCCGAAAAATTAATTGTTTAAAAAAAATCAGACTACTTTTTATATTCTCTTTTTAAATGAATGCCTTGATTTTTTTTTAATTCATATGAATTTTTTCAGAATTTCCCATCATTTCAAAATTTGTTTTCTCGAAAATTTAGAAAATCAATCTGGAGGCATGAATTTTGGATATGTTTCAGTATCACGATTATACAGTACACACAAAAAGTTTCGAGGCCATTACGCCAACCGTTCCGTAGTTACGGCCTTAAAAAATTTTCAAAAACGGAAAATGCAAAAATGATAGAAAATTCTAATAAAATTTATGTGGCTTCTAGAAAATCAATGAATTCATTTAAAAAGAGAAACAAAAGGTTTACTGATTATTTGTTGAACCATTTTTTTTAGCAATTTGTTGATAACTTTTCGACATTATTATTATGCAAAATGAATGCTGTTGGCACCTTTAATACAGTTGATTTTTTCAGATTTTTATACCATTAGGAAGTGTTCGAATTCTTACTGAATCTCACTTTTTACTGGGAACATTCCCAGTCAAACTTAAGGATCAGTACTTAAGTCCTTAAGTCCTCAAGTACAATATAGAAATTAAAATTTCCAGATTTGAAAATAAAGCAGGGTGATGGTTCCCTTAAACATATGTCAAGACGTAGGCTCAGTGTGAATATCGATACTATGTGCGCGGAGAGTACCGTGAAAATCCGAAAGGAGACGTCCACAATCAAATATTTTTGCGCAACTGCGGATATTTGGACGGGATCGAATCGACGATTTATCGGTGTTACAGTTCACTGGGTAATTTAATTCCTTGTATTGATTTATTAAGGGCTTCCGCCATAGTAAATGGGTAACAACGCACGCATATTTCGTTATTTTTGTTGTTGTTAAATATACGCTTTATCGACTTGATTTTTATAGAATGAAAGGAGGATATATTAAAGAACATTTAATAACTTCTCCACTCAATTTTATTGTTATTGTGTATGTTTTTATCGATAGGCGTAAACTATTTTTTTCGAAAGCTCGTTTGCGGTGGCCCTCTGCCACTTTCCACGTGACGGTCTCTAACTTTCGTAATTCGTTGAATTTCGACATAAAAATTGTACTGAATATTCTTGACACTACAAACTATAAGAAAATAAAATTTTTTTAAATTCAAAATTTAATGTTGCGTAAGCCCTTAACTCGTATTGTGCCTGTATCTTCACTATATTGCGAAATTCAATATTCTATTATTAATCTAAAAAAATTCTACTTACTAAATCTGAAGATCTGTTTAACTGGTTACCTGTTTAGAAGTAGCTACGGAGTCAATATTTTCAGATTTGTATAAGCGTATAATTTCTGTAGATACTCATTGTTGTCTGTAGTATCGTAAGTAATGATTTTAATTACTTGGATTCATAGATTGATGAAGGAACGCTGGAACGTAAATCGGCAGCTATTGCGTGCATGCGCTTTCCGGGTACACATTCACACACAGCTATCGCAGAGGCACTTGTTGAGATCTACGCGTCTTTTGGCTTAGATAATCATAATATCGTAGCGACAGTAACGGATAACGGATCTAATTTCGTTAAAGCCTTCAAGGTCTTTGGAGTAGATATTGACGAAGTCTTTTCTGCCGGTATGTTCTTGCAAGTGCATTTATTATACTCGGTGCGAAGATGCCAGTTTACCGCACGCTTCGCGTGCACAAAACCCCCATTTTCACACTTCGTGAAATAAAATTTGGTACAATACTCGTGCGAAAACCTTTTTCTGAACTCGTGTGATTGCAGCACTCGTCAGAAAAAGTTTTATCACACTAGTATCGTCAATTACTATTATTTCATTACAAAGTTAATTACGTTATTCGTGAAAACATTTCTACAAATGTCTTTGTGTCACTTTTCCTTTTCCCAAACGTGTCACTCTGAAAGTCCTTCAATATTAGTACATTACTCCACGAGGGTGAAAAAGTGTTTCGCACGAGGGATGTACGAAATTTTTCATCACAAGGTGCGAAAATGGCGGTTTTACGCACGCGAAGCGGGCGGTAAAGTGGCCATTTCCGCACCGAGTGATGAAAATATATTTTTTCACAACCAGTATAATAGAAGAACATATTACACCGATGCTAAAATGGATCAGATGATTATTTTTTACGTTTCTAGTGAATACGACAGGCACTCAATCGTTCATTCAAGTCGATGTACTTTACTAGTAGCCATAAAATGTCCGCCAAAAATCTTTAATTCCACAACTTTATTTTTATTTTTAGATGAAAATTGCGATGAGGATAGTGACAGTGACTGTTCCGATAGTCTCAGTGTCGATGTTGACGTTCTGCCCGAAGAAACCCTCGAGAAAGAAGCTTTCGATGATACAGACGAATTTCGTGTTATGCTGCCAGTTCATATTCGCTGTGCTAGTCACACTTTACATCTTGTTGCATCGACAGATCTTATCCGGGCAATACAAGCATCGCAAGGTCTCGCTAAGATACACGGGGAGGCTCTTAACCGATGCACTTGCAGTGAGAAGCAGTGAAACTGTACTTGGGGAAGGCATTGCTCCGACCTGTCGTAACTCGGTGGAACTCTCTCTATGACGCTCTGAAAAGAATAATATAGCTCAAGGAGAAAATACTTCATCGCGACATGAACCAAATCGTTCAATTGAGGAATCCACTAAGGCAAACTGATTTCTTATATCTCGAAGAATATGTCGAGTGTATGAAGCCGCTAGCGGAAGCAATTGACATATTGCAGGGCGAAAGTTATTGTTTTTACGGCTACCTTTTCCCTACATTGGTTGTTTTGAGAAGGAAAGTTGAAAACTTGTTGGCCAAAACCACGATCACGACATGCCGGCCCTTGCTTGAAGCGATACAAAATTCGTTATCATCGCGATTTAAAAATTTCTTCGAAGTCGAGGATGTCGGAAAACTTGCTGCGGTGG
Source organism: Ichneumon xanthorius (assembly GCA_917499995.1). NCBI lineage: Eukaryota > Metazoa > Arthropoda > Insecta > Hymenoptera > Ichneumonidae > Ichneumon > Ichneumon xanthorius. Next base: position 17,119,972 of record OU824207.1, read on the forward strand.
CAGCGGTCACTCATCCCAAGTTTAAAGTGCGTTGGTTAACGTGTTTAGATCACCACTTGCAACAAAAAGTACGGGAAATTGTGCTCAAAGCAACGTCCGAGGCGGAACCTTGCGATCAAGATCGACAACCCGAGGCCGATCGTATGGACGAGGATTATTTTGATTTCGGTGATGGTGTGGTTGAGCAACCGGATCCCTTTGGCCAGCACGGAGAATCGGAAATCGAGCTTCTCAAATATCTGTCAAGTGTGGACACGAGTTTAGAGAGCTTAAAAGGGTTTCCTGTAATTCGTCAGCTGTTTATGCGGTACAACACGCCATTGCCGTCATCAGCACCGGTGGAGCGACTCTTTAGTTATGCCACGATGATGGATATACCTAAATTTAACAGGCTGACTGATGCTCACTTCGAGCAACGGGTCCTCTTCAAAGCCAATGCATCAAAACCTTATTTGTGAAAGTAATATCTGTATAGATCAATTGATACTATGAATCAATACTATACTAGACCTTTCGCAGAATAATCCCATAGAGCCTTAATTGTTTCTACAGCACGAATCGGGCAACGACAACACATGAATTGTGGATTCCGAAGATGCAGTGATGAACAGCAGGCCATCATCGTCGTCATCCTGGCGAATCAATCGAAGATTACTGACGACCACCTCGCGACTCAGCGTTGGCGATTAAAAGTTGAAGTTTCGTCGGTGCCGAAGCTTGAAATTTCGTCAGTCGAAGACAGCCCGCCATTAGCCGACCATCGTCAGCGTACTTCCGAGCTAAGACCGCTCCGAAGCTCCGTTTTTGAATATTTTTTTTACAACACGGTAGTCAAGCGTACGGGGCTATCTGTCGACCGAATTATTTACTCATATATTTTTTTTTTGTTGAATCTGTGAGAGATTGAGGAAGAACTATTTATTTATATTTTTTTTTGTCGACCGTGCGAGCCATCGAACTATTTATTTATTTTTTGTCGAATCTGCGAGACTCAACCTCTCTCGAAGCCGGTGCGCAAATGCGCGTGTGATATCGAACTATTTTTTTTTTTTTTTTTGGCACGTCTGCGAGACTTAATCTCAATCGAGGCCAGATTCAGATGTAATAATTGTCATACTGTATATATATTAGGGTGATTCAAAAAAAAATTTTTTTTTTTTTTTCCTTTACCCACCGTGTAAATGTATCGTTTTCGATCTGAAAATGAACCTCACGAAAGGGGTACACTGTAAAAAAATGCTAAGCAGTGCCGCATTCTACGTTTATACCCAAATATGCGGCACCTCTTAAACTTAATTGTTAAAGACCCCTTTCGCGAGGTGTTTTATTAAATTGAAAACAGTACTTCTAGAGCATGGAGCTTAAGATTGGTCATTTTTTGTACGTGAACAAAAAAATTGGTCCTCAATTTAGTCAGCATTTTTTTTTTTTTTTTAAGATCTCTGTCCCATCCTCTAAAAGTCTCAATTTCGATCTCAAGCTAAGCCTCGCGAAAGGAGGACACTGTAAAAAAAAATAAAACGGTGCCGCATTCTACATTGGTATCCGATAAAAAATGCGGTACCTCTTAAAGTTAATTTTTAACGCCCCCCTTTTTGCGAGGTGTATTTTCAGTTGAAAACAATAGTTTTAGAGGGTGGGAGTTAAACGTTTTGTAATTCTTCCTTCTCTAAAAATACAGATTTTAAATAAAGTTGTATTTCACGTATAATGGAACATAAAAATGTAGACGTCAAAGACGACGACTTTGCTACGTTATTTTTTTTCTTGTTACGTGCATCTCTATCGCCAGGATCAGATACCGGAAGCTGTGCTATTAGCGCTTAGCATTTTTACGGTGCTCTCGTGGCCAATGGATGGTTGAGAGCAGTTGTCGTATGCCAATAGTATAATTTGTCCTCGCTTGAACACTGAAAGCTGAAACAAACAAAAAAAACTTTCATTATTATATATTAAAAAACAATTAGTACTTATCTGCGTACTCACCATGCAATGGAAAGCCCCGAAACCTCCGTCGTGACATGCCCCAACAACGTCCCGGAACAGGTCCCTTGTCGACCGGTCGATGGCTCCTACATCTGAAAAATGAAAATGAAAATCAAAATATTTAAGTATCAAAATCGAAAATATTACAGATTAAAATAACACTTACATAGAATGGAGATCCTTTGACGGAGTTCCATAATCCGCTGGAACCTTTGTGTCTCCAATGGCGATGAAGCCAGGATACATAGCAGCTTCCTCGCTGGTACCTATAACAAAAAGCCAAATATTAATATTAAATCTAGTACTATACTCACACTAATCCTCGAGGTAGCTCTGTAGCATGTGCCTCCTCGGCAGGCTTCTCCAACCTTGCCCAGTCGACCCTACGAGAGGTACACTGACAGTCGCCTCAGCTATCGTATAACCTAAAACAGATAAAAAAACACATAAAATTAATATGAATAATTATTATTAATACCACTGAACAAGTGAGCCACTTGTACTGCAATTGATGTTACTTACCTGTATATTTCTTCCCACTGGAGACGTGCTGTACCTGTTGCATCTGTAAACGTCAACACAGACACAGACGACATTTCCACAGCGAGAATCACTGACACAAAACATTGTCATGCACTGGCGATGCACACAAAAAATAACTAATTATTGTATTAACACTTTGAATCGAGCCATGCACACTTTCACTCAATTAATTCACATTTTATTTGCAAAAACCGGCGACGAAAACTATCTAACGCGGTCGCCCCCGTAACACGTTCACTCAGGGCCCCGCGCCTCCGCGGTACCCGGTCCGACCGGGTAGGAGCGTCCCTACTACGGGCGCTTCACGCATGAAGCCCATAACCAGGGCTGCGTTCAGAAATCATACCCGGGTAACGAGCTTCTCTCTCTGACATTCGTACCCGCGCAACACTCTCTCTCTTTCTATGTTATCCGAGATAAGTTTCTGAACGGGCCGCAGTTGGCAGTCGCTGGCTCAAGGTATGCTGCGCGTTCCCACCGCCAGGTGGTGATTTGGCATAAGGTCCTCCTCATCGTGATTTTTGTTTTGTCTCCACGTTGGTGGACAAAATGGGTCACGCTCGTGAAAAAAACGCGATATATTTAATCGGTCACGAGAGTACAAAACTTCACGGATCCGATTTCCCATCGAATAAACAAGTTCTGAGGTTGTTTTTTCACAAACATAAGTCGCTCAATCTCACGATTCGAAAAAGTGCACTGGCCACGATAAAGGAAGTAGAAGATGTATGGAGGCCAACGCAAGTTCCCATGCGTCGAACACAACATTCCGCTACTAAGCTCGAAAAACTATACAAATTATGGAAGAATTTGCAAAAAAGCAGACTCCGAAAAAATTCTCGAAAACAAAAAATAAAAGAAACGGCCTTTCAAAGTAGCCTTGCCAATCTTTTCGACATCGCACATGACAAAGCGTTACACATGATACGATCTCGAAAGACCCGAGAGTTCTTCATGGAACAAAGACGAAAGCGGCGACGAGAATCTGAATCATTCGATAGTGAGAACGATGAAGTGAATAGTCCAGGTATTTATGTTCAATTTTATACTCCAAATTGCGATCGAGTTACATTGAACAATAAAAAATATGATTGTGAATTGCAATAAACAGTTCTTACGGGAAAATTTTAACATTTTACCAATATTGTTTTTGGCAAATTTGGTTCCACTCTAGTATTAATTGTGAAACTTTTGATTGTAGAATCTAGTCAGCCTCTCAGTGCTGATACCGTACTGACTGAAGAAGGCTTGAGCACAGATAGAAACTTCGAAGACGAAACACCCGGTCCTTCTAAGCCGAAAAAAACCAAAATCATGTCTGAAAGCCTTGCTTCGGCACTCGATCGGACAAAGACGAGTAGTAGAAGTGCAACACACATAGTAGCTGCAGTTGCATCTAGCTTAGGTCATGATATTGACACGATTAATTTGAGCTACAGTGCGATACATCGAAACCGCTCCAAACGTAGAGTTCTTATTTCGTCAGAAGTAAAAGAAAGTGTGCAGACTCCGAAAGGTCTTGTGGTGCATTGGGACGGCAAGTTACTACCCGATCTAACTGGCAAAGAAACTGTCGAAAGACTTCCAATAGTTTTATCAGGATCAGGTTCAGAACAATTACTCGGGGTTCCAAAGATAACCTCAGCGACAGGCGCTAATCAAGCTGCGATTATTGTCCAAACCTTGAACGCCTGGAATCTTACGGACCGTGTAAGTGCCATGTGCTTCGATACAACGAGTAGCAATACCGGTAAGCGCTTATTATAATTTCGATGCAATTCTGACTCTATTTTTGCAAACATGTGAACATAGAAATTACGCTATAAACTTCAATGATCCATGAAAAATGTTCCTTACCCTATACTTCTTTTGTTAAAAGGACGATTCAATGGAGCGTGCACGCTAATTGAAAACACTTTGGGCCGAAGTTTGATTCATTTGCCGTGTCGCCATCATGTTTTCGAATTAATTTTGAGAAGTGTCGTCGAAATTTACTGGCCAACAACGACTGGACCAAACGTCCCAATATTTAAGCGATTTCAGCAAGCGTGGGATGGAATTGACACATCGCGGTATAATACTGGTTTGAGCGACAACATTGTAGCCGAGGTTCTGAATGACAAGAAGGACGAAATTCTAGCATTCATTTTTCAGCAGCTCGAGGTACTCAATTGACAATTTCAGTGATTGAAGTGGTTAGTGTGCGACTTCGGCGGTTACTTTATTTATTCTTATATAAAATGAATTTGTTGGCTTTTCCGCATGCATATGAATTTTTTCCGAATTTTCTTTGTTTTACGAAAGTCCCGTTTTTAAAAAAATGCTGTATGAATTACGGCTCTATTCATGAAATTATTCGTTCAATGACTCGGTAGCTTCTTACGCGTCATATGCAGCGATTAAAAAAAATGTATTTGTTAATAACTTTTTGAAATAACTGTTATGCCAAATTGATATTTTCAGCATCTTTAATAAGGCTAATTTTGTTCAGATTTTTGTCATATCACAAAGTAGTGAAATTTGGATGCAATCAAATGTTCGGTTCGCAATGTAGAGGTGAAACATTCTTAAAACATTCAGTAACCGTCTAGCCGTATACTTGTTTACACTTCGAACTTCCGAAAACGCAATATTCTATTCAACTCAGATCGAAATGTTAAATACATGTTCGACTGGTTTCTTTTTTAGACTTCTCAACCAAGAGATGACTACAGAGAGTTCCTAGAGTTGGCGTGCATCTTTTTGAACGGCACACCACCGCGACAAGTCCGATTCAGAATACCTGGTGCGATGCACCACGCAAGATGGATGGCTAAAGCAATTTATTGTTTAAAAATATTCTTGTTCAAGAGTCAGTTCACTCTTACAGCACGAGAAACTAACGCGCTTCGCGATATTTGTATATTTATCGTCGCTTTTTACGTCCAAGCCTGGTTCCGTGCTCCGAGCGCTATAGCTGCACCTTATCACGATTTGCAATTATTGCAAAACTTGATACAATATGAAAGGATTAACGCTAAAGTATCCAAAGCAGCTCGAAACAAACTTGCGTTACACCTGTGGTACATTAGTGAGGATCTCATCGGTTTAGCTTTTTTTGATGCAAGTGTACCGCTTGAGGTAAAAGAGAAAATGAGGCAAGCTGTCAGATGTCGCGACAGTGTGACCAATTGTACAAAACGAGTCATCGTCCAGGAGGGAAATTTACTCTCGTGGACCGACAAAGATGTAGCTGATTTTACCACGAAAAAGTCATTGGTACTATTCGAGCGTTTCAATTTGCCTCACGATTTCCTCGCTAAGAATCCGGAACAATGGTCTTCCGATTTGAGTTTTCAAAGGTGCGCGCAGTTTTTCACACACATGAAGGTTGTGAACGATATTGCGGAACGAGGTGTCGCTTTAATCGAAGCGTACAACGGTTGCTTGACGCGGAACGAAGAGCAAATGCAATATTTGTTACAAGTTGTTCAAGAACATAGAAAAAAATATCCTAACTGCAACAAAGTAACGCTCTCAACTGTTTAAATTCTTCGCAGAATACAATATTATCGATCTATTATGATCTATATTATCGATATATTGTGTTGAAATGACAAATGGCACTATTGTATCAATTCCGAGCTGTTGATCACGATGCAAATAAAATATCGTGTCATCTATGTTTTCTTTTTGTAATAATTATTATATTATTTTAAAAATCCGACGTCTTTAAAAATCTATTTCTTTTAGTACGCACGATTGTCAAAAGTTGAGTTCCCACTCTCTAAAACTATTATTTCGAACTGAAGAAAACATCTCCTGAAAGGAAGAGTAACAATAAACTTTAAGAGGTGCCACATTTTTTCGGATGCCAATGTAGAATGCGGCACCCCTTAGAGTTTTTTTTACAGTATCCTCCTTTCGCGAGGCTTATCTTAAGGTCAAAGTTAACACTTTTAGAGGGTGGGAAAAAGTTAAAAAAAAATGCTGACTGAATTGCCGATCAATTTTTTTTTCTAAGTACAAAAAATGACAAAACTTAAGCTCCATGCTCTAAAAGTTCTGTTTTCAATTTAATAAAACACCTCGCGAACGGGGGGCGTTAACAATTAACTTTAAGAGGTGCCGCATTTTTTATCGGATACCAATGTAGAATGCGGCACCGTTAGATTTTTTTTTACAGTGTCCTCCTTTCGCGAGGCTTAGCTTGAGATCGAAATTGAGACTTTTAGAGGATGGGACAGAGATCTTAAAAAAAAAAAAAACATGCTGACTAAATTGAGGACCAATTTTTTTGTTCACGTACAAAAAATGACCAATCTTAAGCTCCATGCTCTAGAAGTACTGTTTTCAATTTAATAAAACACCTCGCGAAAGGGGGGCTTTAACAATTAAGTTTAAGAGGTGCCGCATATTTGGGTATAAACGTAGAATGCGGCACTGCTTAGCATTTTTTTACAGTGTACCCCTTTCGTGAGGTTCATTTTCAGATCGAAAACGATACATTTACACGGTGGGTAAAGGAAAAAAAAAAAAAAAATTTTTTTTGAATCACCCTAATATATATGTGTTATACTCTGTGTTGTGTCTACGAACTTAATAGATATTATACTCTGTGTTGTGTCTACGAACTTAATAGATATTATACTCTGTGTTGTGTCTACGAACTTAATAGATATTATACTCTGTGTTGTGTCTACGAACTTAATAGATATAAATCCGAGGAATCGAACCGTGAAAGCTTTATGAAGTAAGGAATATTGTACCTCACGAATATTATAATACAGAGACAATATAACCCGAGCGTATAGCCGAAACATTATCTCCCGATGGTTCACCTCCATCGAACTCGTTCCACGAGACATCGAAATCTCACACCGCGACAGTATTAAAATTAAAACTTGTTAATCGCTAATTCGACGTGTTAAATTTGACTAAATTTGGTTCTCCGATTATGGTGCATTTCATGTTTGGGATTCCTTCCAGCAAAAAAAAAGTATTTATTTACCCCTTTATTTTTGTCTGGCCCGTCCAGAAATACAACAACTCTTCTAAAAGACTATGGATCGCAATGAAATTCCAGTTACTCGTAAACCTTCACTAAACGTAATTTTAAATGTCTTGAACGTCATTAAGACCATAATAATTGACTGAGATTTTTATTCAATCCAGTAAAGGCGAAATAAATAGTCATGCAGTAAATAATTGCATGCGCGTAATTGAATTATATAGGTATAATTAAAGAACCTGAATGTAACTTAACTACATATATGTAAGTAAATTACCTAAATACAATTAAATTACATATGTGTAATTAAAATACATAAATGTAATTAAATTGCATGAATGTAATTAAAATACATAAATGTAATTAAATTACATACGTGTAATTAAATTACTCCGTGCATCAATTACTTTCGTCAGCAATTACAAATGCTTCAAGTAATGGGTAATTAAATAATATTAAATTATATCCTCGTCTCGTTCTCGAGATTACATATGGTAGTACCGTCTACTTCACACCAGATGACACGAATATTTAGAGTTAAAAACATTGGAATGGGACCGGAGGTCCCTATTCCACTGTTCCCTGCGCCCATCCTCATAACGTTTTTTCGTGCCCGATGGCATCGACGAAAAGAGTGAACCCTGCGTAGAAAATACAATTAATCACTTATTTATTTATCGTTTTCAAAGTAAAAATATGTCGAATAGCGAAAAGAAGGACGGTAAAAGAGCAGCGGAAGAATCAGTGGTGGAAAAAATATATAAAAAGATTTAAAAACTCGAAGATTACTATTATAGCCTAAAAGTTTCGACGAGTTGTCGAAATGGCGGCGATTCTCGGGGATCATCATCTGAGTCAACGAAGTCGCACAATGGCGGTGATGCGGTGTCTCCGCTGACGACATCGCAAAAAGACGGCGAGATAGAATCTGCGAGTCCCCGCAATTCTTCGACGCTCAACGAGATCTTGAAACTCATTGAGTTAGGTAAGTAAAAAAAAAAGACAACGAGATCGCACAATTAGGGGCGATACACCGTTGTGCATACGGCGTTTGGCTGGGGTTTATTCCTGGAATAAGACGTTGCCATAGACGACCGCCTTTATAGGTTAGGTTGTCATCAGCCGGTGTCGGTGTTCGCAGTTAGATATCATTGTGGTTTTTCAGATGGTCCGAACACTGAGTCGGATAGTGGAAATCAGAATGAGTCGACTGTGGCATCCGAGTCATTGATGGAGGAGTCGAAGGAGGATTCAATCGATGAGGAAGCGCTTAGGATTTTAGGTGAAGATCCCTCGTCGAACGTGCCGAAGAACTTCCTTTTCCATTCCAATCTAGCGTCTCGTAGGAAGGCGTGGATTGTTTCTGGACTAGACAAAGATACTCGAGTATCACTGTTAAAGGAATATTCCCGCGAGGGAAATTGTCCATTGGAGGCATCGATTCTGAACCCAGAGATCGTTGCATCATTGAACGAGACTGCGATGAAGCGAGACAATCATTTCATCGATTCACAGTGTTTGGTTGGCTCAGCGATGTCGGCGCTTGGATCAGCGATCATGCTTCTCTTAAATGGGAAGAGCGAAGGCGTCGATAGTAACGAACTTCTTAAACTTATGTGTGATTCGGGCAAACTTTTAGCCCAATTGCATCATAAGGAATCTCTCGCGAGAAAAGCTTACATTTTGCCTGGCCTAGACAAAAAGGCAAAAGCTATCCTCGGGAAAACCGAAACGGATAAATATCTTTTCGGGGAGAATCTTGCGGAGAAACTGAAATCCGCGAAGGCTGTGGAGAAGGCGGGCCTCGAACTGAAGCCGCAATCACCAACACCAACACCAAAAAAGGCACCATTGAAGACAGGCAATCAGGTAAACTGGAAAGGCCCTCCTGGGAGATTCCAAAGGAATTATCAGGGGGGCAACAACCAAAGAGGCCATCCTACGTCCAGGCAATCGAAGGGTCAGTCTCAGCAGGAGAATTGGAAACCGCCGACATCAGAGCAGAATCAGAAGCAGCCGTCGAAGGGAAAGAAGTAGAGGTATTACGCACTGCCAGAAAGCTTCGAGAATTTCTTGGGGAATGGCAAAAAATTGCTGACAATTTTGTGTTACGCTGTGTGAGCGGCTACAGGATACAAACTCTTCGCCCAGTAGAGCAAAGAGCGATACCACGAGAAAATCGGGACGATGATCGAGATCTCGCAGTTGCGATAAGAAAGTTACTGGATATAGGTGCAATTCAACCTTGCTGTCCAGAGGAAGGTCAATTCTTGTCGAGTTATTTTTTAGTTCCGAAAGCCGACGGGTCTCACAGATTCGTTTTAAATTTTAAAAAGTTGAACGAGTTTATTCAAACAGATCATTTTAAGATGGAGGATTGGAGAACCGCGATAAAGATTGTCGTAAAAGGGGATTGTATGGCTAAAGTCGATTTGAAGAATGCGTATTATTCCGTACCGATTCATAATGACAGTAGAAAACTGCTCCGTTTTTTGTTTAACGAGCAGTTGTACGAATTTACGTGTTTGCCGAATGGATTATCGACAGCTCCATGTATATTTACAAAAATCGTAAGACCGGTGGTTAGTTCTCTTCGGGAGAAAGGGTTTTGTTCAGTTATTTATCTAGACGATCTGCTATGCGTTGGGTCGGACTATGATTCTTGCTTAAGGAATGTAGCCACTTCAGTTGAACTTTTTGAATCACTCGGGTTTGTGGTGAATTACGAAAAGAGTATTTTAAAACCAACGCGAATGTGCACGTTTTTGGGATTTACAATTAACACAGTGAATATGACGTAAGAACTTACTAACGAAAAAAGAGCGAATGCTCGGACGTTGATTCGAAAATGTTCTCGAAAGGCACAGTGCAAAATTCGCGAGTTTGCGCAATTCGTTGGAACACTAGTCGCATATAGTCCAGCTTTGGAATATAGCCGGGTATATATTAAATCGTTTCAAAGGGAAATTTTCTTGGCTCTGCTTGAAAAATGATGATAATTATGAAGCAGCGATGCAGATATCATGCTCTTTGCGCCAGGACTTTGCCTGGTGGGAGGAGAATCTAGGAAAATCAAGATCTATCGCTAGTCCCGAATACGTTCGCGAAATATTTTCCGACGCGTCTTTGACGGGCTGGGGGGCTCATTGTAATGGCGAAGGGACTCGCGATTTTTGGAAAGAAAGCGAAAAATATTTGCATATAAATTATCTCGAACTTATGGCAGCGTTTCTCGCGCTTCGTTGTTTTGCCTCGGATTTATCTGAACTTGAAGTTTTATTGCGAATTGATAATACGACCGCGATTTCTTATATAAATCGTATGGGAGGGGTTCAATACCCAGGATTGCTTGCTTTGGCCAAAGATCTTTGGCAATGGTGTGAGGAACGGAGAATTCGTGTATTTGCAGCTTACATCACATCGGCAAATAATGAAGACGCAGATAAAGAGTCTAGGAACGACAATATCGATACGGAATGGGAGCTAGCGGCCTTTGCTTTTGAAAAAGTCTGTTTGAAATTCGGGGTTCCATCGATCGATTTATTCGCGACTAGAGCTAATAGGAAATGTGAGGTTTTTTGTGCCTGGCATAGAGACCCTGATGCTCTTGCCATCGACGCATTTACCATATCTTGGAGAAACAAATCTTTCTATGCCTTTCCCCCCTTTGCGATCATTGCAAAAATCTTGCAAAAAATAATCGCGGAAGAAGCTTGCGGCATTATGGTAGTGCCGTGTTGGCCAAATCAACCGTGGTTCCTGATTTTTACTTCATGTCTAATGGAGGAACCAATTTATTTTCATCCATCTGACGAGCTGTTACTCTCTCCTTGTAGGTCTCTCAGACACCCATTGGCAAGGGATCTTCGTTTGATTGCCGGGAAGTTATCAGGAGCGCGTTCGTCAAGAAAGGTCTACCACTTCCAACGATAGAAATACTCATCGCGTCACTAGCAGAATCGTCGATTAAACAATATGCGACGCCGCTAAAGGCTTGGTGGGAGTTTTGTAGAGATGCGGAAATTGATCCTTATCGAGCGGATAAAAACGATCTTTTAATATTTTTAACGAAAAAATTCGAGGCCGGCGCGTCCTACGGGACTCTCAATTCGACACGGTCAGCTGTTTCACTGGTACCGGTAAACGAAATAGCCAAGGACAATGATTTGTCGATATTTTTTAAGGGAGTATATAGATTACGTCCAAGTAAGCCCCGGTACGACAGAACTTGGGATCCCGGAGTTGTGCGGCGCACACTGGAAAGTTATTGTACAGTTCAGGATTCAGATCTCCAAAAAATGTCGGAGAAACTTGCGACGCTAATGGCGCTCGGTACGGCACAGAGGAAACAGACTTTATCCTTGATAAAAATTGATAACATTAAACGGACAAAAGAGGGCTTTGAGATAGAGATACAGGATTTCATCAAGACTTCTCGTCCGGGACAGTGTCAACCGTTATTGTTAATTCCGTTTTTTACTGCGAAACCAGAGCTATGCATGGCATCGTTTTTACAAAGGTATCTAGATCTAACAGAGTCTATTAGAAATGATTGCAAGAATTTATTTATTACTTCAAGAAAGCCATTTAAAGCTGCATCGACGCAAACGATAGACAGGTGGATACGGTCTATTCTCAAGCTTAGCGGGATAGGAGAGGAGTACACTCCTCACAGTACTAGACATGCAGCGACGTCGGCAGCTTTAGCGAAAGGTGTAAGCGTGAACGTAATTAAGTCAACTGCAGGCTGGTCCAAAGAGTCGCAAGTCTTTGCGAAGTTTTATAATAGACCAATAGAAACAGAAAGGCAAAGTTTTGCCAAGGCAGTATTTGAGTAAAAAAAAAAAAAAAATTTAATTCGGTTTGTATTAAGTTTTATGTGTTCATTAAACTGTGTGTATTAATTACATGACTCTAAACATCCACCATATATAATCTCGAGAACGAGACGAGGATATAATTGGACGATTAAACGAACTTACCTGTTGTGAAGTTCTATCGTAATTATATCTGATGTCTCGTTCGAAGAGATTACATCCCACCCTTATAAATCGGTATCCCTCTTTATACCCACCCTAGGTATACGAAATTATCCATAGTAAACTTTAAACATTATGAGTATGGGCGCAGGGAACAGTGGAATAGGGACCTCCGGTCCCATTCCATTGTTTTTAACTCTAAATATTCGTGTCATCTGGTGTGAAGTAGGCGGTACTACCAAATGTAATCTCTTCGAACGAGACATCAGATATAATTACGATAGAACTTCACAACAGGTAAGTTCGTTTAATCGTCCAATTATAAATGCTCAAAGGAATGAGTAATTAAATTAAACTAAATTACAAATGCTCAAAGCAATGGATAATTGGATATGTATTTAAATGACGAAAGTATTTGCTGCTGCCCAACACTGGACTCTTATCATTTCTGATCGCGTATTTCAAGTCCGACCAGTCTTAGAAGTTAACAAAGTGATCAGTCATGAATTTTTTACGGCAATACCACCGTTGTAAACTCGCTCGAGTTCACTCGGACGGTGGTTTGTACGGTGATTTTAGTGGTAGTTTTTATGACAATACGACCGAGTTGCAGGCTCGCTAGAGTTTATCCGGAAGGTAGTTTTTACAGTGGTTATTTAAAAAAAAAAACCACATCATAAACTTCCCTCGGAATTGTTGGGTCCGCTGGGCCCGTGGCTTTCACAGTGGTTTGGTCAGTTATGTTTTGACAGTAAACCATGTGGCTTTTTCAGTGATTTGTTCGGTGGCTAAGTCCGTTAGGGATGGAGAGGATGATATGAGGATACTACCTTCCAGGATAGTGTCCAGCTACCTTATAATGAAACTTTGGTGATGGGATATATGATTGCAGGTGTAGCAGTAATGGCTTCCGTATTGACGATGACGGCGATAAGTATCGACCGTTATTTCATCATAAGCAGACCGGCTTCACTGCGTAGGGTATTCAGGCGGAAGATAACTATCATTATCATCGCAGCGATATGACTCAAATCGCTCATTATATTCAGTTCAGTTCTCGCAGCGGTAAGCATTCCTCTATTCATACGTGATTTCACCATACAATCTTATTCATTTGATAATGAATTTAATTTTGCTTCCTCATAGAGGAAGCTTTGTTTTCGTGAAAAGATTAGTTTTCGAGATTTTGTTGTGAACGTGTTCAGAATGTTCCGAAACATCCAAAAAACACATTTAGAAAAAATGTCTGGATGTGTGCGTGTGCGTGTGCGTGTGCGTGTGCGTGTGCGTGTGCGTGTGCGTGTGCGTGTGCGTGTGCGTGTGCGTGTGCGTGTGCGTGTGCGTGTGCGTGTGCGTGTGCGTGTGCGTGTGCGTGTGCGTGTGCGTGTGCGTGTGCGTGTGCGTGTGCGTGTGCGTGTGCGTGTGCGTGTGCGTGTGCGTGTGCGTGTGCGTGTGCGTGTGCGTGTGCGTGTGCGTGTGCGTGTGCGTGTGCGTGTGCGTGTGCGTGTGCGTGTGCGTGTGCGTGTGCGTGTGCGTGTGCGTGTGCGTGTGCGTGTGCGTGTGCGTGTGCGTGTGCGTGTGCGTGTGCGTGTGCGTGTGCGTGTGCGTGTGCGTGTGCGTGTGCGTGTGCGTGTGCGTGTGCGTGTGCGTGTGCGTGTGCGTGTGCGTGTGCGTGTGCGTGTGCGTGTGCGTGTGCGTGTGCGTGTGCGTGTGCGTGTGCGTGTGCGTGTGCGTGTGCGTGTGCGTGTGCGTGTGCGTGTGCGTGTGCGTGTGCGTGTGCGTGTGCGTGTGCGTGTGCGTGTGCGTGTGCGTGTGCGTTTGCGTGTGCGTGTGCGTGTGCGTGTGCGTGTGCGTGTGCGTGTGCGTGTGCGTGTGCGTGTGCGTGTGCGTGTGCGTGTGCGTGTGCGTGTGCGTGTGCGTGTGCGTGTGCGTGTGCGTGTGCGTGTGCGTGTGCGTGTGCGTGTGCGTGTGCGTGTGCGTGTGCGTGTGCGTGTGCGTGTGCGTGTGATGATCATCGTTGTTGAGTATTTAAGGATGAGATGTACACTGTGCTCGAGAAAGCCTAGAGCGTCAGTACGCGGACAAGCGCGTGTTTACAACAGGTATCGAGTTTCGTGCTGTATTTAACATCCATGATTCAAACAATCGACATTGTCATTGAGGAATGATGTTTTTGCGACATATTTAAGTAGAAAAAAATTATAGGAGTTACGCAAGAAGAATCTTTTCTCGCTATAGCGATAGCGACTTTTTGAGAACTGTTAGCTCTCTAGTAGACTGCGGGGTGTACAAATATTTTCTAACGAAAGGATCCCACGTGGGACCCGAGTACGTTAATGAGTACTCCGCTCATCTAGTGCCGTCGAAAAGGCGCTATCTTGGATCGCCAAAGAATGTATGTGCAGACACCCGATCGATCGGCGCAGACACCGAACGTGATTGAGTTAAAACGTGGAGGATAGTAAAAAATCGTTACAGAGATTCGCATCGTGAGTCGGAGCAAGACTGAGCAGTTTTTTGTAGGCGCGATAAGCTTTGTATGTAAAATAAAAATTAGTTCACATTTTGTACATAAATCGAAATATATCCCGTCGGGTATAACATCGGCTTACCTTCGCAGATACTGTTTCTTCAATACGACGTCGAATACGAGAATGTTGGCGACGAGGACAATCAGTATTCATTAAAGTTATCGTAATAATCGCGAAGTTTCTTGGACATACGATCGAGGTCATCAATGTTGTTAAATATTAGATGCCCGCTGAGCGGTCTTGGCGCATTTGTACCCACTTCGTAATTTTTCTTACGGAAGAGGGATTCTTGCGCTTCCCGTCTCGTGGATCCGCCGGACATCTCGAGGACTTTGTTTTTGTTTTCATTACTTATTTCCTCGTAAGTCTCAAAATACTTTCCTACCTGCCCCGCGTTAAAACCGAAGCTCTGAAGTTTATTGTTAACAAGGATCCACTGCAGGGAATACCAACGCTTTTTTCGTAATTAATGCCCTGAAGTTGAATGAGATTCACGAGATTGCCGTTAATATCTGAGCATTCCACTTTCTTCACATAGTTCTACTCAACAATCTTCTCGGATGAGTGACAAAAATACTTTTCGATAAAGCGGTTCGGATAAAACTGTTCTCGTACAAATATTTTGTCCCGCTGTCCAAACAAGACTCACGTCGAGCTGGTGATCGTTTTGAGGACCAGGAGGACCGAACAGTATCCGAGATCGCAAATTGTTCATGCTCGAATGCGCCGACGTGATATTTCGGTGATAGAAACCTTCGATCGACTGGGATTTGACCTCCAATAAAATTATCTCAGTTCTCGTCTATGCTCGACGGTGCGTCAGAAAATTCCTGTCTTCGGTACGAATTCGACAAACCGTAAGCACTCTTCGATTTTAAAATGTATGCACGCGTTATAAACGAATTACACGTTAAGTACATTACTTTCGGTAGTAATTCTCAATAGAGCTCAGATCAAGATGTACAATATACATTCGTACCAATGCACTCGTTATTTATTTTTATTTTTATCGAAACTGGAGGCAGAGTACTTTTTCCAATTGTGCCTTAATGACGTTACCGCGAAACCGTTGAAGCGTAAATAATGGGTCGGACTCGGTATGTTAAAAATTTTTTAACTTACTTCGATATTTCACTGTCCAAGACCAATCCCGGCCCAATATGTCCCGCATTTTCGTCGGGTTGTCTGAATTATCTTCGTTATAAATTGACGCCCAATTGATCACGATGGCTAATATAACGCTACCGCGTTATATTGTATCTTTAACGAGACGCAGCTGGCTACGGCACGTCGATTTTTGTAATTATATGTACGGTGCATGGCTTAGTTTTATTAAAGTTTATTCATGTGACGCAACACCCGTAAATTAAGAAAAGCACTTTTATCGCGATCGCGCTCTTGTCGCTGATCTTACTCTTTTGGATCAAAGTCTTCAAAGGCTTTCATCTCTGAAATATATTATATTATTTCCTTGTGCATAAAGACATACGCATTAACGACGATGTTTCGAACGTTTTGCATTTCCCGGAAAACTTGATTATATATGATCTGGAATATTTCGTGTTGTGACTAATACTTTATTTATTGTCAGGACGGAAGAGGAGAAGAGAAGTGATTATACATAGAGATAATAGTCAAGCTTTTAATCTTAGGTCATGCCCCGTAGGCCTGTTATGTTAACGACGACTGCTTAAAAAGAGTGGTTGAAAATACAGATACCATTATCTCGAAGTCGCGCGCGCCGTGCCGATATAGAATTCGATCGATCGGTAAAGTAAAGTATGACAAATTATTTTGGCCATAATACTTCCGCTGTTTAAGTACTCGATATTACCCTTAGACCAAAACTGTCACGAATTTTACAAGTAAAACCTTTGTCAACGCCTTAGTAAAGATATCGGCGCTTGACTAGCTGACGGAACGTAAGCTACGTTGATTTCGTGGCCAGACAGACTTTGGCGTATAAAATGATACTGTAACGATGGTCCAGCCAGAATATCATCTTTTCGCTGTGCATACTGGAACAACGATCCTCTCCACCGTCCTTTCTTTTCCCTGCGCCTTTTTCTCTCTCACGCGATTATCACACAGTGCAGCTGCCGCCGATATCTCTCCACCCGCCGCCGGTGCTAGTCGCACCGCCGTGCGTCCCGTCTTTTCTTAGAAGGACTCGAACGCCTATTCCTTATCCCCGCCTAAAATACACAATCCTATGCTCGACTATTGCATTCCCTTTTTCTCACCACTGACCACCTTCCAGGAATCCGAAACATCTGCCTTTTCCAGTATTTTCCGACTCCCAAATTCCTTCCCCACTATCTGAACTTTCCCACGGGATAGATCTATAAGTACGACCCTCCACCTAGGCTAGCCAGTCAGTAAGTCACCGAAGTTCTGTACGACAACGTCACTCTGCCAGTTTGTACTTTAATAAACGGTTCGAGCAGTTCACCAAGTGTAAACCGAGTCTTTCCTTCCTAAAACCGCGTTCTGTAGCCGAGTTGGCTACTCTAATAAAATAAATCAACGTTAAATAGTCAACCGCGACGTCACATTGGTGCTAAGTGTGGGGTAGTCAACTCAAAGTGCTGGGAACATAGGAACGATCGACGACACGAAGAATCTGCGAGAATCGACAAAGTCAACACTGGATTCACGAAAAACATCTGTGAGTAATAGTCCATTTACTCAATATCGCGAACCAAGAATTATCGCGACCGATTCCGAAAGTGACTCCGTGATTACCGATTCGATGTCGATCACGAACATAACTCAAACGCTCAAAGCCGCAATAAACAAGATGGGCGAGCAACAAAACGAACAGGGCAACAACTCGCAGGAACAATTGTCGCGAGTCGAAAGTGTTGCATCCAGCCTAGATTTAGAAGAAATAACACCGAAAGAGGCAATAGAGCTTATTAAAGAATTCGATGGGAAAAATCTCGGGGTCGAGGGATTTATCAGCTCTATCGAGGATGTGCGACTGCAAGTCGCCCGGCAAGACTACCTCCGCCGATTAATAATCGCGAAAAGAATTATCGGCGACGCGGCACGCGAACTCCAAGAATACGATATCAGCACCTACGGTAAACTGTACGAGGGTCTTCGTATTTTGTTCGGGAATCTGCAACCGGTTGGTGTTTACCGAGACAAACGTTCTCGCATGTTCCAAGGCCGGAATGAGAGTGTCTCCAAATTTACGAACAGATTCCTTGAAGTGCAAAATCAAGTACTAGCTGTTCTCGCGAATTCCACCACGAATGAAGACAAACGCAAATTTATAATTGAGTACGAGAGGGAACAAGGGCTCGAACAGTACCTGCTGGGACTGCGAAGGGAAATATCCTCGGAAGTACGAGCGCAGCGACCAAGCAACATCCGATCAGCAATAGCGAAAGCCCAGGCTTCAGAGGCCTATGACTTGACGAGGGAAACAATGACTCGAAATCTTAACGCTGCCGATAGGAACTTAACAGCTGCTCCTCGCCACCACACACAGCCAGCGTCTCGACCATCCGCAACCTCGTCGGAAACACGGCGATCATCAGTGACCTGCCACTACTGCAAGCGCATTGGACACATCGAACGAGACTGTCGCACAAAGGTACGGGACTCGCAAAATCGCGGCAACTCCTCTGCACCGCAGTCGGGTTTTCAAAGGGACAGGCCTCAACCTCACCCCCCTCCAAAAGTGAACCACGTACCACAAGAGCAGACCTTGGAAGAGAAGGAAGAGGAGGACTACCAAAAATCAACGCCATTGGATCAGACAAGCGAGTGGTCAAATTACCAATGCGAGAAACAAGAAGAACGGGAAGATTTTTATTAGATACCGGGTCAGCTATCAATTTATTGAAAAAAGGGATGTTGACAGAGAAATCGCTAGTCAACAAAAAGGTCAACACGAAATTCACAATGGGCAATGAAGAACATGAATCATTGTTCATTACACAGCAGGAATTTGAAGGACAAAAACAGATTTTTCACGTGATACCCGACGATTTCCCCCTCTTAGAGGACGGACTCGTCGGTATCCCGTTCATGAAACAGTACCAAACCGTCATAGGTATCGGCCCGCAGGACTATCTAAAGTTTAATGAACAGAGATTCGATTTCGAACCGGATGAGATAACCATTCCAGCCAGAACTATCTACTGGATTCAAACTCGTACGGATATCAAAAACGGACCAGCTATTACAGCTGAAGAAAATTCAGAAGCGATCGTGCCTTGCGTTTTCGAAGCCAAGGACTACCAGGCCCGAGTGCCGGTAATAAACGACTCGGAAGAACCCAGGAGGGTCACAATACCATTGCTGCGCGGGATCCCGCTGGACGGAATTACCGCTTCGCCTTCGAGGGAACGCCAAGACGTAACACCGCGCGCAGCAAACATTTACCACATCGAAAGTCAGAATACCGCTGGTCGAATCCGAAACTTGAAAGAAAACGTGCGACTCGAACACGTGCCACCGGACCAAGCGGAGCAGGTATGGGACATCATCTCTTCCTTCCCAGACGTCTTCGCGCTACCTGGAGACCCTCTACCGGGTACGAAGGCGGCCAAACATCGCATTATCACCAGCGACGATCTGCCAATAAACGTGAAGCAATACAGGTACCCGCCAGCACACAAAGAGGAAATCGACCGGCAGGTGAATGAAATGCTGCAGCAGGAGCTCATTGAACCAAGCGATTCACCGTACAACGCTCCACTGTGGGTTGTACCAAAAAAATCCGATGCATCAGGGAAAAAGAAATGGAGAATCGTCATCGATTTCCGAAAACTGAACGAGAAATCAGCTCACGACGCCTATCCTCTCCCGTGCATCGACGAAATATTAGACCAACTAGGGAGAGCAAAATATTTCTCTGCCTTCGATTTGGCTTCCGGCTTTCATCAAATCGCTATGGACGAGCGAGACAAGCAAAAAACAGCGTTCTCTACACCTTCAGGACACTATCATTATAATCGAATGCCCTTCGGCCTGAAGAATGCGCCGGCAACATTTCAAAGAATGATGAACAATGCGTTACGTGGTCTTATAGGCAACGCATGCTTCGTTTATCTCGACGACATAATTGTCTACGGTAACACACTCGAGGAACACAACAAAAAAATGACTGATGTCTTTAAGCAACTACGTGCAGCAGATTTGAAACTCCAGCCAGACAAGTGTGAATTCCTTCGGCCAGAACTGGAGTTCTTGGGGCACGTAATATCAGAAAATGGTGTACAACCGAACCCAGCAAAAATTAAAGCTGTAAAAGAATTTCCGCGACCCAAGGATCCTAAAGCAATTAAACGTTTCTTAGGACTTGCGGGATATTACAGGAAATTTATAAAAGACTTCAGCAAGACTGCGAAACCGCTGACGGAACTTTTAAAGATAGGAGCTACCTGGGTCTGGACAGAGAAGGAAGAACAAGCCTTCAACCTATTACGCACGGCGCTCACGACCGCTCCCGTGCTACAATACCCGGACTTCTCCGAACCTTTCATTTTGACCACCGACGCTAGTAACTTCGCCCTCGGTGCCGTCTTATCACAGGGAACAATCGGTAAGGACCGACCTGTAGCCTACGCATCGAGAACCCTAAATAAAGCGGAGCAGCGATACTCCACCACCGAGAAAGAAATGCTTGCGATAAGCTGGGCAGCAAAACACTTCCGTCAGTACTTGTATGGAAAACACTTCCAGATTGTCACTGACCACAAACCGCTTATCTGGATCCTGAAGGCTACTGACCCTCCTACCAACAGTCGTCTGATGAGACTCCGGATGAAGCTTGAGGAGTACGAATATGAACCCATCTACAAAAAAGGTTCGCTTAACACTAACGCCGATGCTCTCTCCCGGATTTATGCTGTGACCACCCGAGGTCAACAACGGGCGATCGCACAAGACACCGCCGCAAAAGACATCAGCAGCATCAGCAACAACGTAGGAGAAGACTCTATAACCGAGAACCTGGAAGAGGAGCCACCTCTGTACATGGAATTCGAGTTGTGCGATAAAATCCCACTAGTTCCTGAAATCAGCGAAGATCTTCCACCGAGGGATACTCCAGCACTGAAAATAGTGGATTCACCGACAGACGCTGCAGACTGCCTGTACATCGATTTTACGGAGGACGAAATCGACTGGTACAACCGGATTTGCACTGCACTAACCAAGGTGGTTAAGCCGATAAAAATCTACTTGGGCTGCGAACATTTAAGTGCTCACCCCGGAACGAAGAGCCGAATTAAACAAATAATCAATTTCATCTGGGCATCGAGGAACGACCGACCGTCCCTATATTTCTTTGACAGGGAAGTCTATGAGCCAGGTACCGAGGAAGAACGTCAGCGCATCATAAAAGAACACCATGGGACCAAGGCCACTGGACATTTCGGCGTAGCCAAAACTCTCGACCGCGTAAAAACTATTGCTACCTGGCCGAACATGCAAAAAGACA
The DNA here is from genome assembly GCA_917499995.1 of Ichneumon xanthorius. Classification (NCBI taxonomy): domain Eukaryota; kingdom Metazoa; phylum Arthropoda; class Insecta; order Hymenoptera; family Ichneumonidae; genus Ichneumon; species Ichneumon xanthorius. Next base: position 17,141,461 of record OU824207.1, read on the forward strand.
TCGAAGAGTACATCCGAAGATGCGACACTTGCCAGAAAATCAAGTTGGTCCGCATACGTCCACAGGCAGAGGCCGTAATTACGGATACGCCTGAACGACCAAACGATAAGATCGCCTTGGACCTCGTCGGACCCATCCCTGAATCGAGCGATGGTTCCAAGTACATATTATCGGTACAGGATCAACTCACGAAGTACATCACCCTCATTCCGCTCAAAACTCAAGACGCTAGAGCAACAGTCGATGCTCTGGTACAACACTTCATCTACATTCACGGCGCACCGAAGAAGATCCTCACGGATGGAGGCCGAAACTTTATCAGCCAGACATTTAAGCACATGGAAAAGCTTTTCAAGATTTCTCATATGACAACGACGACTTTTCACCCACAAAGCAACGGGAGCCTCGAGAGAGCCCATGGACCAATAAAAGAACAGATAAAAGCTCTCATCTACGATCACCACGAGGACTGGGACAAGAAGCTGAAATTCGTCTCCATGGCTTACAACACTGCGAAGCAAGAAGGCATCGGACTCACGCCTTTCGAAATGCAGTTCGGGCGAAAGCCAAATGTTCCGAACAGCATCCCCATCCACCGCACAAACGCCACGATCGACGAATACTTCGAGGGACTTCGCGCAGACCACGAGCGAATCTTGAAGAAAGGATGCGATCATCTCGTCGCAGCAAAGGAACGTTACAAGTTAACGCAAGATGCTAACATCCGTCGACCTGCACCTATCTTTAATGAGGGCGACGAAGTTCTGGTCGCCCAAGAAAGAGATAAGTCCCCACTCGCGCCGAAGTGGGAAGGGCCTGCGATCATACTTAATCGAACATCAGACGTTAATTATGAAATACTACTCCGTAAAAGAAGAAAACCGATCCACGTCAATAAACTTAAACCTTATTATAAAAACTAATAGCTTGTTTGTTTAGGTCATGCCATTACTTCTGCTCCTACTGCTAGGAACATCTGCAAAACTGTTTCAAAAGAAACCAATCTCCGAAGCCGTCAGCCTCGAATATTTAAGAGATGAGATGATGTTCCACAAGACCTTGACCATGGCGAACTACGTCGACCCCACCAAGGTGAACGGTTGAACATCGCCCAAACATTATCGCCCGTGTGTAACCGCACACAAGACAGCAAGATTGGATTATGTATCAGTTTACAATATTTACTATACCAACAATAATTGCTTCCATTTGAATACCACCGATCATATCGGCTGCAATATAACACTCTGTAAGATGTACCAGTAGACATAATCTCAGTTATACGAAAGCCTAGAAAATCCTTTTTATATTGTAAGGATTTTCTAATCTAAGGGGGGAGGTGTAACGATGGTCCAGCCAGAATATCATCTTTTCGCTGTGCATACTGGAACAACGATCCTCTCCACCGTCCTTTCTTTTCCCTGCGCCTTTTTCTCTCTCACGCGATTATCACACAGTGCAGCTGCCGCCGATATCTCTCCACCCGCCGCCGGTGCTAGTCGCACCGCCGTGCGTCCCGTCTTTTCTTAGAAGGACTCGAACGCCTATTCCTTATCCCCGCCTAAAATACACAATCCTATGCTCGACTATTGCATTCCCTTTTTCTCACCACTGACCACCTTCCAGGAATCCGAAACATCTGCCTTTTCCAGTATTTTCCGACTCCCAAATTCCTTCCCCACTATCTGAACTTTCCCACGGGATAGATCTATAAGTACGACCCTCCACCTAGGCTAGCCAGTCAGTAAGTCACCGAAGTTCTGTACGACAACGTCACTCTGCCAGTTTGTACTTTAATAAACGGTTCGAGCAGTTCACCAAGTGTAAACCGAGTCTTTCCTTCCTAAAACCGCGTTCTGTAGCCGAGTTGGCTACTCTAATAAAATAAATCAACGTTAAATAGTCAACCGCGACGTCACAATACCGAACGTCGATATGCTTGGTTCTTTTATGAAATTCTGGGTTTCTGACGAGACATAATTTAATATCAATAGCTTTTCCACATCAATGTCGAATATCAGATAACAAATTACGTAACTACAGGGCTTCTTTCATAGCTGTGGCCGCAGCGATGTGTTCCAATTCTGTTGTGTTCATGACCACTGATCATTTCCTCTGAAACGACCAAATTCCTATAGCGTTGGCCATCGTGAAAGCATAATCGGTCATTGACCTTCTTATTTGTATGTCGTCAGCATAATCAGCATCTGAATATCCAACGAATTCGTACACGACTGCCTTACGCTGATACTCTATTTCGACATTTACAGAATTGAGACAGCCTTTTTATTTTTCCTTTTCTTCGACAGAAAGGAGGTTTCACCTTTCAACCTTTCAACAAAATATATGCAATTATTGGGCGCGAATTAGTCCTTAAAGAACTAATATACTTTGATAATGACTGATAAAACTATCACAGGGTCGATTCAGGTAGAGGACCCAAGGAAACAAGTTGCAGAAGGTAAACAATGTAGCGAGAGATACGCGGAACAAAGAAATATAAATTTATTAAATTTTACTTACTTATTTTCTTTCTATTAATCGAACTACGACCACGGCACAAAACTTGTCCAATCAGTTTTTCGTTTCCTCGACAAAACTTGAACAATAACTTTTTACGAATTCTTTGACAAAATATCATGGCTCGAATACGTAGCTGTGGTTCCGCGGGATTCTCACGGCTTAACATCTGTCCTGCTTCGACTGGTGTCTCGACAAATTCTCCTTTCACCATTTGACAAATAGCTCAGATAAATGAAAGACAAATGAAGAGATTTTAGTTTTCCTGTTACAGAATTAACAAGATATTCGAAAACACGCTTTACAGCTTGCCAGTGTCATGGCTCTTGCCATGACAACTCACAAGCAACGTCAGTTTGGTGTCCCCCTCCGATTTTAATGAAACTCACGTATATTGTATGGATTATAACGGAGTTGAAATTATCGAGGAACAATCGCTAGATTTTCAAGAGCCATTCAAGCAAAATGATATCAACGCTATCGAAGACACTCTTTGGCAACATGATGAAGGTCCAGTGTATTCTGATACTTGTTCTGAAGACGAAGAAGACTTGAGCTGTGATTACAAACGGAAAACAGTCGAGTACTGGAGATCCGGTAAAAATAAAAATTATAGTGTCGATCTCGTTAACCAGAAATTCAGAAAAGTCAAATCTGTATGACAATTAAGACGCTGGGCAAATCAAATAAACAAAGGTGGGGCCTACAAAGAGAAATTAGCTCGAATCTCTGAATATACTTTGAAAAACATGCAAGCCGCTGTCGATGCTGGTTTCATTGTTCATGATATCGACCTTCAAAAGTGGGCTCTACAAGTTCAAAAAGAGATAGGTCACGAAGACATTGGTTTTAAAGCTTCTCGTGATTGGCTTTGGAAGTTCAAGAAATCACATCGTATTGTATCAAGGAAAATTAATAAATTCGTAACACGAAAAACTATAGAAGACGAACAAGTTTTAAGGATCAATGCAGAAAACTTCGTGAATGAAATTAAACCATATATTCAAAAATATGGAGTGGAAAACATATATAATTCAGATCAGAGCGGCTTTCAACTGGAAATCCACTCTGTCAGGACTCTGACGATTGAAGGAACTAAACAAGTGGTATATGTAGTACAATCCGTATCTTCTACAACTCATAGCTACACGATCCAGCCAACCATAAATGCAGATGGAAAATTACTTACACGAGCATATAAAATTTGAATACACAATACTATAGTATTGTATATTCAAATTTTATATGCTCGTGTTTTCGTCTCACAACTTTGAGTTCTGTGTAGCGGAATTACTCCGTCAATAAAATAAAATAAGATAAAAAGAAATATTTTCTGCTGAAGATTTTGAGTTCTTCAGCCATCTTTTGGAAACAAAATTTTATTGAGATAAATGAATAAATAGTTTCAAGAACTTCAGATATACCAATAATCGAATGCCTGAAGGGCATACAGGCCATGGTTTGTAACGAGGCGTTTTCCACGCACGTACAATTGCCCCCCCGTCGGCGTTGCAAAGTCGATCCAACCACCAAGCTGGAGGGAAATTGCGCAAGGAACCGGGGTAGACTCAAAGAGAACCGCGAAATAGCAGAACATTCAAGCGACTAAGGGAGACATTCGTCGAGTCGACGGGACCAACTTGCGAGAATTAGGAATCTATTTATGAATTCTTTTGAAACATAATTTTGTGGAGCACCGGAAGGAGGAAGCCCTGCCTCAGCCAGAACACTGTCTATCAAGGGGGAGGGGTTGTGCCCGCCTCCCCTTACGCAAGCCATCACGAACGCGAACCAGCAGTTTCGCATTCGAGAAAGCTTTCAATGACGAGTCACCTTCGGTCCAACAAATTATTACAACTACAGCTATTCGCAACCGATGTGTCTCGGATGATCGACCCCGGGGACGCTTCTCGTCCCGGAATTAATAAATTACTGTTTGTATTTATTAACTGCCACGCGCATTGATTTCGTTTTAAGTTGGTCGTGAGGATTGTTATTGTTGTTAATCGATTGGCGCACGAGCGCCATTTTTTTAGATCGAGAGGCGTTTGATTGTGTTCAGGAGAATTGTCCAACTTAATTTATTATTCAACGTAATTTATTATCCGATTCCGTTTAATCCTCTTAAATTATAATAAAGCTGTCCGTTGCCCCAAAGGTGTGTGTTTTTCGACGGCATTGTTTCTGGAGGGTTCTCATTCTTATTCGGAGTTGATGAGCTGCCCACATAATTCAAGTTTGGTTTTTCCTCAGAATTGACAAGAAAATGGCTAAAGGAATTAGGGCGATCACTGTGCGTGCCCCTTCGCTCGGAAACGTCCCGAGTTGTCAGGGTATAGAAGCGACGTGTTACAGCTTATATGCCCTTATGGCATTAAACCGTCGATATATATTTCACTAAGAACTCAACGGTTAAAAAAGTTTTCCCTTATACCAATTTATCAGCATGTACGGTCACGTCTTATACCATAAAAGTATCAGTATATATAAGTGACGAATAGTTCGAGCCCAAAAATTTCGAGGGAATATATATATTTTTTAGTGTTGTAGTTATAACCATATTCTTTTCAACTTATAGCCATTTATAATCTGTTAAATTGTACTTTGATTTTTATTATATTGGGAACTTGATTAGGTAGTTCCCGATTATTTTTGTGACATAACTTCTATGAAATACGCGGCCGTACGAGCTCAGTCACCACTGTTGTATATAATGTACTTGTAATGTGTCATGTCAAAGGAGCAGTCTGTTGAAATAAAATAAAATAAAATAAAGAAATAATTCTTTGGAAATCCCCAGCACCAAAACCTGCAGGAGGATCTGGACAAGCTACATCAATGGACGGGGAAATGGTTACTCTCGTTGAACGGGAATAAATGCGTAGTCATGCACATCGGAAGGCAAAATCCATGTCGAGACTACGAGATAGAAGGGCGAACGCTCCAGATGGTGGGGGTTATGCCCGTATCATGCGCACTTGGCTTTCCGTGCCTCAGCTGTAGCCAACGGTGGTCAAAATATATTATAGAAAACGATTTAAAAAATCCTATCGTTTTGAATACAGACTGTGGTTCGTGAATTTACGCAATGCTATGATAACCTTACGATTAAAATTCGATACGTTGTTATAGTAAATTGGCTACAGAGTGGATATGAGTTTGAATACCATTAGAATGATTAGGTGTCTATATCGTCGTACTGTTTCGTATAGTCCTCATTGCAAATTTAAATTAGTTCACGTTGTTTTGTTAACGGTTACGGTTTCGAAATTGAAAAAAATCTTCTTCCCGAAACAACGAATTCTTCTAATGGCTGTCCGGAACTGTTTCGAGCGTGGCTCGAACCGACGATTTACCGAAATACCTATCCACCTAATACCTAATGTCATGCAATCTAACCTCTACGCTATCGATGATATATGCATTGTATTACCACTTTATCAGTTTGAACCCGTTGAAGATGTGGGAGGAAATTCGAGCTTTCCCCGCTCACACCCTTCCGTCTGCCAAAAGAAATCCTTCAGGCGCGTGGATCGCTAATTTTTTCCGACCAGCCGCAGCTGTCAATTCCGGAGAGAGGCTGGGTAAAACGCGGCAATTAAAACTCAAAATACGGGAACCAAACAAGAATATTTATTTAAAACCAGGCCCGAACTCTAAGGAGGGAAAAACCGGGCAAGCCCGGGGGAAAACCTCCGTCCCGTAATTACTCAGTAAAACCGCGGCACAACTCGCCGACGATTTTCTCACAACAAATAATTCTTCGATCGACAATAATTTTCCCGATGCTCGGGACCCGCTTTGCACACCCACATTTACACAACCGCGACGCTCGCTGGCTTAGACTAACCGGGACGGGATGCTCGACACACATTCGCGTAACATAATTTCCAAAATCCAAAAACCAAGTCCAAAACGATACGGCCAATACTCGGCCACTCACACACCCCCATACTCGCGTCCCGGCTACCCTTGCTCAACGACACGACAAAAAGGCGACTTCCCGTGGGCCGTTTTGCCCCAAGACGTTCACAAATAAGAAATTACACCAATTCCCAAATAACTGTCGGGAGTTAGACAGGGAATATTCTAATAAAGCTTCTGCGGACTCGCCTCGCACCCGCGACAAGTTACACGCCCGTGTCGCACACGCGATACGCGACGATCCGGATACGACGTTCGCGTTAACCCTCGGCGCGGGCGAGACGAGACACGCCGACGAGACGAAAAATCCCGACACACGCTCACAGTTGGTGCAGGGAAGATACAATAAATACAATGACTCGACTTTACGCTACAATAATCGACGCCTGGGGATCGAAAAGCTCACTGGGTTCGACGACAAATTTCCCAACGGCGACGGATGAAATGCGCTCGTACGGTCGGTAGTTGACGGGAGACCAGGAAATATTCTACGCTGTCTTCGTCCAGCTCGCCTAACGACTCAACGGGAAATGCCCAGAGCATCGATCCTCGATCGCTCTCGTTAACGCGTCCCTACCCCTGCCTAATCGCGCGATCTCACATTCGTCCGTCTTCGGCCCTTTCCGGGATTTCGGCACCGCTCTCCCGCGACCGCGTTACGCTGATAGCCGCACGGGAGAGACACAGGTGATTCCGTCTCATAGTGGTACTCAATCCCCCACTGTATCGAGACGCCAATGATATTAATAATTATGCAGCTCGAGACTCCGGCAGCTGCACTCCCGACGGGATGAAGACGTCGCAAAAGTATTGCGGGATGTGGACTCCAAAGATCGCCTCTATAGCGACTCCGACAGCAGAGGTAGGTCACTCGATCTTCCGCAATTTTCTGGGATGAGAATCTCTGTCGAGCGAAGCACAGTCCAGCGACGACTCTTCGTTGTTCCCCCTATGCCGAATTTCCCTCCTCGGCTCGCTCTTTCACCCGAGGCGCGGAATACATGAAATTTTCCACACAAATAAAATTAAAAATAATTCGCTCTTAATAGGTAGGCCCTACGAAATCGCCTTGTGAGCCGGTGAGCGAGCTGGTCCGAGTCCTAAGTAACGGGCAAAATTTTGCTACGTTACAAAGAATACATTATTGTTACAGTGGACTCCGTAATATCGCCCAGTCGGTGCTCCGGATACGCTATATTAAAGAGCGTGCAAAGTTATGGAACGCGCCCACTCTATTCTATTCATCAGATCATTAGAAAGAGATGGACATACACGACACTGGTGCAAAACCGTGTGGTAGGGTGGTCCTTAATTGAACATTTTTGAATTTTCTGGGAGCCACGCCGTATTATCGTGAGGTATAAAATAAAAATGCGATGTGCGAAGGGTCCCTAAAATTAATGCATTTTTAGAGGTCGCTACCGTCTATTTAAAAAATTACAAACTGCGGAACATTTAAATTTAAAGTCAAAATGAAATATTCGAGATTTTCATGGAGCCGCCCTGCCCTTCCAAAATATAACGAATAAGAAAAAACTCTGCGTCTCAGTCGGTAACCAAAATCTATAATGCATACGATTCAGAGACCGTAGACTTGTCGAGAAAAAGCAAAGCATTAGCTGATGTACAATTTAATACCGCGTCCGATGATGCTTACGTTTTATTCGAAACATCAACCGGTTTTAAATGGCGTTGATTCGAAAAATGCATCTATCTGTCTCCCACTCATATGTCACGTGGTACATCTTTCACATGGCCTTAATTTCGGGGACCCGTCGCACATCGCATTTTTATTTTATACCTCACGATAATGCAGGGTGGCCCCCAGAAAATTCAAAAAATGTCAATTTAAGGACCACCCTACCGTGCGGGGTGTCCTGCCAGCAAAGTGTTACGTCCTGATCAGCATTTTCTTGCATCTACGGTAAAGGAGACTTCTCTCCCTATTACACGTTTATCGCATGTGACGTATCAGAACAATACCCGGTTTCGAAGCTAACCTTTCGGAAAATTATTCAGGGATGAGCTGAATGCATGCCAAAAGTATATAGGTCAAATATTACCACGTAGTGTTTACTATGTCGAACTGATATGACACTCCGCGTGGTGAAATAAGAATCCTTACGTCTCGTGCTGGCAGCACGGTGCTGCAATGACCGATACTGACACAAGGCTATTGTCTCCTTGAGAATAATCGATGATCTCGACTTAAAAATGTTTAACTATCGTTCTTTAATTTTCTCAAACCCCGGATTAATTAGTAGTTATCCACAAATTATTCAGAATAATTAATTAATATTTGGTAAATAAACAAAATAAAATATTCAAAAAGGATCAATGAAAATAAAATAAAGTGACTGGAAATTAAATTATTCGATCGCTTACGATGATTCAAATTGGATTAATTGATCAAATGAATTGAAATGATTGATGATGAAACGAGAATGTCAGGGATTTTGAATTCCTCATCCTTAATTCCGTCCTTCGTGTTTTCAATGGATGTCCAATGAATCAATGATAAATGTTGAAGATGATGAATAATTTCAGATGATTAAATAATGTATTGATGGAACTTCGATTTATTTATGAGTTGCATTATATAAATGATTTATTTAAGAATTTAATACAAAATTAAATTTTCATGTTTTAATAGTTGTATAAATCAAGACTTCAAACAATAATCAACCAAGTATGTATAATAGTTCTCAGTAATGAATAGTGTCAAGTAAACTTTCCAAGAATAAAAACGTGCCGCAAGTAGAGACGTTCCCGACAGCAATAACTTCCGCGACTACCGACGTTCGGTCCTTGGACGAGCTTCTTTTATTGTTTTGATGATCGGGGGGCGCCCGCGCCGCCAAACTCCCTGTTGCATCCGCTGGTGTCCAATAAACCAGCAGCTGATCGATTGGTCCCATTCCGTGGTGATTATCGATCGGTTTTGACATCTTACGTCGCTTATTTTAATAATTTTACAATATTTTCCCGGTTAAACAAATTATTCTCTTAATTTTCGTTTTTAATTACAATGATTTAGAAATTTGACCGGATTTTCTATGTTGTTTCTATCAAAAGTTATTCCCTTGATTAATTGACTTTATTTAAATATTCTCTATAAATTCTGGTTTTTTTACGGACAATTATTTAACTTCGCTCAATCTGTAATAAAACCGTAAATATTTATATCGACGATTTGACCCAAATGATTTACCAAACTTGATTCTACTCGATTAATAGTTAATTATTTATTTACTGGCCATTTCTCCACAAATATTCAACTCACATGAGCCTGTTATTAATAATTAATTATTATATATTTTTTATAATGGTTTGAATAATTATCCCCTGAGAGGTGCTGCCCTCGTTACCGCCGACGGTAATTTTCCTAATCAATCGCTTCGAGACAATTACACCGATTCTCTGGCTGCATCGTTGTGTGCGTACGTGCATCGCCACGCTCTGCGTGTTAGAGCGATAAGGTGTCATCTCCTTTCGCATGAGAGAAAGATTCATATTGCTTTTACGTTTTAATTAAGACCATGGGTATGGACCCAAGGTATTCTCGCTGTCGATGACCTTCGAGAGTGAGTCGAATAGCCACATTGTTTAATATTGTTAGCCATGTGATTGTTGCTATACCAATCACTGGATAGACTCATCCAGCGATTTACATGCACAATTATTAATTATTGAACGCGCAATCACCTTTCAGTGGTTATTTTCTTAATATGATTTTTACTATGAGTCGACAATTATTTTTTACTCCCTTGTGAATTTATTATTTTATTATCGAATATTTATAGATTTCCGACCAGTTGCGTCAGTGAATATGACAAAAAATGCACAGGACGTAACAAGAGCAACTTCGTATAGTGAGGGGAAGCTTTCCCCCATGCTGAGATAGCTTAGAGAGAAAATTGATGGGAAACGCGATATTAGGGAGAGTCGACGGTACATAAAAAATTGCTATTTGTTGGAAATATAACTTAAATTACCGTTTGGCCTGACATGCCTGCAGAGCGCGACACGAGCGCGTGATCGCGAAATAAAGACGCGAAGGTACATCGTGGTAATAAGTAAATTTCTGTCGTTTATTTCCGCTACGAATCTCTGTACTCTTTTCCGGCTTCTGGATAAAGACACACCTGTTACAATAAACTTTTCATATTCTCTTTCGTACTCGCCGATTATCTCTTATCCAACCTGCCATCCTGCTTATAATACCATAAAACAACACTATTTTATCCTTAAGGGTTTTCGGAAATGCTGATTCCAAATTCGAACACAATATTTCGAAATTGAATATGGGGAATCATATATCAATATGGGGAATAAACCTGAACAGATAGAGCAGATAAAACATGATAATAGTATATTGCAATACTAGTTCGTAAAAGCGGACTTTCAGCGAAGGTTACTAAATATTACAACGGTATTTTCGGCGAAATAAATACTACAACAGTAAATCACTTGATTATTGTTTTGTTTATTACAATTGTTTTCAAAATCGTCAAGACTTGACGAGATTGCGACATCTCAGTTCCATCGACAGGAACGCACGCATGTTGGGATCCTGAACTTTGTCCATGATTAGCTTCTGCACGTCCACGTTGCTGTTTTCGAGCTTTTCGCTTAATAATTCGGCGTACTGTATCCATACGCAATTTACGCATCCGGACATGCAACAATTCGTCGGCGCCTCATCGATGCTTGCGATAATTTTCTTATTATCTCCATGCGACCGATCCAGTTCAGCTGCGGTAACCATAGGTCTGTTTTTCTTCGACGGTGAATCGCCCCTCTCACTTTCACTGCTGTTTCGCGACATCGCCACCATGATTTTGCCGTAACTGGTGCAACGATTTTCGAGGATCGCCGGACCGAGACGAACGAGGGTCGTCATTTTTGTTTAACGTTTGTTATTGCGCTGCAGAGGTCATCAATGACATTCGGGACGGGTCGTTACAGTGTTTGTTTGTTTATCAATACAATTAATTTCATCCAAGCTAGAGACTTAACGAATTTCAACCGCGACAGATAATCATATCAACGGTCACGTTTGCATCGTTTTATGTTTAAATAAACACTGCTCGTAAATTATATCACATCGAGTAATTCGAACCCGAATTTAAGATGAAAACAACAAAAACATTTCGTATCTCTCTGCCACAACTTAACCTACTCACAGCCTTTTTTTCTTTCTTGCAGCCTATCGAGCTCGGCGGCGCATGCCCAGAGCTCCGGCTATTTCCCCGCGAGCGCTCGAGACCGTGACGTCGCGGGTTACACGTGCTCCGAGTCAGTTAGACGAGCGGGTAACTTGACTTGTCGTTAATTTTGAAGATTAATAAAAATGGGTCGCAAGATCCCGGGAAAGAAGCACAGGGGAATAAAAGATCCGGAGAAACAGGCTGCCAAGCGATGGGCCGAGTACGTACATAGATTCCTGTCGAATATCGTTAATTGTTGTTACTAGAGATCAGCTGTTATGTGACGCACTGTTGCAGGTTAAAAACGAAGATCGACGCACCGCCGAGAAACAAGGACGAACAAACTATACCGAAGAGTCTCGAGCGTGTAATGAAACTCAAGGAGGCTGTGAAATCCGGCAAGATACCGGCAAAGACGAAGAAGCGAAAACGTCGACCGAAGACCGGATTGATAACGTTGGGTCCGCAAAATCGCAGTCTCCATCCGAACGCCAAACCCGAAAAATCCGTTCCCCTGTTCAATCAGCTTCCCGGCGAGAGCGCCGAGTCCTTCATGCATCGAGTCAACAGAGAGACTCACCAGTTTCTTAACGAAACGACATTCGAGAAGAAATACAACGTTGAGATAAAGAGAAACCCTGAAACTGGCGACGTCGAGGGCGTGCAGAAAGCCCCGAAAGACGAGATAGACGAATTGAGGAAACTTAAATTGAAACACAAGAATATAGGGAAGAAAAAGAAGAAGAAAGCCACGGACGTAGAGCCAAAATTGACAAAGGTACAGAAGAGAAAACGAAAGTTGGACATAAAGAAGGAAAAGAGAATGCAGGACAACATAGACGAGTTCAAAGTATTTAGAGAGAAAGTCGAATTCGGGGATGTTGCTCACGCACCACCAAATCTCAAGCTTCGACCAATTAAGACACGAGACGGCAGTCAGCCAGGCAAACAACAATTGCTGCTTCATTCGCTGTTTCCGGATAATGCCAAGGCGGCGAACACACGATCGAAATCTATGCCCATCGACAAGACAGGCAAGAGGAAAGATCTGCCTAGCGCCGAGAGAAGAATTCTGGAAAAACAACAGAGTGATGTTATCGCCGCGTACCGACTCCTCAAGACTCAACAAAAAGCTGCCAATGTTGCTTGATACACAAAAAATCATCAAATATAAAATTTCAATCAGAATTATATGTATTCTTGTACATAATATATATTCCTCGTAATATCAGGTGCCATCAAGCACATTCAAACAGCATTGAAGTACAACAGCATTGATAATACTATCAAAAACAATAATTGTAATTGTTATAATTTATTTGATGAAAAAATGCTTTCATACAGACATTACCCATGTAATTTCTCTGTAATATAAATAATAGTAAAAATAATAATTCTCTATACAGTCGTCCATACAAACGGTTCAAGTCCGTCGGTTATAGGCAACAAATTGTTGAGCATCTCAAGACTTTCCGGACTTTGATTCAACTGCATATGACACTTTGTCAATTGTATACTTGACTCGTGAATCTTGTTCATTTGTTCGGTGAATTTTATAAATTTTTTTATCCTGTTGATGTTGGTGCAGAGAACAGTCTGTTCCAAGGTGATCATCCGAGCATTGGTGTTCAAGTGATACTGGTATCTTGTGCAGAGATCGAACAGCCCGATGAAATTGAGTGGGTCGAGTACTTCAGAATACCTGACACCAGGGAGAAAGATTGAGGGTTCCTTGTGTTATGGGCACATTATGGTTCCGGTTCCTCCCAACTCAACAAAAAAACAACCAACTTTGCTTTATACACAAAAAATGATTGATTAGCAAATTTCAACGTTAAATCAGAATTATATATATTCTTGTACATGTGCAGGAAGTTTTACACATTAATATATATATATATATATATATATCAGAATAACAGGCGCCATTGTGAACGCACATTCGAACGGCATTAAAGTGCATCAGCGTTAATAATAATAATACTAATAATAATTCTCTATCCAGTCGTCCATACGAACGGTTCAAGTCGGTCCTTTATAGGCAACAAATTATTGAGCGTCTCGAGGCTCTCCAGAGTTTGATTCAACTGCATATGGCACTTGGTCAATTGTCTACTAAGCTCATGAACCTTGTTCATTTGTTCAGCGAATTTTGCAAATTTTTTTTGCCTCTCGACAGCCATCGCCATTATCCTGTTGACATCGGCGTCGACGTTGGCGCAGAGAACGGCCTGTTCGGAGGCGATCATCTGAGCGTTGGTGTTCAAGTGATGCTGATATCTCGCGCAGAGATTGAACAGGCCGATGGGATCGAGTCTCTCGAGTACTTCGGGATCTCTGACGCCGGGGGGAAGATTGAGGGTTCCTCGCATTATGGGCAGAAACATGGGGATGCTCTGAAGCTTGACGAGGTCGGGATCTTTGTCGGTGGAGACGTCGGACGCGGCAGGTTTTACCACGACTATGCTGTGAGCCTTGCCGGAAGTTGACTTTCTCTGGCTGATGGCTCCTGTGCTTGATTTTCTGCGGGACATCTCTGCAGGACCGAAGCTCTTTCCTCTGTAGAGCTGAGACTGTTTGTTGGTCATCTTTGGCGAATCGCCTATAGGCCTGTTTACCGTATACGATATGTAGGGGAGATCGGAGTCCGAACAGACACTGGGACCCGGACTGGTGCATCTCGGAGGAGTGTCGTCCGGCAGTCTCTCTCTGTTCGGCACGCTCTTGCCTCGTCTCAGCTGGGTCGTCCTTCCGCGGGATCCTTCCGTTCCCTGGCCGCCTCCTTGCGAACTCTGTTCCGAGCCCATGGCGCTCTTTTCTTATTTTTGATTATCTTCTCGCTGAGAACGGTGTTGAATTTTCGAGAAGCTTTCTTTCGACGATTATTGCAAGTTTGTTGTGACTCGCGGTGGACGGGGAAACGCGCAGTCGTGATTTACGGTATCACCGAGTGACCGGAGATGCGGCTCCATATCGTGACGATTTGAATGCGCTTATTTTGTTGGGGTTTTTATGAGTAATTATGGTTTTTCGACTGATAAACGAGAGCTCAAGATCTCTGACGACCTGTCAAAATTTTTCTTTCTGTACTGACGTTTAGTCGTACGTCGAAAAAAGAGGCCGTAACAGCGGCTTGCGTCGGTGCAGCGCGAGACCGCGCGGCTGTGGGAATTCGCGGTTATCCGTCGATAAGCTTTCCGGGAGCATCGATTTTTAAATATTTTCAAAGTTGTCCGCTGTATCGAGCGATCGTTTTTGATTCTATTACAATATAAAAATTACAACCAGCACTACCTACTGAGTTATTGAAGTGCTGGAGGGCTAGCATATTATGTTATCTACGCACTTTGTTTGCTAGAGCTCTTCACCTGCGCCGGAGATCCCTCCCCGAAGGGAGACCGGCTACGGCGACGGTTGATTGTTGATTTATCTTCGTGACTGCAACTCTTGGGCGTTGGTCTCTTTCTGCATCCTCGGGTTCTCCTTGTTTATCTGGAACGAGAAAAAAAGGAGGGAAAAAAGTGCATTCTTTATTACCGCATACCGGCTTCGAGGCTATGATCGGATCGGATCGATCACACACCAATTCCCCAATACGAAAAATATTGATGAATTATTGCTAAACCTACGTCGAAGGTCACAATTGCTCGATCGTTTCTTCATTATCGAGTACATTATGCGGGATGCTGCTGGAGTTTCCGACAAACATTTCACAGGAAGGAGGAACTGACGGCGTGGGCTTGCGTCGGTAAAACAACATGGCGGCAATACGAACGGCGCGCGCATCCCTTTAAATCCTCAACCCTTTCAACCAATCCATTCAATCGCATGAATTCGTATAAAAATGTTTTTGGTTTTCACCCGTTCGATTTACCGCTAAGACAATCTGAACATTGAAAATTTACAGTGACAAGCGAACGATAAAAAAAAATTCCTGCAATCCATATATGTCCTTCATTTGCCTATCGCAATATTCCAGGGACGCTTGAGGAAGCTCATATATCAAAGTAAATAATTGCCGAGACCCAGTTGGCTACAAGAATTTATTTAGAATACCCGATAACGGCGCGCTTACGTCAGCTTTCGCTAGATTTGGTAACAAAGTGCGAGCTCGTTAAAGCTAAAGAGTCACGAGTGTTCCTTTGCCTGAATAGCGAAGGAAATAATATTTACTTCGACGGCTGCACTAGACCGCCAGCTGTTTTAAATAGGTTAAATAAATCACATTTCGAATAAGAGATAAAGCCTTTTTTTTACGTCGACACTGTGTAATCTCGTCGGTCCGCTCATGCCTATAACGGTGTTTTCCTTAGCACGTAATCCTCTTACCACAATAATTATTATCGCAGAAGGAGAGGAAGGATTTTCTCTGTTTCTTCGTAACTCGAGGTTCGTCGCATCCTCTCGGACTCGTCCCTGCAGTCCGATAGTGACACGGCATCCGGCTACCAGAGACTAATAACAGCCTGCCCATACTACAACTAGCGGGATATCCAGGTACTACATACGTGCAAAATATACCGAGCTCTAGATGGTCTGTGAAAGCTAGTCCGCTCCTCGTGAATTTTCATGCGATAAGAGTATACGCCTGTGTTATTGCTACCGCCGCGCCACCACCGTCGTTTGTTTCAACCACACTGCGGCGTTTAGTTTTCCTTTGTCGATGTCAAGGTATAATTGTATTATCGTCGTACGCATCATAGACCGCCGACAGATGAAAGATCAAGTGCGGTTCAATTATAGTCCACGAACCGTGCGTCCCTATGGAACTAACCATTTTTCGTGTCTCGTTCGGACAGTCTCGTTACACACAGTGAAAAACGCAATGCACCCCGGCTGCCCGTGGAAACTTTTTAGTACTGCGAAAAAGGAATCTCTCGGTCAAAGGGCTCTCAGGGTTGCTCCCTTCAAGTGGCAATTCCGCGATAAAAATCGTCGAGCAACGTTATTGAAAAGGCCCTCGAGAAAGGTTTGTTGTAGACGCGTGAAATATTTATTGCTCCTCGTGTGCAGCAGTCTCCTCCGTACGGGCTCTCGCGTGCCCGACGAAGAGGGTTAAGATATTACCGAGCGTGGGAATTCGTACCAACGCCGAGTGGCGCTGCTTGGTATGCAAACTGTAACGGGCAAACATCGCGAAATTTTGTCCGCACACCGGTCCGACGAGATGCGGACGTTTAAAATGTTTACAAGATTCACCACCGATTCCATGGTCTTTTTTATGAAAAATCGAGAGTTCGTGCGACCCCCGTCTCGTCTCTCTTGTTCGGAAAGCACCTCATCTCTCTCCGCTTCTCGAAGATCTTTGAGTCTCTCCTCGCTCTTCGTGTTTTTCTCTTTGGCCTATTCCGTGGTTCGCTCTTCTGCATACGCGTACGTGTCCCGTTTGTAGCCTCGGTAAAAATCCTCGCTCGTCTCTCGTTTTATCGACGAGCGAGACTCGCTCGTCTCGACTCTCTTTCACTCGGCCGGTGGTGGGCTTCGCTTACAAAGTGGGTTCCGCTTCGTTCTCACCGGCGCCCTCGCCGCAGATCCAATCGTAGGGCGAGAGATTATTGTCGCTGGGACTCTCGTCATTGTGCGAACCCCGAGAATCGACATGCAACTTTTCGATTCTTTTGTATCAATTCGTTAGAAATTATCATAACTGTACATACAAAATATATCTGTTCGACGGTCGACGGCACGGGTTAAGTATAACGTTTCACGATCGTTCATCGCGGTAAATAGCGACGAAAGAGATCATCGTTTAACCGAGATCGGAAGGACGCGAGCCTCTGGAAGGGCACGAACTAGAGCCTGGATACTCGCGTAGCCTGCGGGTCACCGGGACAATCGCATCGAGCGGGATATATAGAGATTGCTTTAAAATTTAACGCTCACGCGTGGTCTTGAATAAATTATCATGTTTAAGGGTGGTGTAAGTGGGTATAGCGCTGGTTTACCGCAGTCGGCAAAGTTACCGGAATCTCGAAACTCACAGCTGAATCTTTAACAATGTTTATGCAGAATCCTCCCCTCCTTGACCCTTCAGTTTTGGGCTTTGGCACCGTTCAAACTTGCAAAAATTTTACTGGCTCATATCTCGTCGCTTTTCGATTACTCTAGAATCGCGAAATATAATGGATTTTTAAAAATTATTTGAAATTAAAATATAATAAAATTATAAATTATAATTTCTTAAAAAATGACCTGTTCGTGAATCAATAAGGTCTTAGTGAAATTGATAGAAGACTGGGTAGGCGATCGGTGGGGGTAGGATCTGGTTGAAGAATTGATTTGGTTTTTAAAAAGAAGACCAGTAGAGGAGATGTGCAGGTATGCGAAAGTGTTCGGAAAACTTTACTAGGAAAAAATCGAGAACCGAAGCGGCGAAGGATACTTAAAGTACCAAGTACTTTATACTCATAAATACTTAAATTCTTTATTCACTTATAATTAATTCTTTATAACTTAATTTGATTTAATTATACTCATAAAAAATTAAGTACTCATAAAATACTTTAAGTTGTTCATAAAGTAATTAAAAAAATATTTATAATGAAAAATCATTCAAATTAAGATACTGCGAAAAAAGAGTTTATTCGTAAACGTAGTAAAATTACGTAATGCTCTGTAGGTTTCTCAATTATTTTTACTTGTTCCAATGAAGTATGAGGTCAATGGTACATTATAGAAGGAGGGTAAAAACCTTGAAGAAAATGCTCGGAAAATGAGATTTTCAAAAAGGAAGTGATGTGAACTCAAAAAGTACTTATACTCGATACTTGAAATTGTAAAAAAACGTACTTGAAGTGATAATCAAGTACGAGGTGTTCCAAGTACTGTCCAGCTTTGATTGATACCAAGATTTTCACATTTCCCGCACTGTGTCCTAATCCAGAGTATTTGAAGTAATGGAAAAGAACTTTCAGTGCAGTATACTTCAAGTACATCCGGTATTTTAAGTTCAGTATTTACAGTACACATGTACTTTAAGTACTTGAAAAAATGGCGGTACATAAAGTACACCTGTACTTAAAAAGTCTCGGAATTAAAGTACAAAATAACTACTATGTACTTTAAGTACCTCCCAGCTCTTTTTAGTAGTAAGATATAAATAAACAAAGGAATACATTGACTGTGAATCAATTAATTGTAAATTGATTGTCTTCGGAAACACTGAATAGTATTGTACTAGCTCTGTTCTTTATGTAATTTACATAAACCATATATCTGTGTTATTTTGTGATACAGAAGTGCTTTTTGGAAGGCGTGTAAACCAATGCATTGTACATGTACCGAGATGTAAAAGGCAACTGAAGACAGGCAATGGAAATAAACTATACTATACTATAAAAATGACCCCTTCATTGTCACATTGGGTCAAATTGTTATTAATATAGACATCGATAAATTTATTACGCTCCAGTAATTGCTACGTGTCAACTTGGATAAATGCAGTGAAAATATAATCATTGTCTAGCGGGACAAATTTTAATACCGTTGAAAAAAAATTAAAAAATAAAAGCGAAATGTGTTGTTTATGAACATCATAGAGAAAGCAGAGCGACCGTGCTGCGTTGGTGCATGGTAATAAAGACTAAAAAAAACAGACAAAATAGCATGGACTGGAATGATTTTACAGTTCCATGCTTTAACAATAGAATAGTAATAAACATATATAATAACTATATTTCTTGTTACAATATATCTAATCGTTAATCTTACAGCTAAGTACATACTAAAGTTTTGGAGAAAGGAAGATGCATCCAGTGGAGATAGGTGGCTGTCGTTCTCGTGACAACCTCACTGGTCTCGTTAATTGCCCATTTTGAAAATCATTTTGAAAAGTATCCGTCGGTGGATGAATCGGAGCAGAAACAAAATATGGGACATACTTCGAACTTTCTATAAAGCGTTTCAATAGCCATAATTTAAGAAGGTCAATGGCAACGTTGAAAGAAAAAACGAAAACAAAGTCAAAAAGTGTTGCGAATGTCGGATCGATTTCATTGGCGTTGAAGGATCGTTCAATCGCGTTACCCCTAATGTGATAAATATTTAACCCTAATATAGATACATTAATAATATTTAATATTATTAATAAATAAAAGCGCGACTGTGATGAAAGTATTTCAAAAACTAATTAGCCGTGCCCATCTCTGTCCAGGACATCACGTCGATGAAAAAAATCTCTTTGCCGCCGTCGACCCTTAGAATTTTACTCTATAGCTTAACAACGGGCGGTGTAATAAAAATGCATCCAGTCGTCCGTGCAGCATGACCGCCCGAGATTTCAAAGGTCTCGGGTATGCCGCACGGTTGACGATATGGAAACAGGCGTTGCGTTGATGATAAGATATACCGCTCGTCGCCTATGGGGGCTACGACGACTGGCGGGCTTCGCGCTGGCGTTGCGGCGCTCCGTCCCATCCCGCGCGGCACCCCGCCGCACGGGCGGCGGGGGGGGGGGCGGAAAGGGGGGAGTGTCACGTCGCTCGCGCACCGCGATGTTTTTCACCGCGCGGTGGGGGGCACGAAGGGAGCCGCACAGTGGGGATGCCGCCTCGGTATTCTCGCCCCCGCAGTCAATGACAGTCAGTGAGCAGCGAGCTCTCGCGAATGACGGGTTATCCGCACGGCTACCCAACTCGTTGATCTACCAACCACGTGGGAATATTTTCTTCGTATCGCACGTCCAAGTTCACATCGAAAATAATTTTAACCTATTAAATTCTATGTCGTGCGGATATCGACGCTCGGGGAATCATAATTATTAGAAAACAAAAAAAAAATCCTTACGCACGCGTGCACACACACAAACACGCACACACGCCCATCGGGATTTCTACAACGAACGGGATCATCCGTCGCGTGCAACTTACAGATTTTGGAGTGAGTCGATCGCGTGATTTGCCGCTATCCCTTCCCGGGATATATACGCTTTAATGTACAATATAGCTTTATTGAAATTCAAATAAGACCTCCGAGAAATTGAGGCGATCGGATGCACTTTGCTGGCTCTTCTTGTAAATTTTTCTTCTTATATATATATACTAGGGTGTTTCACAAAAAGGACATTTTTTTAATTATTTTGCTCCCACTTTTTTAAAGTCTAGATTTCGATCTCAAATTGAACCTCGCGAAAGGTGGTCTCTAGCAAAAAATTCTAAGAGGTGCCGCATTCGACGTTTGTACCCAAAAATGCGGCACCTTTTAAACTTAATTGTCAACGACCGCCTTTCGCGAAATGTTTTTTTAGATCGAAATATATAATTCTACGGGGTGGGAGATTAACTTTTTGTAATTTTTTGTAGTGAACCCACAATACATATTTTTAATAATTTTTTTATTTGTAGTCTTTTGTGTTTAATACAAAAAATGGCAAAACGTTAAGCTCCCACCCTATAGAACTATATATATTAATTGATAAAAAAATCCAGCGAAAGACGGTCGCTGACAATTAAGTTTGAGAGGTGCCGCATTTTTTGGGTTAACCGTCGAATGCGGCACCTCTTAGGATTTTTTGCTTGGTACCGCCTTTTGTGAGGTTCAATTTGAGATCGAAATCTGTACTTTAAACAGGTGGGAGAAAAATTTAAAAAACAATGCCTTTTTTTGAAACACCCTAATATATACATACTATATTTATTTTTTATTTTTTTATTCTTGACTGGGAGCGGGGTTTTGCAGGTGCGCCGAGGACCTGATAGAACAATCGAAGGGCAGAGAGATAATTATCTACACGGAGAAAAGTGGGCTTGAAATTATTTTTGCCTGTACCAGATACATGATCCAGATTATGTTCGTTGCCAGAAATATGCACGGTAACATTATTTTTACGCTCACCAAACATTTCTCATCCAGAAAAGTCGAAGTTGTTTTCGTGTCAATCTCAATATTTTTTCTCCCCAAATTCAATTCAATATTTTCTTTCGTTCCACAATTTTTGTTTTCCTTTTACTTACTTTTTGATAGATCTCGTTGATAGATTTGAATGATTTTTGAAAACTTATAAAACAGACTACAGATGTTTGCCGAGCGCACAAACCCTGTTTACAATGTATTATTTTTACCAACAAACATATAATTCGTCGCCACGTAAATGATGCATCCTCACGGTAAAACAATAGTATCGCAACAAAAAGACTCAACATTTCTCTCAGCCGTAACCGGCCTCTTCGCGTTACAGTTCGGCACTGAAGTACAAAATATATGTATGTATATAAAAAAAATGAATAATTAATTACAACGTTGAAACACATTTCTCAGCTACGCAGTGCGTAGAATATGATAGCAGAAACTAGCCGCGTGTGTATCGATTCGATCACCTTTCTAATGAATGAATATGCGAGTAGAGAGACTATCCGACGTTTGCACAACTTGGCTGCCGTGTCACTGTGTGGCGTACAAATGATTAATTTTTTTTCACCACAGTACTCGCGCGCTCGCGAAGAATATGCAGATTCCGTAATAACACTGTGAGCATAACTTACGCCGCCGCGAAACGATAGACGAAAAAGAAAACAAGCCAACCCGAGCGCCGACTCTCGCGAAGCGTAATTGCACGTAATCACAGCGAGGGAACCGGCCAAGACAGAGTTTTAGAGAGATGCATCTCAGAGCCTTCGAAAAGCAGCGGTAGACTCGGCGGATGGACGAAATACGGCGCAAGATCGAGCGAGTGTAATGTCTCCTCGAGAAAGGAGAAAAATAGCTGAGCCTCCCCTCCAGCAAAGCGTGAAATATAATTGCGTTACGTAAAAGGATCTCGCGCTCGCGGGGATCTTTAATGCTTTAGTACGAGCGCGGGAGTTATCGGTGCGCGAAAAGTGCCACGTTACCGCTGCAGAAGAATAATAAGAAGAATAATAATAATAATAAAAAAAAGAAGAAACGAGAAAGAAGTAGAGAGAAAGAAGGGAAAAAAAAATTGTGCGAAACCGCACAGTAGATTAGTCGGTGGAGAGCGGCGGCCACAGGCTGGCAAGTCGAAGGCGAGAGGAGCGCGCGCTGCCGGCAGACGAGATTGCGTGCGGGCTCGAAAAGTTTGTACTCGATTGAGGTGAGAAGCGCGCGCGCGCGCGCGTTTAACGATGTTTTCGTTAAATTCGATCAATCTCTCGATAAATTAAATCGCTCTCGATGCGAGCGAACGGTATATAAAAAAAAAAAAAAAAAACGCTGTTTTGATGGCGCGAAAAGTGCCACGTTACGGCTGCAGAAGAATAAGAAGAATAATAATAATAAAAAAAAGAAGAAACGAGAAAGAAGTAGAGAGAAAGACGGGGAAAAAAATTGTGCGAAACCGCACAGTAGATTAGCCGGTGGAGAGCGACGGCCACAGGGTGGCAAGTCGAAGGCGAGAGGAGCCCGCGCTGCCGGCAGACGAGATTGCGTGCGGGCTCGAAAAGTTTGTACTCGATCGAGGTGAGAAGCGCGCGCGCGCGCGTTTAACGATGTTTTCATTAAATTCGATCAATCTGTCGATAAATTAAATCGCTCTCGATGCGAGCGAACGGTATATAACAATAACAAAAAAAAGAACAAAAAAAACGCTCTTTTGATTGCGGGTGGCTCGCACACAGCGAAGAGTAGCCGCGTACGTGTCCCGCTTTGTAAACAGCTCCTATCGCCATCCCGACATCGCCGTTGAAACTCTCGCGAGTACAGAATCGATCTCGTTGCCACCTATAGCCATGCCGGGGCTCGAAACTATCGCCCGGCAGAGATCATAAATGGAAATGAAAATCACGCATCCGTGGATGCGATACAGAGGACGAGGCTGTGTACCATGGTCATTTAATCAACTGTCCTACCGGCGTGAAATTATTCATTGATTGGCGTGAAATTATCATGGAAATAAATTTATATACAATATATGTATATGTATTTATTTTGATGTATACATGTATTTACATTTAGATACATAAATATCCAATTGATTCGGATCATTCGAAAATAGGCGTGCATTAGAATGATTGGCTGCACACTATCGACGGGGAGGGGGGGGGGGGGGGAGGGTTCCACGCAAAAAACGTTTGCACTGAGAAAAAGGATGGTATTTCCTACTATAACGAATAGTTCCCAGGGGGACGTTCTATACAGATAGTTTGTGATAGTATAAACTCAATTGATTAAACTATAATTATAGTTACAACTACAATTTTTCGTCATTGTCGTAGCTGTAAAATGTAGACGTCCCCCCTAGGAACTATTTACTATGTACGTTTTTCTCAGTGTGCATTTATTTAAAAAATTTATTATTGGTATTCCGAATTATGGAAAGAATTAATATGAAATAGAAAAATTGATGTATGGAACTCCTAAAATTTGTTATATTCGACCCTGGACAATTTTTTATATGGACTTTGATATGGAACACCATTACGATGAATAAAGCGAGTGGGATTTTCGATACGATTTTTTTTACTGATAAAAAAATAAAGGAGACACTTTTTTTTGGTTTGCATCGCCGATCCGAATTTCCCCGAAACTGTTCATATTTCGAAGAGGAAGAAATTATGTTGTAATGTGCTTATATCGATTGCTGACAAAAATCTTATTTGGTATAGAGTCGCAAATTATCAAAAGTATCAGAGAAAATAGGGTAAGCGGTTTGTTACCGACAGATCGCGAGGCAGGGCTGTTTCATATAACTTTAAAGCGAAGCAAAACAACGCAGTCGGTAACGAAAACCGTAATAAACAATTTTTGTCGATCGTGTGATTTCTTCCGATAAAACATAGCAGTATTAAAAAAGGTGTGTTGAAAAATTGCAGCTATCGTTCTTGCACTTACAGAAGTTTCACTTCACCTCAATGTGCTACATTGAAATTTCAAAATCGTCACAACATAAAAAAAAAAACTTGGGATTTCTCTCGATAATATATTCACTTATATTTTCCACATCTCATAGAACGAAACGCAGAAGAGAAAGAGCCTCGTCGTCGGGTTTTGGGCTGAAAAACAGAGTTCCAATTCACACGACTAACTGCGTTTCGTTGCGCCTTTCTCCGCGCTCGCTTCGGATCTTTTTCACAAACTATCAGAATAATGAAGTGTCAGTGGGTTACCCGTACAACTTCCGTTAACCATGAGAACAAGGACAGTCAGACCAAATCGACGTTTACCCACTTAGCGTGAGTCAATATCTCGGTCGGTAATTGAGCGACAAATACATAGACGGATTGCGAACCAATATATTATACGTTGCGAGCCCGATAGAAAAAAAACAAGATAAAAAAAATTAATAAATCAGTAATTAGAAACATAAAAAGATAAATAAATAATTTGATTTTAAATGGCTGCATCAGCCACACATTGCAATAGAATGCCCTAGCCGGCAACCGAATGACGGAGCGACACGGATCGAGAACCGATATGTCGTTACGATCAAGATAGATAAAAATATCTTTCAAAAAATATTTTTTTTTAATGGCCACACCAGCTACGTACTGCAATTGAATATAACAATTGAATATAACAACCGGTAACCGATCGACGAACAGTCACGGATCGTTTCTGTTCGTATGTTTCTTATGAACCTACAAGTCGTTATGATTCAGATCGAAAAAAATAAAAAAAATTGAAAATTGATGCATGGGTTCGTTAATCTATTAGCTCGTCCGTGTCGAGGAATCTTTCGCGGTTATTTCACGCCGAGCCTCCCCGATGTAGGCGCTCTACACTCGTCCGTAGAGATTCATTGTTTCTCGTTAATGTTATGTCACTCGGCTCGAATCGAATGGATACGTCTCATTTGTTCCGCCTTACGTGACGATTTCACAGCACTTATGTGCCCGTTTTCCACTGCGGTTCTTCGCCGTCCGTCTAGTCGTCGGATAGTTCACACTGTAAAAAATGTTATGAAATTTACAACACGCTTAATATACAAAGTCATATGAAATATACAACCTCGGTATATGAGATTAGAATTCATATACATTGTATTTGAATTTTAATAATTTAATCTTAAATGCAATACCTTGTGTATTAAAATTACCGTTAACGGCATTGAAAATCAAGACATCCGTATATGAAAATTATATTATTATTACAAATATTATACAAATAATATTATTTTCAATATACCGGCAACGCAATATTCTTACGGACGTGTCAATGAAATGTCATATACTCTATATGCATAAAACTTTATATACTTTTACGAATTTTCAGACATTTTTCACAGTGCAATTTATTTAATTTTATATTTTTATTTTTAAACACAAAAAAAGTAAATTATTTTTGTTCAACCAAACGACTCCGGTGCTTGTCTTCGAGCGTGATCGCGCCGGAATGACGACGATCAACGTTGAAAACGTCGGGTCGACGTGTGTCATTAACGTCGAGACTAATTCGTAGTCCGCCGCGATGACGCGGTGGACGTCGCGCGCGGTCCGCTTCGAAGATAATCGTCTTTTTCACTTGCGTCCTCCGTCCATCCGTCCGTCTCTCTGTACAAGCGGCACCGCCACGCTCTCGCGTCTCTCTCGACACAGTAACAGTCCTCGTTGCGGATCCGCGCTCACGAAAATAGAACGGAACGCGTACACGATTTTGCCGCTCGATGTCCGGCGTCGTGATATATAGACGTTATACAGACTCCGGGGCATCGGATTACCCCCCTTGCGGAATTCACGTCGTTGGCAGTGGCACTGAACACAGTGCGGTATGCCACAGACACCTGCGAAACTATCGAATCCAAACGGGTCGGTACGATACGATTGTATACGCGGTTGTACCCTAGATTTTTCGCGATCCCGCCGACTCTTTAATATCGCTGTTTGAAGGAATCGAAGTAATGACAATGGGAGGAAAAACAACGGTAAAAATTGTCGATTGAGAAATTATGAAAAATTATAGGTAAATCGATTTATGGCAAAATAGTCTCCTTTAACGGGTTCGCTGTGAGCGTTTACTTGAAAAAATATTCTTGTTCAAATTCGTGACTAGATCCAGGCACATTTTCTGGTAAAAAATATATTTTTTTTTACTGCTCGGGACTTTGCTGAATAATATTTCTCTTTAATTCTTAATTATTTTAATTAATTGTAACGGTTTTATTTTCTAGAATTTTCTTTTTATGCAGTGGTTTCTTCATTTTTCGCGATCTCGTCGACTCTCTGTGGTCAGAAAGCTCTATGTAGAGGGGGAAAAAATGTAAAAATTGAAAATTGACATTTTCAAATCGCTTCCTCATAAAAGCTAAAAATTGAAATTTTCATATCGCTTCTTCAGAAAAGTTGAAAATTGAAATTCGCGAAGCTTCTTCTATGAAGAAGCATTGTCTGTATTTTTGGCTTCCTCATAGAGGAAGCTTCGCGAATTTCAATTTTCAACTTTTCTGAAGAAGCGATATGAAAATTTCAATTTTCAGCTTTTATGAGGAAGCGATTTGAAAATGTCAATTTTCAACTTTATGAGGAAGCGATATGAAAATTTCAATTTTCAACTTTTTTCAACGTCAACGTCTTCGATTTTTATGCAAAACGGCTGACCGATTCAGGTTCAGTACGTAAAAAAATATAACATCGTCACGTTTCACTTTGTCGAAACTGCGTTTGGCGCGAAAAAATACATGGAAGTATGCGCTCCTGAATTTTTTTTGCCCTTTCGATTTTTATTCCAGAATTCTTAGTGATACCTCTTTTTAATCACGTCATATCCATCGTCTTGTGTATGTCTTGCTGCAGCTCACGACAGGCACCTGGGTTTTTCCGCGATGCCATCGGAAAGCAAAGAAATCGTTGTTTACAAATACCTAAAATCATTGATTTTTGCAATTTTGGCTATAAAAATGCCTGGTAAACTTTTTGGTTAGTTGTCGCTCCGGGACTGTAATTCCATGTATTTTTCCGCGCTGATCACGAATCTGACACTTATATTATTCGCAGATGAATATTTGATCCGAAAAAATTGCGTCTTAAAAAAAAAAAAACATGCATGAAATTCGAAAAATTCAAAATGACATAAAATTTAAACGGTTCGATCGATTTTGTTGAAATTTTAATGGGATCATCGGGTGATCATATTCTATCTCTGTACGCGTTTTTAGCCCGATAGCTAAAAAATTGTGAGTGCTAGAGCGCGAACCGACATTTTTGACCAAATTAAAAATGGCGTACAAAAAAAACAACTGAACATTTTTTGACGAAATTTCGACCAAATGTTGACTATTGATCACACATGATGTGTGCCAAATTTCAGCTTGATCGGTCAACGCGTTCTCGAGTTATAGCGTTTTGAATTTTTCACGTCCGATTCATACACACACACGCACGCACGCACGCACGCACGCACGCACGCACGCACGCACGCACGCACGCACGCACGCACGCACGCACGCACGCACGCACGCACGCACGCACGCACGCACGCACGCACGCACGCACGCGCGCGCGCGCACACACACACACACACACACACACACACACACACACACACACATCCGGACATTTTTTCTAAATGTGATTTTTCGACGTTTTGGAACATTCTGAACATGCTTGCATTAAAATCTCGATTTTTTTTTTTACCAAAACAAAGCAAAAATGGTCGATGTGTGGCAATAGTATCTTTTAACGGTTTTGCTGCCAGCGTAGCAAATTTATTGCTTTTGCGGATAAGATATTTTTAATAACTCGAGCGAGGCATATTTTCTGTTGAAAAAAACTTCGACGCTCGACACTGTGCTAAATGAAAACATTTTCTAAATTGTAACATCTTAATTTTTTACAATTTTCTTTTGCTTTCTCATAGCGGTAGCTTTATTTTCGGGAAATTTAAAAAAATGTAGACTCTCTTGGGTATTTTTTAATCGCGTCGACTCCCTATAATATCGCTGATTGACGGGGTGGAAGTAATGAGACAGCTCTGTATAGAGGGCGGGACGTAAAAATGGTCGATGTGAGAAATTATGAACAATTAAAGGTAGATCGATTAACGAGAATATTCAGTTTTTACTATTTATACTATCGAGCGAAGAATATTTTCTGTTGAAAAAATATTCGGTTTTTAACCTTTTTTTTATCGAAACGTCTTCAAAATTGTAAATTTCTAATCGCTTACAATGTGTTTTTTGGCATTCGTTTTCAGTCTGGTGATTGCTGTGTGTGTATTTAGGTCCAGTTTGTTGCCGAGTGCGATGCCAAGGTATTTGGCTGACATGTCCGGTTTAACATCGCATTGAACATTGTTAACTATGAAGCATTATCTGTAATGGAGTGGTTCAATATCACAAGCCTCGATTTTGCAGGCTTCGGTTTGAGACGCCATTTGTTAAACCAGGATACGCTTCTTTCTGACAAGTCTTGTAACGTAACGCAAAGGTAATGGCTTATTATGAGCAATTAACGCTGTGTCATAAACGTATGTATTATACGTATATAACATATACGTATTAAAAAATATGGAAGTTGGGATCAAGGTATGTTTGTCTAGTAAATCAAGGTGGTATATCCCATGGCAGTACGTGCTATATAGAAAGGGCGAATTAGGAGAGTCTTACGGAACAACTTGTTTCAGTGTGAAATGACATTACATTTTCGACTTTTATCTGAATCCTGCGATTATTAAGAAAGTTATTTGTTATAAGGAGGAGATACACTGGCCACTCTAGTGTCCGTAATTTATATATCAGGCCTTTGAGCCACACACTATCGAAGGCTTCGTCCATGAATAGCGTTGCTATACGTTTGTTGGAAAGCTTGCCTATTTGAATATTAGATGTTAATATGGTAAGCAGGTGAGAGCACTCGATTTGCGGTTACGGAAGCTAAGTTGGTACGACGGAATGTGAGCATTTAGAGCGATTTCGTGCCGGCGTTTAACTTTTTTTTAACAGCTCGCCCAGGGACGGTAGAACAGTGATAGGCCGGTAGTTTAAGGCTTGGGCCATATCTGTGTTGGCCTTCGAGAGAGTGATGATAACTCCTTTTTAATTTCCACTAGCAGTTATCGCGCGCTTCGCGCGTATATTCCAAATCTCGGTAGTTACAAAACCTCCACAAATTTGCATTATTATAATAGTATATTGCGATACTAGTTCGTAAAAGCGGACTTTCGGCGAAGGTTGGGATGTGACTGCACGAGCCGGATCGAGCGCTACAACGGCACGAGGCGAAGCCGAGTGCTGTTGTAGAGCGAGAGAAGGCGAGTATAGTATCGCATACTATTTTATGTAACGAATGCAGGAAAAGCGCTACTCCGTGCCTGCTGATTGTGGCGCTGCGATCAGCGTGTAATAATTTCCAGAAATCGCACGCAAAGCAGCCGAACTGCGCATGCGTAAAAGGAAATCGCACGCAACGGAGCCGATCTGCGCATGCGCCGAGAAATTATTAAACTCATGGCTGCAAAGCGCCGCCTACGTCACTCTCGGCAGGCACGGAAAGTAGCGCTTTTCATGCATGAGTTACATAAAATAATTTAATGATGATTAAATTATTAAATTAATTAGTAATTACGCTATTAGTTACGCGCGCGTAATAATTAAATTAGTATGAAAGACCTGGATAGAGCCTCTAAAAGGTATATTTAAAAATAAATAAATGTTTAATCCCGACGGTCTCCAAACGGTGACGTCTATCAGATATTTCCAAGAAAACGTCGTAATCCTTGGCGTTTGCATTATAGCGCTCACGTTAACTTACAATATAACTAAGGTTATATTGTAAGTATACATCCGGTGTAACCGGACTATGTGTTTGACTGAAATTGGTCATCGAACGACTTCAGCTTCAGGCTCGTACGCAGCCAATCTGGCAGCACTTCTGAAGCAACAACAATACACATCGAAAATGCGAGTTATTTTGGCCACTGATTTTTTGAAAAGGGATTGATAGGAGAAAAAATTGTTGCTGAGACAGAAATTGTAAATCTTCAGCATGTAGTGATGAGCCGAGGCATTTGATTATGGAACTTTGTCGTGATCTGGTCCGGAGTTTTTCCCTTTTTGTTTCCTCATAAAGGAAGCTATGTTTTCGTGAAACATTTTTTTCGAGATTTTTATGTCAGCGTACCTACTAGAAATGGTCGAAAACGTCGAGAAATGTGATTTTTAGCTGGCGTCCGGATGTATGTGTGTGGGTATGTGTATGTGTATGACAGCGTGCATCGCTTAGAACGACTATAACTCGGAAACGGCTTGAGATAGCGGGTTGAAATTTTGTACACTAGTAGAGTGGTCATGTCTCTTCCTTCGGTGTAATTTTCATGAATATTGAGGCCCGGTTCGAGATTTTACACGAATTCGAAATTTTTGAAAAACGTCTGTGGTAGCTCTAACTTTCGTAAATGTTGAGTTATCTTCCTAAAAATGCATATAAATGCAATATTATGAACAAAGACCTTTGGTATTGAATTTGGCCGAAATCTACCGAAGGGATCAGATTTTATGGAATTTTGATTTTTTTTTTTTGAATTGCTAAAAGCTGTCTAATTTAAGTAAACATGGTAGTATCAAGCTTAAATTTGGCATGGAAATGGACTACACTGTACAATATTTCGTATTAAAATTGGCAAAAGTTGATCAAATCGTTTAAAGTTTATGGGATTTTAAGAATTTGCAATTTTTTGACATTTTTTTACGCCTGACACGAGTTTCAGAATCAAATATCACCCAAAGAGTAACATGAGTAGTAGTGTCGTAATCAGCGCTGAAGAATAGATTAAAAATTGCCTTAAAAAGAGTTTGAATGAAATTTGAAATTTTCATATCCCTCCTCATAAAAGTTGGAAATTGAAATTTTTATATCGCTTTCTCATAATGTTATTTTTTTTTTTGTGAAAATTGTTTTTTATTTATAGCTTCCTCTATGAGGAGGCCAAAATGGAACAACGGAATTTATAATAGAGGAAGTTATGTGCAAAAACGTAAAACATGAGGAAGTAATTGTGCAAATCACTTTGCACGTTTTTTGATGATGTTCATGAGCTCTTCGAATGTCACTGCGTCGTGTTGTACGACCCACGAAGATGTGCCCCTGAAGAATTCTTCATACCAATAGTCTACCGTTTCTTGGTGTCTAGTGTTAACATGAACGTCGTTTGTTTTGCTGAAGGCGTTCTTGAAGTGATTCGCAAAAATTGCGGCCTTTTCTTCGGCGTTGTCGCAGCGTTGATCACCAGATCTGAGTCGCTACGGCAAGAATTGTACCGAAAGAGACGGTTTACAGTTTTCCAATCTTTTTTGCCCGTCTAGGTTTTAATCTCATTGTATGCCTTTAGCCATGAGTGTGTTTGATATTTGAGAAGTACTGGATGAACTTTTTTAGTTGGTTTATCGCGGATTGCAGTTCCGGCCTGTCATTATTTTTGTATTTATCAGGGTGGTTATAAACGGTGGTAGTTTCAATGAAAAGGATCCAAGTAATTTGGAAGATGTGTTTGTCTGTACTGATAAGGCCAGGCTATCACAGAAACGCGGGCTCGTATTTTGATATATTTATGTCTATCCTTTTGTGTAGTTTAATTTTTGCTTTGCAACTGAGATTGCTAAACGAGCTTCAGGGTCCAATGTGATGATGATGCCGGGATGGTCTGGTGCGAGGTCGAGGGTCAATTCAACGGATGTTATATTGTTGTGCAAGTTATCCGTGAATAAAATTCGAATCCGGATTGTTTGCCATAAGGAAAGTCTGTGTAGTGTTGTATTCTTTAAAAGCAGAGTTATTAATAACATTTTGGAGCGCTTGTTTCTTTTGTGTGTTTATGTTAAGGTCCTCAATAATTATGGCGTATTGTCACTTTTTAGTTTTGGACAATTTTTGTTTTATACTTTTACAATGCAAACTTCGTATCGATACGGAATACGTGTCACTTATCGCTGTAAACAAAAATCACGAAAGAGCCGATAGGCAGAGCGTTTACGAGACTAGGCTCTTAACCTTGGTACTGCCGCTTCTGCTGATGTTACTGCTGCGTAGCGTGCTATCTTGCACGAGACGATGAGCTCCGGGAATCCGCACAAGTAATGCTAATTCTCGTTGTTGTGCGACACACGGCTCGGTCAAGGCCTATAGTCGAGTATTTTACGACGCCATCGTGCTGCACGCTCAGCTGGTTCTCTTTAACTCCGGTAGATCGCTATTAAGAAACTGCACACGATGACCTTACTGTGCCCTCTATGAACCGCCTCGTAAATATCCGACAAATTTATTTATTTATTTGCTGATTATTATGAAATGAGACAGGGATCAATTATAGGAAAACCGTTGCAAATATCAAAATTCGCAGATTACAGTCAAGTGGCTCGTTATCCGAAATTAAAAAGAAATTTTTGACTTATCGTTCGCAAACGTAAATGATGAAAAAATATATATATAACGAGTCTTAACAAATTGAAGAAAATATAACACTTGAATCATCGATCTTCGATTATGTAGTCTCGATTTAACGCTTCGCGAATTTATCATGTATACTTTTACGACCCATTTAATACGCGCAAGCGCTCTCTACAGGCAAACATGACACTTATCCATCGTTTCTGATAGTTACTATCGAATAAGGGTAATAATTACATAGTTATTATATATAGTAACAGATTATTACTTTGATATAATATCCTATATTATTATATCGACGGCTTAGAATCTAAAGCGTGTAACCCATTATCACTGAAGACCCTTTTGATTCTGAGTCGCTGATACCTTATGGCGTATTATTGTTATTACTATTATGAAATATTAGCCTCAATAATAATAACAATAATAATAACTGTTATGATTATTATTATTATTATTATTACTATTATGAAGTAATAGCATAACGATTAAGCAACCGAATGTTCAGAACTATCGGTGCAAATAATTAATTTTCTATGATTAACAAAATATTCGATGCTCCGATAATAATTTCGAAGAGGCGCACCGAAGAGTCGCGTAGATAGTCAAGAATATGAATTTTACCGATTTGCATCTCAAATATTTGAATTACATAAGCGAAGACCACGTGGCCTAAGTACATCCGGCGAATTTAACATTCCTTGATATACAGACACTCGTGTGCGTGTGTGCATGTGTGCTCGTTAAAGTCGTCGTTACGGCCGTTGATCGAGATGATGCATAGTGCAAACATATACCTACTTGAACCGCCTCCCGGGGGTTTAATCAACCGTGTGCACACACACACAAGGTTCACGAAATCTAAAACTCAATCGCGACTTTGACACACAATCGTAGACCTTTGGGACTGAATTTATCGAACCCGAAAAATCAACTCGTCACTATCCGTGCGTCACAGAAAAAAAAAGAAACCAGAAAAGCTCCTACCAGTTGCTATTGTATACCCACCTGAATATACAGTGGAACCTCTTTTAACTTATGCTCCGTTAACTGTTGAACCTTTCCTAAATAATAGAACAGACTTCTGAAAAGTAACGACTTTTTCCTCGAAGCTATCCCTATCATTCGAAGCGCGCATGCGCACTGATTACTCCCACCGGGTACATCGCTCCGTGAATGGTCGACCGCGCTCGACTGCCAACGTAGTGAGGTTTGAGCACGGTTAAAAAGCTTTACACATTTAATCAACTTTTTTTTGTTCATAAACGTCCAGTACTTTTTTCTTTTTAATTTTACAGAAAACATTTGTGCAATTGGCTGTTTATTTTATGTTTATTTATGAAATTAAATGTTTTTGTAAAATGAACAACTTTGTTTTAGTAAAAATGAACAAGAAAAGGATTGTGGACTTTTGCGTAAAAGAAACGTTCTTACCTATTTTACTGTGAGGGCAAATTTAAATTAAGGGCATGTAGTACAGACTCAGTTGGTAACAAATCGCCTTCCCTGTTTTGTCCAAAACGATTGATACGACGAGCAAAAGCAAATTAGGTTTTCATACTTATATCTATTGCCTACAAAAACCTAATTTGATTTTGGTCGAGGCATCAACCATCACGGAGAAAATAGGGAAAATGATTTGTTACCATCGGAGCATCGATACGTATCACATGCCCTTAAGAGGGGTCACTTGTTCCGAGCTCGTAACTTATGGGAGGTCCGACTGTATTCACGAATAATTAAGTGTTAAATAGCCGTAAACGGAATACAACGGACGCTTTCGGAGTTTAGAGACTCACTTTCGGTTTGTCTGCTATTATTGTCGAAGTTCGACGGCATAATGTTTATTCAGTTGGTACTCCAGAATCTCGATGCTTACCGAGGAAGTTATGTATTGTCGTTGAATTAGTTCCTATCTTTATTATTTTTTCTCGTCTACGAGAATACGTGCCTCGCAGAGTGTACACGCTTCGGAGATGTCTGACTGTCGGACAGATAAGATAGTAGAAGTCGGACCGATTACGGCCGACCAGTGAAATGCAAGCGAGGTACAGAGCGCTTCCGTAGGGAACTCTCGTCGCATCGAAGTGCCGCAGAGTTCTCGGAGCGCGGTGGAGTCCCGGTGGCTCTTGAAAATTTTCACTCGCGTCTCTCTACTCGGCAAGCGCGTTTAAAGTTCGCGAATGTATTGACGCTGAGTAAACAACTTCTCGCACCCGATCGCATCTTCGTATCCCTGTGTCTCTCGTCTATCCGCGTCGACGGTATAATGTATATATATATATATATATATGTGTGTGTGTGTGTGTGTGTGCGTGTGTGAATATATAGATATACATAGTTATTATCCAGGAGTTCGTCGACAGGGAATCGATCGATTCTCGCGAGCTATCGAATGAATAAAATGATTATTTACTTGCGGTATCGCTAGACAAACAAATCATTAGAATTCCGCGCATGCGCACTAGCTTTGTCGTAGACAGTTACGACGTAATTGCGGTTAATCGTAGCGGTTCGTTTGATAAATCTTTTTTAGTTTTCGCTAAAAAAATGATCTGTTAATGAGTCGCAAAGTTCGCGGTCCTGTATATGTGCATAGAGGAAAGCGAGATAAGACGGATTGTTTTTTTTTTACAATTGTGTCGTTGAATATAAACTGATTAAAAAAGTGGTAAATCATATTTTACCACTTTTACGCTATGTGAAAATATACTTTTTTAATATTATAAATACACTTTTTACGAAGAATAGTATATCATTTATACATTTCGAAGTATATGTGACTGATATGTATATATACGGGCCAATATGAAAAATGTACATAAATTATATATTATGCGGAGATGTACATAGGTATTATGCAGGAGTTCGTCGACACAGAATCGATCGAGCCTTGTGAGCTATCAAATGTGTAAAATGATTACTTAACTGCGGTGCCGCTAGACAAACGAATGATTAGAATTTCGCAAATGCGCACTAGCTTCGTCGTCAACGATTTCACGGTAATTACGATTAAACATAGCGTTTCATTTTATAAATCTTTTTAATTTTAGTTTTGGTAAAAAAAAAAAAAATGATCTATTAATGAGTCGCTCGCAAAGTTTGTGATTCTATATATATATGTGGGGACGAGCGGGGTAAGACGGACCGTTTTTATTATCTTTTTTAAAAATTATTTCCTCGTTTCTATGAAAAGAAGTATATCACTGAAAAAAAAATATCATTGACTCAAGTAAAATTTCATTGCGGGCTGCCAAAGAAAAAAATTATTATTTCAATTCTACTTTTAATTCTCACAATTCCATACGGGATTGAAACGATAACACGTCACCTTGACAATCTTGCCGTCATTCTTTCAATATTATATGGAATTGTGAGAATTGAAAGTAGAATCGGAATAATAATTTTTTCCTTTGGCAGCCCGCAAACAAATTTTTTTTTCAGTGTAGGATGAAAGGGGTATAATGACCCTCTTCATGTATAATTGACTTATCTAACAATTGAGGTGGGCGATATTCACCACTTTTACCGTATGCGCAATTATACTTTTCATAAATTAAATACACTTACGAAAAAATATTTATATACATGTACACCAATAAAAAGGCTGGGTAATATCAACTAAACTGCGGTTGCGGGTGGCGAAGGAAATGTTTGGTCGATTGAACAAAATGTGTTTTACAATCAATAACAGAACAGTCAATTCAATTAAATATTCGGTCACACGACTAAATATTCGACCAATCAACTAAATATTTCTTTCAATCGATCCAAATGTTTCCTTCGCCACCCGCAACCGCAGCTTAGTTGATATTACCAAACCTTTTTATCGGTGTACGGGCCAATATTTAAAAATGAATACTTTGGCGTATATGAAAAATATGTAACATATAAAGAATATATTTTCTCGTGAAAAATTGTATAATTCAAAAAATATTTTTTGTATATACTTATTTTTCGCGATGGGGCTAAAGAAGATAAAACGACCAAAGCTGATGTTTGATTGGTATAAATAACAGCTTTGTTTTGTTAAACGATTATTTGCTTCGATCGATGCAAAATTTGTCGATCCTAACAAACATTTTTGTTGTACCAACCAAATGACACCTTTGAACGTACGCACCGCACTTTCGTTAATCCAACGACTTCTTTCTCTCAGTGCACGAGTCCATTTTGCCCCGTCTTCGCCTATAGCTGCCGTTAAAACGTCGCTCGTAAATTCGCGAGACGGCTAGTTGAGCAAATTTCTTTAGCGGCACATACTCGGAAACGGGGTGCGATGTATTCGGTCATATGTATGCGCGTCGGCAATTATTAAATGTTTTCGCACGAAGCGGTGCGAAGCTCGCATTCTGCGCTCGGATCTGTCAGGTTTTTATCGAACATGTATTGAATTTTATTCATTCAGTTTCCGCTTATTTTATGCGAATATTTCGTTTTACATGTGTAAACTAATGTTATTCGTGGATACAACCGGTGATCGTCCCAAGTGCAAACAAAACGCCATTTTTTTCGTTTCGTGGATTTATTTAGTTGTTCGATGTGTGCAGAAAATTATTACCTGTTTTCACCCGAAGTGGTGCTAAGCTCAGAGTCGAAGCCCGATTCGACCACTTTTGCATTAAATGTATATAGAATTTATTTAATCAGCTTCTTTTATTCGATTTTTTCATACCATATGGGAAGACTTGTGATGTGCGTGCATACAGTCGGGACTCGTTAGCAGTACAAACTCAGCGACGATCTTTTTTTCGTTCGAACGACCAATGAGGTCAGATTCGTCTTCCGTAGCGTAAACGAATGTTTTCAGATCTTGTTTCATCGTTAATTGAAATTACGACAATACCTGTTGTATCCCTCATAGAAATAAAGTGTCGTCGAGATACGTGGGAATGTATGTACATGTAATATACTGTTACGTTCTCCTGGAATAAGTAACGCACGTATTTTAGTTCGGGTCGGCTATTATTATGTACAATAGCAACTAAATATCTCAAGCACGAACTGTCAAACGTCTGTTCTCTCTGCAAGTCCGATCAAGACTGGTCAATCGATAATCTGTCCGTTTGTCTTTTGGCATACCGAGCTATTCCGGTCATCTATGTAATATCGTGGGTCTCGGTCCATCCTCATCTCTATATTAGTTACAATACTATAGCCGTCAGAAGTTCTACGCGTTGTATACATTTTATAATTAAGGCATTGAATATATAATATATAATATATAATATATAATATATAATATATAATATATAATATATAATATATAATATATAATATCTAATATATAATATATAATATATAATATATAATATATAATATATAATATATAATATATAATATATAATATATAATATATAATATATAATTCCATGAAGGATATTATTACGATAATTGAAGTCTCCAAGGAGAGAGTGTCGCATGATAGAGCACCTGAATGTCCGTCTGGGTAGCAACAATTATCGTATCCACACACCCGCGTCGACTTATCGTTCTTATCTCTCGATTAAAATCGACAAAGTATCGCAAAAGAAATCTTTACAAATTTTGTTTTCTTCATCCGATTATTGCAGATTTTAATCCGAACCCGCTGCTGGAGAATATGGAAGGCTCGTACTAACTCACTGCGTGTGGAATTTAACAGCGTGTTTGAGAGAGAAGCGTATTAACGTGTTTTTAACGCCATGTAACAACTACCAGTCGTCCGAGGGGATGGGAAGGATGGAGGACGAAGCCCGTCGGAGGTCGTCGATCCGATCGCCGTTCGATAAAAAAATGTAAGTACCTCTGATATACTGATTGAACCTTTAATTATCGATGGGAACGAAGCTTCCCGCTAAATTTTAATTTCCAGGCATTCTGTATAAAAAAAACATTTTTGCTTTCATTTCCGTGTCTCTTTTGATAATCCATGTTTTGATTGTCGGCATCTTTTCGCTACCAAAAATATTCTAAACACGAAGACACGAATCGATTTCTTTCCATCACTTGATTATTGGTTATAGTCGATTAATACACAACAGTGTGTATGAACGATTTTTTAAAATTCATCACTCATTGGCCTAGGGCGGAGTGCACCAACCATCTTAATATGGTTGGAGGACTCCGCCCTTTTCTAATGAGTGATGAATTTTAAAAAATCGTTTATACACACGTTTGTGTATTAATCGACTATAACGGATGATTTTTATTACGGGATATGATACGAAGGTAGACAAACATTAATAACAATATCTTTGCAAAAATATTAACTGGCTTTTGCCACTTTTTGGATAAAACGCATTCGTTTAATTTTTCAAATGAACATGCCTGCTTTAGCTCGATTTTCATGTGGTACGCATTATCTTTTTTTGAAGAATGCTCAACGAAATGATCATGTTGATATTTTATAGAATTTTCCATTCAAAAATTGACGGAATTCCCTTACATAAAATAGCTCTAATTTAAAAAACGGAAAGTACTGTTCTACGTAGCAAACTCGTAGAGAATCTTGAACGAAAAACAATAAGCCGTACCGGATAATCAAAATGGATTTTTTGTTTTTTTTTAACAAACTAAACAAATATGTATTTTGTTGAAAATTCTCACAGACTGGTTAATATCAATTTCTATATCTATTAATATAAATATTCCATTGTTATTATATTTTATTTGATAACTAAAATTTGACTAGTCATATTATTTTATTTCAAGGACATACGCCGTAAAAAAAAACCATCAACTACAATCTATAGTCTATTTACGAACGAAACTTTCTATGAACGATTAAAAAAAAATTTGCAATCATTTGACTAGTTTGGACTTTCTTTAAGGTCTAACAAAATGCCCCGCTGAAGTATCAAACTAAATAAAAGCCAGATAAAAAAACGAATTCAAACTGCTAATCGAAAGTTGGTAATTTCGCGTCATTATTATAATTTTCGTCGCGCGGAAAAATTTTGACGCATCGTAGCGGCTTCCAGAGAAATTAAATAAATTATCCTCTTTCTTTTTTTTGTTTTCGATAGTTTGTGCCGAGAGTTGACGAATAAACTTGGAGTACAAGAACCTCGCGTTAAATTCATCCGGGTGTAGTGAGCCACGTAAAAAAAAAGGAAGTGAAAACCGCGTTCGTCGATCCACGCCCGCTAATTTCATCCGTATAACCGCAGGCCAGCGAGCGGAGAGCTCGAGCACGGGCTGTGTCTGTCCGAGAGGTGGCGGAGTCTCGTCGTCCTGCATTTCTAGCAGTGTACATTTCTCATGTTTCTCTTAGCCGGCACGCTTCCTCTCTCATCTTTATTTGTCTCTCTCTCGTAAATAGTACGCGGAAAGTCTCCGAGACTTGTTTTACGACGCCCAAAGACAACGATACCCGAGAGTATACTATTGAGGTATATATATTTCGCGAAATGCGGTGGATTCGAATGAGAGCGTTATACAGAACGGGCGTCGAGTCGACCCTTCTTGCTCGATAAAACACTTCACGCTACGCTAGACAAAAATCTCTAAAGTAACATAACATTCTCGTTAAAGTGTACATAGACCTCCGTGGAATTTATTCATCGTCGCGTTATAATAACTCTCGTTAAAATTCAGCCGAATAAAAAAGAGACTCGGACTTGTTTCTCGGGAGTAATGTTGACAGTCTTTTTTCCTTCTTTTTTTTGCGGGTTCATTGAGCGAGCGGAAGAGCTAGGGAGCAATTGATAGAATTACCGATAAACTGGAACCTCGGGACAAAATGGACTCTTTATTAAAAATAACTTTTCGCGAGACATGAAGAATAAATTAAAAAGGGAAATTACAATTCAATAAAAATTCCTGGAATTAAAGGTTGTTGAACTGATAAAGCATGCAATAACTTTATGGATTCCGGAAATGTCTCCGACGCTTCCGGGGGA
Organism: Ichneumon xanthorius; assembly: GCA_917499995.1. Lineage (NCBI taxonomy): Eukaryota > Metazoa > Arthropoda > Insecta > Hymenoptera > Ichneumonidae > Ichneumon > Ichneumon xanthorius. Next base: position 17,182,264 of record OU824207.1, read on the forward strand.
ATCCAACCAGACGGCAAAATTATTTCAGGCTTTTGGCGGATTATCGACTTTTCAGAGGATGTTTTTTTTTATTTCAATTGTACTCTTTTTGTTTTCCTTTTTATTGTGTACACTGAGAGAAGGATCTAGTAAAACCTACCGATCATCTAAGAAAAATTACCATTGCACATAGTAATAGGGAACCGGAGCGCTACCTATGGCGGAAAGTCTCACATTTTCCAAGAATTTTTACCATAATGTCTACGAAAAATTCTTATAAATCCGGTACTTCATACCACAGGTGGCGCCCTACTTCCCAACTACTATGTGCTATGGTAATATCTCTCATGGAATATAGTCATATTTACTACATCCTTCTTTCAGTGTATCGGGACGATCCTCTTTATCGAGGCGAATTTATTCTATATACACTGAGAAATCAAATCGCTTGCGTCAACAAAATGAGCGCTTACGGGTGGCGAAACAAATTTTTAGTTGATCGAACGAAATAATTGTCGCAGTAAGTAAAGAAACATTTGATTCGACGGCTTGTTAGTTCGATCAACGAGGTATTCCTTTCGATCACCAAAACATTTGTTTCGCCACCCGTAAGCGCACATTTTGTTGACTCAATTGATTTTTTTCCCTGCGTAGAGACGAATTTACCAAAAAATTCGAGTTCTTTATGTCAGCGTTGAAAATGTTTCATAACATCGAAAAATCATATTTTGAGGCAATAACCGTATATGCGTAATATCCCTTTATTCACAAACTACTTCTATGAGTATCTGTTATATTTTTGGCTTCTTCATATCGCATGGAGGTTTTGCCGATTGAACGAAAATGGCCGATCAACAGGCCAGTGTTGGCGTAACGATAATAACACCTCAGCTTTCGGCCAATGTTCTGCCGAGTATTGGTTTGCCAATCATTGGTTTGTCGATTTGAGGCCAATGTTCGGCCGAGCATGAATTAATCATTCATTGGTCTGCCGATATTAGACCAATGTTTCGCCAAATATTGGTTTGTCAATCATTGGTTTGTCGATTTGAGGCCGATGTTCGGCCGAGCATGAATTAACCATTCATTGGTCTGCCGATATTAGACCAATGTTTGGCCAAATATCGATCCGTTAATCGTCGGTTTGCCGTTGCGACGCCAACATTGGGCTATCAACCAGCGGCATTCGCCGCTAGATGTCGCCAAACCAAGTTTTTTCTCACAAGCGAAAGTGTACGCGCGCGTCAATATACGAGCATGCGAAATGATACATTCTTTAATTTTCGCGAAAGATGCGTAGTATTTTTGGGTTCCGTACTTCACACCAATAAATGCTTAGACAACACATTGACTGAACATGATCGCTTTGAGAGTTCTCGAAACTGAAAATATATAAACTATAATCCCTTACAAACATGCGAAGCATAAAAAAGGCATAGGGATAGTTCAACTTTTACAATATTCAAAAAAGTATACGATAAAACCGTTCTCGCCCTATATAAATAACTTATAGAGGGCTTAGATTGAAAACCAATCATCGGCCGAACATCATAAATGACCTTCGGGCCAATATGAGCTGCCACCATCGGGTCGAGCTTATCATCCAAGGCTCGATAGATGACCGGGCCAAGCTCGCATGCAAATGGTTGGCACCGTGGGCTTCGAGGTTGGTTCGACCGTCGGCCTCATCCGTTCACCCTACATGTATAAAGCGATATTATGAATTTATGAGGAAACGATATGAAAATTTCAAGTTTCAACTTTTTTCTATGGGATCCATGATGCCCTCTGCTGATAACTTCACATCAATGTCAAACGCATAGCAGTTCTCCTCATAAAAGTCTCATCCCAAACAAGAACACTCGTTCCTTTTGTCCCAGTCTTCCCAGTTCGGGACGAGTTCCACGCCTAGATAGGCGCGGAACTCGTCCAGAACGATATCGAACTGGATAGTTCGATATCGTTCTTTATTGACTCATCAGGAAATTCTCTTCCGGTTACATAATCTCATCGCCACGATGATGTTTGTCGGATGCATTAATCGGGCAGCAGCCGCGGGAATATACGTGTGTTTACAGCATCACGCGGTCACCAATCTACGGAGAGATAGAGCCAGAGCTCTCTCGATTGCCGCACGACGGGGTTCGTCATGCGGTTGCATGCGAGAGCTTTTATACGAATCATATACATTTACGTTTATATCTCTAACAAGGCAAGGTCTTTTATTAATAATCTTTGCGTGATCCTCGGCTATACTCGAACACGGGCACCGGCACGCAATATCTCACTGACTACGCTTCATTGCTTATTCGACGAGCGTATACGCTATTTTACGACGCCACGCGCCGAGTACCGATTAATTCTCCCGAATATCTAAAATTGTCTTGCCATTGTCGTCTATTTTGCGCGTTATTCGAGCAATTTCCTCCAGTCTAAGCTATATCACTGTCAATCTTTTCTCTCGGTAAACTTTCGTCATTTTCTTCTAGATTGTCATACGTTATCTGTCAAAGGATGATGTTTGCTGGTATGTAAATTTAAAACATCGTACAGTGTTAGTCCATTCCTGTGCCAAATATAAGCTCGATACCTCCATGTTTACTCAAATTAGACAGTTTTTAGGAATTTTTCAAAAAAATCAACATTCGGTAAAATCTGATCCCTTAGGTAGATTTCGACCAAAGGTCTTTGTTCATAGTATTGTATTTATATGTATTTTTAGGACGATAGCTCAAAATTTACGAAAGTTAGAGCTACCACAGACTTTTTTTAAATTTATAATTCGCGTAAAATCCCGAAACGGGCCACGATCTTCATGAAAATGATATCGAAGGAAGAGACGTAACCACTCTATTAGTGTACAAAATTTCAACCCCCTATCCGAAACTGTTTCCGAGTTATACTCGTTCTAAGAGATGCACGCTGTCTCTCTCTCTCTCTCTCACACACACACACACACACACACACACACACACACACACACACACACACACACACACACACACACACACACACACGCACGCACGCACGCACGCACGCACGCGCACGCACGCACGCGCACGCACGCACGCGCACACGCACACGCACACGCACACGCACACGCACACGCACACGCACACGCACACGCACACGCACACGCACACGCACACGCACACGCACACGCACACGCACACGCACACGCACACGCACACGCACACGCACACGCACACGCACACGCACACGCACACGCACACGCACACGCACACGCACACGCACACGCACACGCACACGCACACGCACACGCACACGCACACGCACACGCACACGCACACGCACACGCACACGCACACGCACACGCTTAAAATCACTTTTTCATCACGAGGTGCGAAAATAGCGGTTTTACGCACGCGAAGCGGGCGGAAAAGTGGGCATTTCCGCACCGAGTGATGACAAATATCGTATGCCACTCGGGAGGAAGTGCCTTTTCACCTCGTGCGAATTTCTGCCCTCGCTTCGCTCGGGCATCAAACTTCACATTCGGTGAAAAAACGCACTTCCCTCCCTTGTGGTATAATATACTATTGAAGGTTCAATTGTAGGGAAATCGTAACGCCGGAGAATGCCCAACATAACAACAACAAAAAAATTATAAATATTTGTATCAAAGTGTTTTCTTTAAAAAAGCTATGAAATTAGGGTGGCGATTGAAATATTAAATAACCAAATGTAGAACGGCTATATTTCGAAATTCCATTATTGCGAATATTAAATGACGAAAAATGAGTTATTCTAAACTTTTTTGTTAAGTCGAATAACTGTTTAAAAAATAATTATTTATCGTAATACTAATTTATTAGAAAATGCATTTTTAGATAGTGTGTATTCGTAACGACAAATTATAGATTTTAATTATATGGAATGGTGAGATTTCTGAACCGTATACTTATAAGAAATGTGTCCGGAGTACGAATTTAAAAGATCTTATAGTAAGGTACGTGAAATATATTGAGGGACCATAATATAGCAAATCCCGAAACAATAAATAGAAAAAGGTTAAAGTCGTTAAAAATACTGGTAATTTTTTTTCGATATTTTTTATCGTTCGGCTTATTGGACCTTTATTTTGACGAATTCGAAGTAAAGTTTTTAAATATTCTCGATCGTAGACTTCGAAGATTCGAATGTGCAGTGCTCCACTTTTCGTCAATTCTATATTTCACGTCTAGCAATTTTCCCTAATCAAGTATTTGTCCCCGACATAAATTTATCGCGAAATCTTTAAGTTAGCCATTTTTTTATTTACGATTGCAAAGACTCTTGAAAGATCGACCTTTCGACATTTCGACGTTGGTTAATTTTTTATTCGAGATTTAAGCCAATCGAATTTTCGATAATTCAAAATGTTCAACTCTACCCATGAAAATGCACCTCTACCCGACGTTCCGGTAGTCATCAAATCGGATTTATCTTTCCGATTAGTTTGAACATTTATTTGATTCCCATAATAGGATCAAAACAATTTAATTTACATCTTTACCGACCAACTTCGTTCTTGGATCATATTCGGTTCCGCCGATCGTTAAAATCCCGGTTATTCTCTCGTCCGTTGCGCAATCCTCGATAGGCGCGAGCTCCGAGATACAAGGACGCGTAATTTTCACTCGTGCACGCACGAGCCTTGTTCCCGTACCGTAGTCAACGGAACATACATGTATACACACATATACATATATATACACATATACAGATATATACACATATACAGATATATACACATATACAGATATATACACATATACAGATATATACACATATACAGATATATACACATATACAGATATATACACACATACATATACATAAATCGTGCACGAGCGTTGCACCTCGGTCACGAAACTGCATCTGGCAAAAGTCTCTCCCTCCCCGTCGACGCACCAGCAGCAGCACCTCGGTGTTCTCTCAGATGTCGGAGAGCTCGTCTAGAAAGTCGTCGTTGGACTTCGACTCTCGTTGTCCCGTGACGACGAATTCCGACCGAGTAATTTTACCTGTTTGTTACTTTTTTCGAGTCTATACCCGGTCTGTCGGGGGCGAGTGTTCGGAGGTAACATTCAAAAGATCTCCTTTATAAGATGCACTCTTTTGCATTACGAAGTAATCAGCGTTTTCTTGTATTCGTCCCCACCTCCCCTTCCCCCCGGTTGCGCTAGAGACTCTTACACGGCTGAAACATCCTTTGGAATTAAACTCGTATTCCGCGATGGCATTTCCTCGTTGAGCAAACATTTCAAAGGGAGCGCGGCTTGCCGATCCCACCTCTCTCTGTCCCTCGGGAGCTCCGCTGTGGGTGTCGAAGCTTTTCTTCCTTCCGCCCACTCCTACAGGATTATCATTTCCAGCTTCTTCTCTCGGGTTTATTTGTCCTCCGTCCTTATGCGCCGGAAAGCCCGGGAGAGCGAGTCCCTTTCAACCTGGATCGGCGATGCCTTTTCCAGTGAAGTTTGCTTTCCTCATCGAAGCTCGACGCCTCTAAATTCGCATCGGCGCTAAGAGGATCGAGATTACAGTCAAAGTTTGTACTTGTTTTTGCATCAATTAGAGGAGATGCTGTCGCAGGGGAAAAGATAATATCGCCGTGAAGTTCTCGGTTTAATAAAAAATCTTTAACACACTGCACTGCATCGTTAACGCAACGAGCTTTGACGAATTTTAATTAAGAAAATATTTATTCGCAAAGGATTCGTCAAATAAATCATTTTTCTGGGTGTACGATATAAAATTATTGGCAACTGACTGTTATTAAGATTTGAGTAAAGAGATTATCTAGTCAGTATTGCCGGCTTTGTTTGTTTTGTTTTTTTTCTTCATTTGTTAGTAAATAAGGTAATAACAGGTAATTTATTCAGCAAATGCAAAGCGTTCATAAACAATTATTCTATTCTAGCAGGACTTTTAGAACAATAAATCGGGATCTGATAACATGCTTGAGAAGACCATGTTAGGGTCTTATCAGGGCCTAATGTAATGTTCGAAAAGGTCTAATACGGCAGAAATCAATAATTAATTAAAGATGATTGTAGAAAAAGCAGAAAGCTACGTGTTGTCTATCGAATACTGGCGTCGCACGCACACCATTTTTTTATTTGTCAAGACCCGCAAATGAATATTTATTGAAATTAAGAACATATTTATTTCCAAGAGTCGCGATAAATGAATAATTTTTCAGGATGCACGATACAAAATTATTGATAACTGATTATTATTAACATTTAAAAGACGCAATTGATCTAGTGGGTATTATCCATCGCACTGCGGTGACATCGACGAACAATGAAAGAAAAAAACATTATTATTAGTAATACCTCATCATCAACTGAACGAATGAAAAGAGTTCATAAAAAATGACTACTCTGGTAGACATTTTAGCACAATAAACAAGGGACTGATAAGGTCCTAAAACGGCCTTGTTAGGTCTTATCGGGTTCAAAAATTTCGACCAGAATAGAAATCAATAATTAATCAAAGACGATACTGCAAAAATAGGAAAGTATATGGTGCGAAACACAATCTCGATTTGCCGGTATTATCCGTCGGCACTTGTTAGTCTAGTTTTTCAATAAAAATTATATTTATAGACATTTCAACTTCCACCAAGCCTGAAATTACTGTCAAAAGAGCTGCGAAACTGCTACTTATATTTCATGATACGTTATCTTTTAAAAAAACAACATAAACCGCTCCAAAAAGATTTCCGGACCAACTAGAACCATGCATTTTGCTTCCTCATGGAGGAAGCTTTGTTTTCGTGAAAAAAAACATTTTTCGAGATTTTAGTGTCAGAGTACTTAAAATAGTCTGAAACGTCGAGAAATGTGATTTTTAGCTGGCGTGCGTGCGTGCGTGCGTGCGTGCGTGCGTGCGTGCGTGCGTGCGTGCGTGCGTGCGTGCGTGCGTGCGTGCGTGCGTGCGTGCGTGCGTGCGTGCGTGCGTGCGTGCGTGCGTGCGTGCGTGCGTGCGTGCGTGCGTGCGCGCGCGTGTGTGTGTGTGTGTGTGTGTGTGTGTGTGTGTGTGTGTGTGTGTGTGTGTGTGTGTGTGTGTGTGTGTGTGTGTGTGTGTGTGTGTGTGTGTGTGTGTGTGTGTGTGACAGACTTGCGTCGTTTAAAACGACTATAACTTGGAAACGGTTCGAGATAGCCAGTTGAAATTTGGTACACTAGTAGAGTGGTCACGTCTCTTCCCCCGGTGCAATTTTCATGATGATTGAGGCCTGTTTCGAGATTTTATGCGATTTTGAAATTTTTGAAAAAAGGTCGTGGTAGCTCTAACTTGCGTAAATTTTGAACAATCGTCCTGAAATTGCACATAAATATAATAATATGACCAAAGAACTTTGGTATTGAATTTGGCCGAAATCCATCGAAGGGGTAAGATTTTATGGGCTTTTGAGTTTTTCTGAGTTTTTTGAAAAATTATTAAAAACAGTCTAATTCGAGTAAACATGGAGGTATCGATCGGAAATTTGACATGGGAATGGACTAACACTGTACAATGTTTGGTGTTAAATTTGGCGAACATGGATCGAAACGTTAAAATGTTATGGGATTTTTAAATTTTTGAATTTTTTTGAAAACTTGTATTTTTTGTCCGACACGAGTTTATGTATCAAGTGTCGCCTCAGGAGTAAAATAATTTGAAGACTTGTCATCGGTGGGGGAAAAATATATTGGACGTGGCCACAAAACGGTGAATATTGGATAATTGACTTAATAATTTCAAAAAAAAAATCTTTTTCCATAACTCTGTATTTTTCGTTAATTAAAAAATAGGTGCACGGATGTAACAAAGCGAATACATCGGTGTATTTTTTCGCGCTGAACCTGAATCGGCCAGACGTTTTGCATAAAAGGCAAACACGACGTTGACGTTAAAACAAGTTGAAAATTAAATTTTTCATATCGTTTCCTCATAAAAGTTGAAAATTGAAATTTTCATATGGCTTCCTCATAAAAGTTGAAAATTGAAATTTTCATATGGCTTCCTCATAAAAGTTGAAAATTGAAATTTTCATATGGCTTCCTCATATAAGTTGCAAATTGAAATTTTCATGTGTCTTTCTCATAAAAGCTGCAAATTGAAATTTTCATATGGCGTTCTCATAATGTTCCTTTATTTGCGAAGCTTCCTCTATGAGGAAGCCAACAATACAGAAAATGCTTCCTCATAGAAGAAGCTTCGCAAATAAAGTAACATTATGAGAACGCCATATGAAAATTTCAATTTGCAGCTTTTATGAGAAAGCCACATGAAAATTTCAATTTGCAACTTTTATTTTCGCGTGCGTAACGAGATGAGTCAATACTCATCTTGACATCATTGCTCGTCCGTTTAAAGTAATCGTGGTCGGCATTAGCCACTGATCGGTATTCGCCCACTCCCCTAGCAAGTTCTGCGTCCGTCTGTTTTTCAGGAAAAACCGTAAAACAGACCAAAAACGGACCCGTACGTTGGGGGACGAAACGGACCACATAACATTGATAAACGGACCGTATTTTTTTTATTTTTAGTTTAGCGCTCTCTTCCGGCCGAACTAATTTGAACGAAAATTGAACTTTTTTTACGAAATTCGATACAGTGCATTTCTTTCAGAGCCAAAAAGGCGTCAATTCAAATCGTGACATTATGCTTCCCCGCTGGTTCCTTGTATTAAGGAGGGTCGAACGCGAGTGAGAGGTCCGCTATGCGGCCTCTCACTCGCACGTGCCAAGCGTGCCGAGATAAAGCTGTAAAGTTCCATGTAATTGCTTATTGTTAACTAACGGTGAAGAACAAGTGTCTACATTTTTATACAGAGCTTCCTGACAATATTCTTTACAGTTTTCAATCATTTGTTTGCAACGTTTCCGCATGAAACTACCCTAGAAACATTAAACTTCATCGCTTATTGTCAATTTGCCATAAGAATCAATATTAAATGGTACAAATAAAAAAAATATTTCTCGAAAACAGTGAAGACGAACGCATTCAAACTTTGCAGTTACACTTATACCGTTCATATCAATGCGTAAAAAAAATCAGCATACTTTTCTTGATGACGTTGTAACGCTCGACCCTCCTTAAGGATGTACACGTACATTCCGAACCAAAAGTTCTTTACAGAGAAACAAAAGAACTGAGAAGGTTTTTTTTACGAAATTCAATATTTCTCGATCACAAAAAAGCCCATTCGGCCCGTTTGGTCCGGTTTCGGTTCTCACAACAGGAAACGAACCGAATGAAATATTGGTTGGAAATGGTTCGGTCTTCTTACGGCTTTCGCGACAGAAAACCTAGAGAGCACTAATCAAAAACGTTACGGTCCGTTTTACGGTTTTTTAACGGTCCGTTTCTTTCCCGAACGTACGTGTCCGTTACTCGATCCGTTTGACGGTCCGTCAACTTGCTAAGGTCTCTTCTTTAGTAATTTTTTTAAACCACTAGAAAAAAAAGAAAAAAATAATACTTGCGTCGCGTTCAGTTTAAAAGTGAATCGTAGCCGGTTGGGTGAGTACGATTCGTCCGTAAATGTCTGTACGCCATGATTAACCGTCTCGCAAATACGGACGAGTGAAGACAGGTTTTACCAGAGGAAAGCGAAACTCGAAAACCAGAAAGGACACTCGAAGCGAATGGGACAGCTCTATGTATAGTAACGAGTTTGCTATTTCCATGGAGAATATATCAAAGTTTCGAGGGAGAAATCCAGAGTGAGATATCGTCATATTAAGAGCGCGGGTGTATATAAAGTGAGTCATATATTGTCGAAATTTGTAGACCAAGTTGCTTCTCTTGGCTTAATAGCAGCAGCGGCGGTGGCGGCAACGGTAGCAGTATATCGGGATCCGACGCCTCGAGAGTCTTCCCACCGAAGCGGGAAAGGCTAATTTACGTGGGGGCATTAATTAACCGATGCAATTAAAGCCCTCGCTGCGGCACCGACGAAGCTTCTCGTTTTCGCCCGCCCCGCGTCGACCTCGAATTTTCGAACAAGACTGTCGAGCTTCGTCGAGCCGCTTTGCACCACACGTGTTTTGCGCTCGATTCGCTTCTGACCTCAACGAAAGCTCACGTCCTCTTTGATTCCCTCCGCTATTCCCTCGATCGAGTTAGCTTCTGGCTCTTAGCGCTCGTCAAATGAGCGCTAAACATTCAAAATGGTTCGTGCAGAGGCGAGCGCGTTAATGAACGGTGGTTCATCGATGAAGATGCCCTTTCGCATTGCTGCGCGTGTCCTCAACCTAGAGAAATAAAAATTAACGTGTTAATGCTAATTTTCACTATGGTACACTTGCGAAAAGTTTTTTTTTTTTATTTCAATGAACGGTCCCCAATTTTGTTTACTAATAGGTAATGTACTAATTTCTTTCTTCAAAAGTTGCTTCACCGATTCACCGCAAAGATTTTTTTTAGTGTCTGCTATTGTGGAACTGCGAATCCTAATAAAAAATTGAGTGAACCCTAAAAATCAAAATGAATCGTGATGCATAAAATGTGGCAAGAAAATTACGCATTACTTCTTGAAAGAACTGAACGAACATTTTTGGTACCGTAAAATATGCATTGTAATTGCCTGCACGCCAATACCCGAGTAGAAATTTTCGAGCGTTACATCGGGCCCTGATAGGGTCCTGATAAGGCCTTCTCAGGACCTGTTCCTGTTCCTGTTTAAACAGACGATCTGTTGTCTTTTTACGTGCTTAACAAGACAAGTCGAGACTCATATTGACATCAATGTCTAATCCATGAAAATCAACAAAATCTAATCTCTGCATAAATCGTTATGAGAATTGCCCGAGTAGAAATTTTCGATCGTTACATCGGACCCTGATAGGGTCCTGATAAGGCCTTATCAGGCCCTTGTCAGGCCTTCTCAGGACCGTATCAGGGCCCGATGTAACGCGTAAAAATTTCTACTCGGGTGGCTACGCCATTGACTTCTGTGAAGCCCAGTAACTACCTCAACCTCGCATTTTCCCGTTAATATGCGGTAACAACTTGCATTCTTCGTAAATTCAAGGAATCCACGTAAGCACATCGCTCCCGTTGACTCATTGATGATTCGTGCTTGTAATTCGTAATTCCTACCGTGTGGAATTGAAATGAGAAAAAAAAGAACAGTAAAGGTGGTGAGAATCGCGTGCACATCGTCTACCTAACACGTATCAATTATGTATACCAATGTACAGGCAGTTAAATGCTAAGCGATCGCGAGCTGTGCTTGTACATTACGTATCTCGTCGGGTGGCGGAACGCGCTCCGCATTTCCTCCACGAATAGAAAATACGATTCTATTGATAGAGTAAATAAACGTTGACCTCATGGCAATCTCGCAGCACGTATATATCATCCCGCCTCCTGCGTCTCTCGCCTGAGGCGGTTTTCCCATCCGTCGGTCCTCGACCGCGACGAGCTCGCGCGACAGAAGTCGTCGATGTCTTCGACTTTCCCTGGATCTTGTCGTATCCAACTAATGTCGCTCTTGCCGATGTCCGCATTAAAAAATGTATGCACATTTAACAAACGTTTCTTGTCCTCGGAGATTGACAATTCTTTATTTATTCCTGTCAATTTAATTTTTTTTTCCGACGGATCTTATTTTTAACTGAACAATGGGATTGTCAATGGGACCTAAAATTTGTATCATTGACAAGAATAAAATTCTGAACTTGACAAGATAAAACGATTTTTATTGATAAGATAAAGAATTTATAATCGACAAGACAAATATTCTAAAATTAACAAGAACAAGATCCTAAAATTGACGAGATAAAAATTAGAAAAATAACGATAAAAACGAAATGCGGACTTTTGTTCACTAACGATGTTAGTTAAATGTCCGAACCTCGTATATATCAGTCATGGATTCAGTTGTTTCCAAGGATTCAAAGGTAAATTATTTTTATCCATAAACTCCCGTATAATACGTACGTGTAATATAGATATTGATTTATACTTTGTTATCAGTTAAGAGGATAAAAAATATCGATGGTTGATGTAGTTTTTAAACTCGCAGCAATTTAGTCCAGTTATCCAATCAACACGGTCGACAGTCATTGGATGGAAGATACTCGCTTCCCACCCTCATCTCTGGAAACATACTCGATTTTTGTTTATACATTGTATTGATAAACACCAAGCGCCGTGGCATACTAAAAGCGAACAAACAGAGCAAGGTCCAGCACGCACGTATGCTTATCGAGGTAGCGATGTTTTGAAGTTCAACTTTGAAAAGGGTTAATTAAAATCTACCAAGAAGCAAGCATGGATCTTTACGCTGGATTTAGCACTTGTGACAATTCGTGCAGAGCTTGTAAAAACTATTGATTGCAAGAAAATTATAGACAAATTTGCTAAAACAAAAGCGAGGCACACATTTAAAAAATGAATCACATGCATATAATTTTTTTAATTATATCCAGGTGACAAAAATGAATATAAACATTTTTCGGATTTGCCTTCTTTATTTTATTCCGATTTTCAGGAATTGCTGCGTTGACACGGTGACATAAGCTTCGTTCCAGTAATTTTTAGGGCGCCATATATTAACTAGCCTCGGGCGCCATCAGTCTTAAATCCGCCACTCTTGTATACCGTGTGTCCCACTCACACAATCAAAACATCGGCACCATGTGTACCAATCATCTGGTCCACGTCCGGATTCCCGATAGCGTATAGATTACCATAAATAGCTGGTAGTCCGCTCGAGGGTGGATGGAATTGTTTTTTCGTCAAAATTTCGTCGAAGCCGCGATCGATGATAAGCAATGTGCGACAAACACATGTTACTCGTATTCTTTCACAATAGTTCCCCCCGACATGGAAAATAGAAAAGAAACGCGAGTAATAGATACAGTCGAGGAGATAACGGAGAGGAGGAAACTCGTCTCGGGCCTGGCAAGGACAGAGGAGTCGCGTGAATAACGCAGGTACTTTCTCTGTACTCGTTGAAGGAATCGTGGGACTCCGCGTCCGTCGGGTCTCATCGATCTCGTCTTGTCGCTCTCGCGGCGGGAGCTAGCGATGCGGAGTGACTTTTATTACAACAGCTGGATGGCCGATCCACACCGGTTTGTCTAAGCGTATGTGTCTGCGTGTGTGTCGAGAAGCAAGAGTTTCCCTTCGAAACGGCTCGTTATCCTCTTGGCACCTATCGGTGTCTTTCTGCGTGACGCCTGTTGGTCTCACTTAATTGCGTCCGATGTTGATGAGATAAATGTACAGTAGAACCCCGATTAACCGGGTTGTTCGGGACCGAAGAACCCTCCGATTACCGAAAGGACGGTTAATCCAAAATAAATTTCATAATTTTTTTGTTTTTTATTTTTTTTTAAAGGTTAATTCCAATTTAGTACATATGAATTTTTAGGTGACCTTTTAAGGACGGAGTATCGTTGGGGCAGGGAGGGGATAGGCAGCGCTCTCGTACGCGGTGTGCGGCGTGTGGAGCAGGCACGACTTTGCGGAGGAAGAGCTGGCGCAATTCGATAGTCCAGCTCAGACAATCGAATATTTCTCTTCGAAATACTCAAAAACAATACTTTTTTACGATATATACATAATCGTTAAAGTCCAGGCAAAATGTTTGTGCTTTTTTTTTAATGTATCTAATCGATAAAGTCAACCAATTTGCAATGAAGGAGTCTACGCTCCATATAACACTCCATCGTAGAATCACGCGAAGTCCCTCAATTTTCACGAATTACTATTTCATCGAAATGTCCGGTAACCGACCCTTTACTTTTAGAGATATTATGGCATGCACTATAACTGTACCATGTAAAAAATTCAGATTCTAATCTAATGGCGATGGCAACGAAACACCAGCGTTAAGAGGAATCCAAACTCCTCTCTCTCGCTCTCACAAAATTCCCATGGCGCTGTCTCTCTCATACCCAAGCAATTGCCGGCTGGGTTTAGACTCCTCTTAAGGTAGTTCTGTCGCTTGGTATTCATTTCGCATAAGTTCGAGAAAAATGAAATAAAATTGCAAATACTTCTCGATGGTATAAAAATCTTAAAAAATGCATGCATATTAAAGGTACTAAAAAGATTAATTTTGCATTATAATAATTCCAAAGTGTTATTAACAAATTGTTGAAAAAAAATTGGTTAACAAATTTCCCGGAAACCCATTTTTTTTTAATGAAAATGATTCGTTCATTTTTCTAATTACGTATGAGTTTTATCAGATTTTTAAATTTGCTTTAAATTTTCTTTTTATATGGAAAAAAGACCACAAAATGCAAAGCAAATTTCAAAATCGGAAAAATGTATACGTATTTAGAAAAATTAATTAATCATTTTCGTAATAAAAAAATAGGTCGCCAGGTAATTTGTTAAACAATTCATTTTTTGTTTCATTTGTTAATAACAGTTTGGACTTATTATTATGCGAAATCAATCTTTGCAGTACCTTTAATATTCTTGAATTTTTTCAGATTTTTATACCATCGAGAAATATTTGCAATTTTATCTCATTTTTCTCGAACTTATGCGAAATGAACACCAAGCGACAGAACTACCTGAAGGAGGGTCGAGCGCGAGACTCGGAGAGGATAGGCTCGGTGGCGCGCAAGGTGCGGGGCAGGTCGTGTGCGAGTGAGAGGTCCGCCATGCGGCCTCTCACTCGCACGTGCCAAGCGTGCCGAGATAAAGCTGTAAAGTTCCATGTAATTGCTTATTGTTAACTAACGGTGAAGAACAAATGTCTACATTTTTATACAGAGCTTCCTGATAATATTCTTTACAGTTTTCAATAATTTGTTTGCAACGTTTCCGCATGAACTTCTCTAGAAACCTTAAAATTAATCGCTTATTTTCAATCTGCCATAAGAATCAATGTTAAATGGTGCAAATGAAAAAAAAATATATTTCTCGAAAACGGTGACGACGAATGCATTCAAACTTTGCAGTTACACTTAGGTCGTTCATATCAATGCGTAAAAAAAAAATCAGCATACTTTTCTTGATGACGTAACGCTCGACCCTCCTTAAGACGAGGCTAAACCCGCGCGGCGAGCGGCCGAGCGCGAGAGAGACAGCTCCATAGGATTCGTGTGAGAGCGAGCGAGAGGGGGTTTAGACTCCCCTTAAGGTTTGGCTAAAGATCAACATAATCTTAAAATATTATGAATCCATTTTTCTCCGAAACAGTTTTATAAAATAAAAAAAATTCACTGCAGGCCGCACTGCCTATTTGATTAACACCGTGCGCCCCGCCATTCGTCTTTCTTTTTATAGAATCGTTTCGGAGAAAAATGAATTCAAAATTTTTTCTTACTCTCTCCGCACCCATACATGTTTAGCGTTCCCTTAAGGTAAAATGAAAGTCACGCGATGGATTCAGGAGTGTGAGCAAGATAGTGACATTGGTTTTACGACGGAACGAGAGAGAGTGGGAGAGAATGTATTTCAGTTCACCTTAAGTTGTACACTGAGAGAAGGATCTAGTAAAAATCACCGATCATCTGAGAAAAATTACCATAGCACATAGTAGTAGGGAACTGAGGCGCCACCTATGGCGGAAAGTCTCAGATTTTCCAAAAACGTTTACCATAATCTCTACGAACAATTCTTATAAATCCGATACTTCGGATTTATAAGAATTATAAAACAACAAATCTATCCATATTTGTTGTTTTGTTTTCATGGACAATTTGACATTTTCTGCACTTTTCTTATGTAGTAATAAACATCAGAAAACAAACTAAGTCGTTTATACAAAAGTTAAATCAGTTCCCGTTTTGCCCCCAATACCTATTTTTAGTCTAGGTGCCCGTTTTGGCTATATATTTGTTATATTTGGTCGGAGATATCTGTCACATACATATATCTCATGATATATTAATTATATACCATTTTTCGTGGAAAGTATATTTACTATTTGAAAAATAAATTTCAGCATATACTTATTTTCCATAGGGGTGACTTCAGGCGAAAAAATGTTTTTTACAAAAATGTTTTTTATTGAGGGTTAAAAAAATCATTTGAAAAAATGCAAACTTCCTACCATAGGTGTCGCTCTAGTTTCCTACTACTATGTGCTGTGGTTGTATCTCTGAAGCGATATAGTCATTTTTATTATATCCATCTTTCAGTGTAAGAGTAGGAGACCTGCGATCGAGGGGTTCGGGCCCGGACTCACAGGTAGAGGACTTTTTGATGTGGTTTTTGTGATCCCGGTGGTTCGGCATCCACCAGAAAAGTAGAAGGTCCAAAGGCTAGCGTTTTGGTGTGGTGAAGCCAAAATCTGGGAAACTGTAGCGACTTCGATTCCTGAGACCAAAGTCCCGTAGGTGAACGACAATGGACGAGGCAATGGACGAGGACGTAGATCCGGATATAGGACGTAAGATCTACGACTATAGCCTTATGTCCGGGGTCGACACCTGGCGGGGCGCGACGAAGCTCGGGACTCGAGAATCGAATCGGCGACAAACTGATAAGGAAGGTGGAAAAAAGGGAGTGATTCTTCACTCTCTTTTTTCCTCCTTGCTTATCAGTTTGGCGCCGATTCGATTCTCGAGTCCGTAACCCCTAGGGGATCGGTGTAACAATAATATCACTACTAACATTACGCGTGACTAATCGTCAAATTTTTCCGGAATGTTCCATGAAAACCCTGATTAAGCAGGGTAGTCGGAACCGAAGAATTAACCACGGTTTATTTTATTTTGATATTTTTGTTATTATCTTGGTATAAACGGGAAAGGCTCCTCTTACAGAAACGATTGCACATTAGCGAGTAAGTTTGTAGTGCGAACGATTGTAATTAACAATGGCTTAGTCCAGCACGGAATTACTCTTGAACTTCAGTATGTAAAGTCGTGGTCTTAGCAAAGCGGCCCAAAGCGAAAGCGTTAATCCGAATTAAATGGCATGACATTTTCTTGTTTTTAACAAGCTAAATTTCAATTTAGTACATATGAATTTCTACTTAACACCTTAAATTGTAAGGTTGTGTACCGTTGAAAAAAATCTATATTTTAATATTTACAACAAAATTTTCTTATAAAAGCCATTCCGATTGAAAAAAAACTTTACTCAGAATGCATTACTAGGTGTCACTATTCGTCTATTTCCAGAATGTTCAGAAAAAAATTATAAATGTTTTTATTTTTATTTTTTAATGGTTGTTCAACCATCGTGTCAAACCAGTGTATAGTACACTGGGCGTCAACTGGTCTATTAATGATCGATTAATTAATTAGTTTTTCGTTGTGTTCTGTTGAAAGAAATCTATATTTTATTTGCAACTGCGCGGTACTTATTTGTATAGAAATCATCGAAAAACATGGATTTTTAATATCCACAACAAAATTTCCTTATAAAGGCCATTTCGATTGAAAAAAAACTTTACTCAGGATGCATTACTAGGTGTTACTATTCGTCTATTTCCAGAATGTTCAGATAAAAATTATAAATGTTTCTATTTTTTTTAACGGTTGTTCCACCATTGTGTCAAATATTGTACACTGGGCATCAACAGGTCCATTGATGATCGATTAATTAATTACTTTTTCGTTTTTCCCATAAATTGCGTCAATCGCTCTTGCTTTTTGTAAAAATTAGTAACTTTCGTTTGTGCTTTTTTTGAACTTTTTATTCGCAACTAGCGATAGTTAATGTTGATTTGTGCAAAAAAATCTGTTAATTTTACAAAAAAAAAGAAACTCGACAGACACCCGTTTAATCTGCTCCCCGGATAATACAACCCTGTTTAATCGGAGTTCTACTGTATCTGTATATACAGCGCGCGTATTGCGTGCGGTTACATCACGGGCTCGCAATTGTGTTGCACCGTGCGAAACCACAAATCCGATAGTATCGCATTGTCAGGAGACTTCTTCGCGAGTAAATAATATAGAGATTCGTCGCGTTCCATTTAAATTTCAATCTAATCGGCGGTTAGCGTCATCGGGCTTGTTGTCCGCGGTGGATCATCAAGCGCGATGACGAGGGCGCAACGCGTGGCCTAGGAATCCTGGCAGTGGGCCCTCGCTCGTTCGGTCCAAAAATACATTTTCGTTGGCGATACCGGAGGCCGAACAGCGGCCGACAATATCACTGTAGTATAACGAACGCGTCAGACAATCGAGAGGGGTCTCTCCTGAGGATTTATTTTCTATTTTTATTTTTTTTATTTCTTTTTTGTTATTTTCGATTCTCTTCTCGTCGTCTCCGAATCGTTGGGGCGAACGCCACTCCGCTAGGCGCCAATTTGGCACTCCTTCGCGAATCGTCGGATCGAGGTTCGCACGGTTTGGGCTTGGGCGGAAGACCAGAAGTTCTTGGAGCTCTTCGCGTCGGCTATGAAGAATAATCTCGCGGGTGTTAATGAATCCTCCAGGAAGACGAGGTCGACTGTCGAAGGACTTGGATTCTGTGTTCGTGACTTAGCCTCCAAAGGCGGACCCTACCGTCCGCGTCGGATTACGGTAGACATGGATTTGAAGCCCGTGAGTAGGGAGAGCGGGCGGGTGCCGGCCACGTGAGGGAAAACCTTAATGTCTCAGCTGTAGAGTGCATTTTT
The DNA here is from genome assembly GCA_917499995.1 of Ichneumon xanthorius. NCBI lineage: Eukaryota > Metazoa > Arthropoda > Insecta > Hymenoptera > Ichneumonidae > Ichneumon > Ichneumon xanthorius. The sequence goes on from OU824207.1 coordinate 17,200,790, forward strand.
TATTAACACCATTTTTAACAAATTTTCATTTTTTTTCATGTCGTGTAGCGAATAGACGGAGAATAAAATTATTACAATCGATCAATTGTTTTTTTATAATTGAGATAATAAATTTGTTTGGTACGAGGATATTGTTGAAATTAGGTGAAATAAATTAGTTTTTTTTTATCGGGCGCATTTTGCTTGAACCAGTTAATTCAATTTTACTTCAATACATTTTATTCCCGGCCTTAATAAAGTATGATATGACGACTGTCGGGAAAAATTTTTCATTGATTTTGGTAACTTTTTTCGGGGTATACCAGCGCTACTTTGGGCTGTAAAATTATTGGCAACTATAATTAACGACTGAATTAAAAGTCGATGCGACCGGTATCACTCATTGCACTAGGGCTAATAATACCAGTGATCCAACTGTTTTAAATATAATAATAACAAAAATATTGTTATAAAAATTATCGTCATAAGTACTCAAGAGATCAATAATGAACTATTAAAATGATTGTGGACCGTTGACGGGCAAAAGGAATATATACAAGTCCAGAAATATTTGCGAATCCCATTTGATTCACCGAGTGCCCGGCATTATCCATCATCACCTGCTAATTTAATTTTCCACATGATAATAAAAACCAATCAGCATATTAACTTTAAGCAGGGCTTAAATGACTGGTAAAAGAGAGTTAAAAGTGAGTGTCACCACTACTTAAAGCCCCCCAGTGGGAGTAACACATAGGAGCGATACTGGCCAACGTTGGGTGAACACTGGCCGACGCTGTGCCATTTCTGGCCCCGTGTGGCACTCCCACTAATGAAGTGACGTTATCCACGAAAAAAATCTCCTCTAAACAGTGACAATTCTTAAAGTAAATGTGTTGAATATGGCCCGATCTGTATTTTATTGATTTACGTGCTAATCAGGATGGATAATATTTCCCACTTTTACCCTATATGAAAAACAGATCAAATCTATAAATGACCCAAAAAAATGCTCGACCAGCTAAAAGGATGAAATCAGTGTAAATAGTTTTTTTTTTAGTACGTAAGTGACAAAATAATCATTGCTCAATTCTTTATAATCTGCCTGGCGGTATTCCCGTAAGTTTGCTGATAAAAAAGTACAGTTGAATCAACTAAGATTCGGGCAGGGACGTTCAAATAAACATTTAGTTGATCGAACAAAATATTTTAATGACTCAAAAATATTTTTGTGAAATCACCCAACAAATTATTGAACTAACAAATTTTTTAGCTGTACCAACAAAATATTTAGTTGATACAGCTAAAAAAGCTGTATCAACTAAATATTAAATAATTATAAAAAAAATATTAAATAAAGCGGGCAGGTTTAGTATCAACTAAACCTGCCCGAATCTTAGTTGATTCAACCGTATTTTTTTATCGGTGTTCCCCTAGTTTTCGTTCATTTGGTAAAACCCAACGAGCAAAAAAGTGAACCAACAGCACGAGTGCTCGAGCAAGCGGCAGTTAAAATCCCGACAATAATGAATGATTGCAAAATCGACCAACCGAAAGTTCGTATTTTTCGGGATCCGGTATATTATTTCTGGTAATATCCATAATGGCCGACATATGGGCCAGGCGCAGCACTCCGGCACCGAAGAGTGATCGTATAACGCCACGAGATAAAAGCATAAAGGCTTTATAAACCTCGCTCTTCCACTTTTATTACGGAAGAGCACCTACACTTTTCCTTCCGGCGCAACGAACGCCTAGCCGGTGGAAGGCGAGAGAGCCAGCAGGAGCTTGCGTAGGTCGCGCCGGCTCGAAACCCCTCCGGTCTGAAGTACCCAAGATATCGCGTCTCCCTCCGTCGACCGTGAAACAATTTAAACAATTCTCACCCTCCTCCGTCCGGCGAATCTTCGCGGGTCGGAGATTCAATTTTTTTCTTCACCGATAAAATGTCACTCCACGGTTGTACAAGAAAATGTCCCGGAGAACAAAGAAAAACCTCTTCGCTGTTCCACCCCCGTGGAAGTTTGTCGGAGTACCGGAGAGTAGGGCGGAACGGAACATCGGGGCAAAATGAACAATCTTGAACAATTCTTGCTCAGAACGTCAAACGAAAATCTTGTCTCGGGTCGGCGATGAGGTTCCGTTTTGCCCCGGATTTCCTTATCCCTTATAGATTGGCCCTAGCCTCTACTGTAAAAAGAAATAAAAAAGTAAGAAAACTCTATTTCACCCAAGATGCTTCTTTAGCAGCAGGTGGATCATCATTTGGGGCAAATAGAATCATCGTGCATCAAATTGAATCATTGTGCATCAAATTGAATCATTGTGCATCAAATTGAATCATTGTGCATCAAATTGAATCATCGTGCATCATATTAAATCGTCGTGTTTTTTTCTCATGCATGGTAATATCGATGGCTTAATTCCATAAGGGCATCGGGTGTGTATAGGTGATGAATATGGCACGTGAATCAATGATATGTGGATCGGGTCATATTCACTCTTTTTATCTAGCCTGTTCGCCTTTTTGGCATCACTTCGTCTATATGGACCATATGAGTCGGTTAATAATAACACTTAAAATATCTTCTTAAAAAAATCTCACTGTTATCGATACAAGTAAGCGAACGGGGTTTAGATTTATTTTTTAATCCGCATTTGCGTAAATCCGCACTGGTCCATCTTACCTCATCGTCCCATATTCACCACTCATACCCTAAAGTTTCTTCAGAACTTCAAGTTTTTATAATTATAATTTATGGAAATGAAGTCTATTTCACTGTTGTAACGAGATAGAAGGATAATCCATATTACCGAACTACGTGCGGTCCATGAAAATCAAGAAAGCTGCTGCGAGATTTTTAAATTTTGTCAGAAGCAAGATTCAACACTTAACAACCCTTACACTGTTAAAAAATTATGGTAAATTTAATGTACCGTACTGAAAGTTTTCACGCAAACATTGGTAGATTAAATATATATAATGTACAATTGTGATGAAAATTTAATGTCCTTTTACAGTGAAATCAATGTAAATTATTGAAATAAAAATACTTTTATAGAAATTAAAGTAAACTATTAAAGCCAAAGTATTACCAACGTTTTTAATATATTGTACATCACTGTACACAAAATATATCAGTTTATCCATAATATATCCATAAAGACTTCCAGTATCAGCACATTCAAATTGAATACAAATTTTAATTTGCCCTGTTTTGATTGAACCGAAAGAAGTACAAATTTTTCGTTGAATCCGCATGCCCCTTCGCACTGGTCCATCTTGCCTCACCGGCCCATATTCGCCACTACCCTGCACCCCGCGCAACAGCCTACACTTCTCTGGGTCCTTCGACGTTCGCGCGCCCCCTCAGCGATCGTCGATCGCCGCTTTCGTATTTCTATTCCCTGTGTATCGTCGTAAAGTCACCCCGCCCATTTTCCCCGATACGTAATATCCCTATCCTCGAGGAATATTGTGGTACGAGGATTTTACTACATGCGTATGCGCTACGGCTTCGTGGGACGTTTTATATGCGCACGAATGTTTATAGGCTCCTTGAACGAGATCCTCTCTCCTTGACGCTCGCCTTCTCCTGTTCTTCGGTACAATATTGAGAATCGCGCCCTTTATCCCGCCTGGGACGAACCTCGATGGGAGCGCGAATCCCTAGTGTGGCCTCGTATTTCACAAATCGAGCTCATCATTCTCTGTAATCCTTTATGTATGCGAAACTATACCGGAGGCGATAGATTGCGAGGCGCCTTCGACTGGTGCGCAACGTTGGGCCAATCGGCGATCGTAGCATCCTCCGCAACCTCGGCAGCTGCGTCTCGTCGTCTCGGATGCGACCTCGGGCGACCTCCCGCTCTTCCGGCCGGCGTCGTTGTCGCGTACGACCACGTCGTTGTCGCATCCAACACGCGCGCCGAGATAACTGGTAATGGCCTGTGCACTTTCCTGTCTCTCATCGGGGAAGAGCGACCGTGCGCCAAGCACGTCATTACCGTATCTCGATTTCGTCGATTACACTCGCCCGGACTCTCCGTCGCTTCCGACGATACACTTCCAACCCGACCTTTTGCGGGATGTTTTTGCACCTGGCCGAGAGTGCTTCGTCGTTGGGGTTTCCCGGGTATTGCGTTGTGCGGAGAACATATTGGATACCGTTGGGGGGTAGCGGCCAGTTGGTAGGGCTGGTGTGGGGCAAAACGCACAATTTTCTGTGGGGTGTAATAAAAGCTATCGTCTCCAATGGAGGACAGCGGCCCGTTTTGTCGCATTGTACCCATGATACCGGGACAACTTTCACAAGTTTTTTGTGAGATGCGATAAAAGGTATCATGTCAAATGGAAGACACTGGTCTGGTTAACCCCTCTGTCCTATATACCGGTCGGGCTGTTTTTAAGGTAGCTATGTCGCTTCGCGCTCATTTCGAATAAGTTCGAGAAAAATAAGAGAAAATTGCAAGTACTTCTCGATGGTATAAAATTCTGCAAAAATTCATGCATATTAAAGGTACGGAAAATAATAATTTTGCGCAATAATAATTCCAAAATGTTATTAACAAATTAATAAAAAAATTAATTGTTTAACAAATTACTCGGCGAACCAACTTTTTTTTAAATGAAAATGATTCGTTCATTTTTCTGAATACGTATGCATTTTTTCTGATTTTTCAATTAGTTTTGATTTTTGTGGTTTTGGCACATTTTTTCCATATAAGAAAAAAAAATCAAAGCTGATTGAAAAATCTGAAAAAATTCATACGTATTCAGAAAAATTAACGAATCATTTCCATTAACAAGAAAGTTTCTTTGCCGGGTAATTTGTGAGACAATATTTGTTTTGATTAATTTGTTTATAACATTTTGGAATTATTATTATGCATAATTAATCATTTCACTACTTTAAGTATGCATGCATTTTTTCAGATTTTTATACCATCGAGAAGTATTTGCAATTTTCTCTTATTTTTCTCGAACTTATGCGAAATGAGCCCGAAGCGACATAGCTACCTTAAAGAATTGTGCTTTGATGTCGAAAAGAGTCTCGAATTGTTTTATTACACGCGTAAGCTTGTAATTGCTGACTGACTGTTTTTACACTCATTTTAACTTACTCATTGCATTTCAAATAGACGCATTTTAAATAGCGATTGCCGATATAAAAATTTCAATTTACAACCTTTATGAGAAAGCTATATAAAAATGTCAATGTTCAATTTCTTTTCGCAAAAAAAATGTAATTTTAGATAATTTTTGTTGCGTATCGGGCTTTAAGCGTGATTTTCACCACCTAAACTTTAATAAAATAAAATTTGCCGTATGCCATTCTCTTTCTTATTAGAAAAGCTTCCTCTATGAGGAAGCAAAAACCAAGAGATTCATGTGCGGCAAACCCCATGTACTGCTCATAGGAACCTTGTGCGTAAAAGAAACGCGTGAGGTCGATATCTGTCCCAGTCACGAGTTAGACGGTAGAAAAAAATGATACATGAATTCTCGGGTTAATATTTATATTTCGTAAATATATTTTTCATATACTCCCAGATGTATAACAATTAAAATATGTATCATATTAATTGTCTAAAATCCTGAAATAAATACATTTACAAAAAAAAAAAAATCCATACACCCGTGCAGAAATTTGCGTAGGGTTCCAGCTGGATTCTTACTAGACTCCCTACTTGCAACTCGGAATCCGGTCAGATATCCAGTCAGATTCCCAAAGTGAGATGTAATGGTCGCAAATTGGATTCTGATCGGGATTCCAGACGAGGATCCTGATCTGGAATCCCGATCAGAATCCAGTTTGAATCTCAGCTAAAAAGTTTGAAAATGAAGTAAACGGTACCTTAAACTGTAATTTTCGGAAGTAATTTTCACGTTTAATTATATATATGAACTTACTCTATCGAGAGGCACAAGAATATCCTGGAAAAACGCTGTTAAAATTTTGTCACCCGCTGGGGATCGAACCGTCGACCCTAGGTCGTCCAGGACAAACATTGCGCCTTAACCAACTCGGCTATCCAGATATTAGAAAAATTTAATTTTTATTTGAAACTTAAAGCGTCGTAGGCATGTGATGGCCCTACGCTGGACACATATACGTTAATGTTAATTTAATTGTTAATGTTAATGTTAAAGTTTTTATGTGATGTAGCAAAAAAAAGAAATATATATATATATAGTGTATCGACAATGATTTTTTTCGATCTGAATACTGATAATAATAATGCTTATGAACGTAAAATGTATGCACAAAGCGCAAAGGGTTTTTTATATTCGTACACAGTGAGACATATTTGTCAGTTTGCTATAGTCAATAATTAGTTATCTACTATGAGTAGATCAATTAACTGTCGTCGATTAATTATATTTGCTGTCAGATTATGAATTAGTTAACAGCTAACAATCTGTTACGCATTATTATGTAACAGTTTAAGTAACAATTAATTGAATAACAATTGGTTTAACCAGAATTTATTTACGGTTTTTCTTTGTTATCAACTAATGGAATTTTGTTTAGTTTTTAAAGATGATACAAATTTTCGTATAACTATTAATCTCGTCGACTTGTTAAATGGATGCATCACCTTCCACACTAAAAAGTTAAATGGATGGATCACCGTGCTCACTAAAAAGTTAAATGGGTGTCTTATCGAAAAGATGTAAAAACAAATGTTCCCTAACAAAAGCTAACTATAAGTTGGGGGAGGAGTAAAGTTCCAATCGGGATCCAGCTGGATTCTTATAAGGACGCCCTGTTTAGGGTTTCCCTGCAATGTCCGTAACTGCATTGATAACCGATTTTAACTTCCAAATCGGGATCCATCTGGATTTTTATAAGGATGCCCTGCTTATCACATTCCTGCACCAGCCCTAGCGGCGCTTATGACCGATTTTAACTTCCAATTCGGGGTCCGTCTGGATTCTTACAAGGAAGCCCTTTTTGGGGAATCCCTAACAAATCCCGATCGGAATCCGATCGTAAGTCGGGATTCCCTAACAAATTTCTTCACGGGCATTTCATTTCCATGGATGAATAATGACGTTCCGTGTTAAGACATTTCCCCTTGACCCAGTGCATTCCCGTCCGGCACCGCGGTGTGTTGCGTCGCCTGAATCTGACATGCGACGCTAACCGCCGAATCTCGAAGAAAATCGCATCTACAATGGAGATTGTTCGTATGTTTCAGATTGCCGCATCTCCTGAACGGAAGTTCGTGACGCAATTGTCGTAATTGCGTTTGACCCATCGAGTGCGCTGTGACGAGGACAAGAAAAAGGCCGGTAACCGAGATACGCGTCCGTCGAGCATCGCCATCCGCGCCGGTACACATTCCAATCAGTTCCGCCGGTGGAGTTTCGTCGAGGCACCGAGAATACTGGACGAGGGGAGATGCACCGAGAATCTTGGACCGCCGAGAGACGCGAGGAAGGAATATTTCGACCACCGGACATTCCCAGATAGCGACGATCGTTACGAGAACTTGATAGTATTTTCTTTACCGACAGCCGATAAGCCCAACCCCATCGTCTCCGTCCAGGTTCCCCGTGAGAATGGCATCGATTCCGAGGATCGAGCGAGCGACAACGAAAAAACCCCGGCACACCCGGTCGACAATGTTCCCGAAGCGAGGTCTGCAACGCGTATCGGTAGAAGCGACTCATTTCTCAAGAGACTCGTCAAATCTTCCAGAGAGAACATCGGCGTGAGTTGCGAAAAACTCGTGCGAAACATTCGAAAGAGTCCGCGGGCTATAAGAAGAAAATTGTTCGCGAGTCGAAGCACCGAGAGTCTCGAGGCAGTCTTCGCCGGAAGTCCGAACGCCGAAGATCGGCAGGAGAGCAAGCCGGTACCACCGACAAGATCGAGACGTTCGCGCGACCCGAAAGCCAAGGTATCGCGAAGCGTCCCGAAGACCGAGTCGAAGAGTTTCTCGAGAAGCGACCGAGACGGGAGGGAGTCGTGCGCCAGCTCGAGGAGCGTCTCCGTCGAGGATGTCGACGAGCTGATCAGGTCCGAGGATAACTTTCGTCTGATCGAGGCCCGAGCGTTGGGTAAGCGAGGGAACCGTCGAAACTGCGCGAGGCAAGAGGACGAAGAAGTCAAAAGTGCAAGATCGAGGAGTGCCAAAAACTCGCCTTGCAGAAATCCCGTCGATTCTCCGAAGAACGATTCCTCGGAAGGTTCGTCGACCGGTTCACCGGAGTCCCGTCCGATCTTCGACTTCCCATCGAGGATCCACAGAAGATCGATCGAGCAGTGTCACAGATCGGCGCGTCTCGTGGTCGATCGGCAGGTCGAGCCTGAGCGGCGAAGAACCGATTCGCTCGGCGGCGAGACCCGCGATAGATCGCCTAGAGACAAGAAACTGAAGTTCTCGCCACCGCCGGACGACAGGCCGGTGGCATCGTCGCCGCGGGTTCAAAGATCAACGACGATCGCGGACTCATCCGATAGCCCGGGGTCGAGAGATAAGGCCTCGCTCGCCACGACCGCCGAGGATCATCGTCGGCGCGCCCGCGTTCACTGCATCGACGACCGTCGCGCTCGCCCGACGTACGAGGACGGGGCTCGAAGGCATTCGGCGGATAGGCAAAAGTATCGCGACGACGGGTATGCAAAATGCAGAATTGCAATTTTTGCGGATACAACGAAACCCGAGTGCACGGAGCTCGCGCCGCATTTGCGGCCGGCGGTAGACGGGGAGGAGGCGACGCGTAGCGCTTTTCGTTCGGCGGAAGCGAGGAATAGCTCGGCGGTGGCTCATCGTCTCTCTACCGGTCCCGAGAGCGCTTCAGCCGGAAGTCTCGAGGCACGTGCGGCGGAAGAGGAGAAGAATCGTCTCGGAGACGAAGCGTCGGAGGCGTCGAATTCGAAGCCAGTGGATCGGAAGGCGGAGGACTCATCGGCTCGCGAGGTGGGAAGTTTCGCCGATCGGCAAAATTTCTCGGGAGGAAGCAGCCTCGAGCTCGGCGGAAGGGAGGACGAGGAGGCGCTCACTCGTGCAGATAACGCTCGGTGCCCGACGGTGACATCCGTCGCAGCAGCCGTCTCGCCGATCGGTGAAAGTGAATCGGCGGTTAACGGACTTTCGGACAATTTTGTCAGGCTCGAGGGATTAAAGTCGGGTGATAAAGTTATCGAGGCGAGACGGAAGAGAGAAGCCCCGTCGAAGAGCTCGTCGGTGCCGGGCGTCAAGAGAGGCCGGGACGGTAACAAGCCGAGACGCTCGGATTCCTCGAGGCTCGAGAGAAACGAGTCGGCCTCGAGAAAGAAGGAATACGCGCCCAGGAGCTCGAGAATAAACAACGACTTATTGGGACGCTCCAGAGTCAGAGAGACAAACATGAAGTTCGCGGTGAGAATCGTGAGGATAAGGGAGAAGGTGATATTCGGGTTCAGCGCATTCGCCATACTGTTCACTCTGCTGCTGGTTATGGATCTTCAGATGGACCTTGGCTACAGCGGTCATCATCTCGTGCCGAGCCACGGAAGAGTCAGGGTCGGCGATGAGCCCAATCACGACACTGTTTATAATAACTTTAGAAGAAAATTTTTGCAACGAGTGAACGGCAGCAGAGAATTCTCGGGCGTCGACAATTCGGCTGTTACTCAGGGCGTCAAGGAGACCGAGACCTACGCGCCCAGTAGTGACGGTACCAAAATTGAAAAACTCGAAGTTCACGACGATTTTTCGGATCTTCTTGATTACGTGGTGAACGGTGGAGGGGTCAATCCCGAGACGGGTGTTGTCAGAATCAGCGGCGAGGATTACATGGATAATCCCACCCTCGGGAGCTTGAAGGGTATCGTGCCGAGGTAAGTGAATGAGACTCTGGGTACCGATAACGTGTATAATGGGGAGCGGGGCAAAATGGACCTGTCTAATGAATTTTTTGATAGAGACTTTTTGTTGTTGTAAATGTCACATCTTAAGGCAGAACCAAGATTTCAAAAATTATTTGTACACATTTTAAAGGGATTAGTGCGGAGTAGGGTGGATCTAGATGAAAGAGTTTTTGCTTCGTGTAGAAAAACATATACAGCAAATAATTTAACGACAAATAACTCAATTTACGCCACTAAATCTACGGTCGTATTTTTACACAGTCTTTGTGAAGTGAAATTTGTAATATTTACTTCTTTTAAATGTATAATTTTGAAAGCTCGTTTTGTTTCTTGATAAATACTCTACTAATTCACCGGAAAATATTAATGATAATATTCATCGTTTACGGGGTAGAGTAATTTTTTTACGAAAAAAAGCAGACCTACGACGTTAGCTAAATTTTTCTTCTGATTTAGAATCTAAGCGAAACAAATTACTCGGTGAATTCGTAAAAGATATTTTAACAAACAAAATAGGTGTCACTCGTCAAGATAGGACCAAAATTACAAATTGGACTTCACAAAAACTGCGCAAAAATATACCCGTGGATTTATTGGCGTAAACTGAGTTATTCTTCTGTAAATTAATTGTACTTTTTTTCTACATAAAGTAGGAACTCTTTAATGTACGTTCACCCAGTCCGCAAAAAAATTTCCTTTAAAACGTGTACCAACAATTTTTGAAATCCGAGTACTCGATTGACTTTAACTGTACCGCACGAACTACCTTAAGGATATCCTTACCAGAAATGCGAGGGGAGCACGGGAGAACGCGGTGCAAGAGAGAAAGGTCATACAAAGCAAGTGTGCTAAAAAGAGATGGACGTTTCGTTTTTTTAACGCCAGTTGAAAACGAGACCGTAAATCTTTTTCAAATTTGGGCACAATCTGTACACAGTAAAAAAAGTTTGTACTTTTTACAACTTATTGTGCACAAACGTCCACAATTTTTTATTTGTTAATTTTCAAGTCTTACAAACACAAATACAAATTGAAATTGTTAATTGCACGAAAGATAAAAGAGCAGGTTTGTAATGTTCAAACCTTCACAAACGACTTTGTCACTTGTTTAACAAAATTTTTTTACGAAACTTCGTAAAAATATTTTTTACTGTGTAGTAAATTATGCTCTTCAGTCGATAGGCTTTTATTTGAATCGAATAGAAATTGGCGGCGAAAAACGCTATATTGTATCATTTTTGAGGTTAGATTCGATCCTTCCCATGTTAACATACGTCATTTCAAAACCACGTTGCAAAAAACTAGACCATCAAAAAATCTTTAAAAATTCCAATAAAAAAGCGTGTTTTTTTCTGTAGGCAACATAAGTTTGATCAAGATCGAACAGAAACGACTTTTGGTAAGGATATCCTTAAGTGAAGGAGACTTGAGGTTCATTTTGCCCCGTTCTTCCGTACACGAGTCAAACTGTGGAGATGTTATCGCATTGCTTTTAACAATTTATACAAGCCTGGACAAAGACCGCATAATACAAAAATGTTAAATACTTCGTTATCGGAACCACCACTAATACAAAAAAGTAGCTGAAACTACGAGTATCAAAGTTTATCATTAAAAAAATAGATAAACACTCGCCCCTGGACTGCGAACATCCGACTTAGTTAGGTAACATTTATCGACAATGACCTCGCACGTTTGTTAATTTTCATAATGCTCCGAGCAGGTGTTTTTTAAATACCTTTGCTAACGCGTGTAATTGCATTCAACGATGCAGCGTTGACTCTTCCTCGTGAAGGTAAGGAAATGTCGACACAGTTTCATACAGATTGTTGTCAACTGGCGATAGTGCCGTCCGGTGTTTTTCCGTTGTGAAAACTTGGGCAACGCAGGACAAATGAGTACAGGACGGGGCAAAACGGACCGGTACTCTGTATTCCAGACAATATTTATCTCCCAGTAGATATTCACTGTAAAAATAAATTGTAATTTTAATGTACTGGAACTTGAAGTTTGCTTACATTACTTGAACATTAATGTACTTTTTTGTAAGATAAAAATATAAGATATTGAAATTACAAACCGTTTGCCCACCGTTTACAAAAATTTTAATTAAAAATAAAAATTTTACTGTAAAAGTGCAACACACTTGTCTTTGAAATTTCAGACATATTTTTACAGACAGTTTTACATAAACTGTCTAGTTTATGTAAAAAAAAGCTTCCAATACCGTTCAAAAATTGTCAAACTACATTTTTTTACAGTGCTGGTAACAAGAATCGCCCGTTTTGCCCCAGGTTTCCGATTTCCCTCGGTCCCCCTTATGTTAGAAAATACAAGTGTTAATCACCGTTCGTTATCGAACATTAGAATTTCATCGCCGTGGGAGGGTGGGGGGGCGCATAAAATGGCGATACCGCGTAGAAGAGTGAGACTCGGGTGGACGATTAACGCTGTGTTTGCGGTCACAGTAGATACAGCATGAACGTGATCGAACACGGCTGTGTTCGCTTGTTTCGCTTCACGGCTTCTCAATCCCATTCAGCGAAATAGCGCGCACAAAATACCTAAAATAAAATAAAATAAACTAAAATAAAAATATACCATTGTTAACGGACAGAAGAATTTAATTTCACAATTACGGCAGTATTTGACAAGCACACCCACACGCTCGTAACGGTACACAATGGCGCCGGGCAAGGGGGGTGGGGGAAACAGGAGTTGAAATCGAGCGTTATGAAATAAAGTAGATAATGATCGCGGCCTTCAACTTGGACAAGCGACGGCCAACCGTAAACTATATATCTGACCGTAACCTCTGCGCGGGACTGCAGTAGCCTTGCAATTAAAGTGCTGCCTAGCGCGGAATACACAAGAGATACACACACTCGTAGATATACGATAGGCGTCGCTGTAATGAACGGAAAATCGCCATTGGTTCGGATGGGCGTTGGAGCGATTGATACAATTAAAGTTAAAATTAAAATTGATGCTAAAGTTAAAATTAAAATTGATGCTAAAGTTAAAATTAAAGTGAATGCTAAAGTTAAAATTGAAGTTAATGCTAAAGTTAAAATTGAAGTCAATGCTAAAGTTAAAATTAAAGTTAATGCTGAAGTTAAAATTAAAGTTGATGCTAAAGTTAAGTTAAAGTTTCTCTTGCGACAATTGTTGTTATTTCATTATGGTAAGCTTTCACGCAATAAATGGTATGGCCTTTATATCAAGGCGACGCAACACCCCTTCCTCACCGTCTGCTCCGGGCTCGGTCGGTAATAAAAACTGTAATTGATATTACTCACGGTTGCTGACCATTTCGGGCTGTAATACAAATTCTTACAGGAAGCGGATATCAATTCAGTTTAATGTAAGAATTTGCCTTTGAAGGTAAATGGTCAGTATGGTCAAAAAAATCAATTACAGTTTTTGTTACCGACCGCGGTATTTGATAATGGCTGAACCATTCCGCTACTGTTGAAAAATAAAGTTTAATCGAATCGTCGTTCGTTGCAATCGAAATGCTCTCTGACACGAAATACACAAGAGATGCATCCGGACGTAGACAAACTGTACGCGATGCTGGAATAAAACAAAGATTCCCACGAGCCGGGACATACTTTGTAGCGATAAACAAAGTTAAAGCTAAAGTTTCTCTTGTGACGAACATTGTTATTTCATTATGGTAATCTTTCGCGTGATAAATACCATAAACATTACTTCAGGACTATGCGCCAACCCTTCTTCCCCGTACGCGCCGAGCTCCGTCGGTAACGAAAACTGTAATTCATATTGCTCATGATTGCTGACCGTTTTCGGTTAAGGCCATGTGAAAGATGTACCGTGTGACATATGAGTGCGAGAGAGATTGATGCATTTTTCGAAGCGGATATCAATTCTGGTTAATATAAGAATTTGCTTTCGAAAGTAAATGGTCAGCATGGTCAAAAGAATCAATTACAGTTTTTATTACCAACCGCGTTATTTCGTATCGCATCAGCCGTTCCGCTAGTAATAAAAAATAAAGTTTAATCGAATTTCGTACGAATCGTCGCTCGTACCAATCAAAGTACTCTCCGACACAAAATACGCAAGAGATACATCCACACATAGACAGACTGTACGCGATTCTGGAATGAACTAAAGATTACCACGAGCTCAGTCGGACTTTGTAGCGATAAACAAAGCTAAAATCAAAGTTTCTCTCGCGACGATCGTCGTTATTTCACTATGGTAACCTTTCGCGCGATAAATGCCATAACGATTACGTCAAGACGATGCCCCACCGGTTCGCGCGAAGCTCCGTCGGTAACAAAAACTGTAATTAATATCTCTCTCCGGTGCTGACGATTTCCCGTTAAATGCAAATTCTTACACAAACCGAATATCAATCGAGGGCAACTTAAGAATCCGCCTTTAAAAATAAATGGTCAGCGCGACAATAAAAAAATCAATTACAGTTTCCATCACCGATCGCGATATTTCCAATCGCCGCAACCTTTCGACGAGTAATAAAAAATTTAATAAAACATTTAATCGAATTTCATGCGAATCATCGCACGTGCTAAATCGCTTATTCCATAGCAGTGTTGGCGGAGTTACAGTGAGCGTTACTGGCGCGCGTGTCTCTCAATTTCTCGCCCTATCACGTGTATCTGCGGAGCGCCGGCGACGGACGCAATTAGAGGGAGGGAGATGCGAGTCCAGCGGCGATGCATGATCGCGGAATTGGTCTTGGTTCGGCATGTGGAGACGAACCGCTTTGCAAACGCGTGCACAGACGTTCGCTAGTTTGCTTGGCAGCCAGCCTGCATAAGTCGGAGCTTTGCTCGACGCGGTGGGAGAGCCCGAGTGAGAGAGACGAGCTTGCTGGACGGGCGCTCGCGTAACTGCAGCCCGTCTATAATCGGCACGTGCGTGAAATGTACCTCCGTGATTATACTATATATACAAACGGTATAGTAGAATAATAATGGTCGGTGAGTGAACGTACGGGCGCGCGGGCACGCGACTGTATATATACACACGAACACGTTAGCTCGGACGATACGTGCTACTCGAGATTCGAACGGGGGAATACAATCTACGCATTATCAGAGATCGTGCCACCGCCGACGGCTAAAGATTCGTTCGATTCGACGAAACTTGCTCCGTCTGCTTTTATCACGGTCCACTGAAACTTATGTGAAATGTTATTCAAGTAATCGGCGGTACTACGGATTTGTCGACTTATAGTATAAAATCTTACACCATGTGATCGTTGAATTAATTATTAAAAATAATAAGAATTTGTCAATTTATTATTGCACTGTTTTTATAGGGCAAAAAAATTAATTGAAAATTAATGAACGGTATTGGAAGCTTTTTTACACATGTGTGAAATTTCAAACACATGTGTGTTGCGATTTTACAGTAAAATTTTTATTTTTTATAATAATTTTTATAAATTTTAGGCAAAAGATTTGTAATTTTATTATCTGTTATTTTTATTTCACAAAAAAAGTACATTGACGTTCGATTAACGTAAGTAATGAAAGCAAGTTTCAAGTTCCAGTACATTAAATTTACAATTTATTTGTACCGTGTGTCTTTGTAATTTATTTAACAATATTTGATAATTATTATCGATAAATAATAATAATTAGGTAATTACTATGAAGCTGAAGCTAGCGGCCAGTTCAGCGGCCAATTCGCCGCGCGCGCAGGGGTTCTCACGCGCTACCGTAACTATCCCCACTCTCGGTTCGGCCGACTCAGAATTCATTTTTTCAGCACTTATAGCGTTCTAGACTGCGAATAGCCATTGAAATATATATTTACATGTATCCTGCGCAATATTTAATATGTGAACAATAAAAAAAAATCTATTACGTATGTTCATTCTGAAACTATATCTGCCTGCGCGTTGTACTATAAATATTGTGTTCTCGAGGTGTACATTGGCTGATTATTTTTTATATCATGTTGGAGATCCATCCGAAGATATTTGAAAAGTTACAAACAATGTACACCTCTAGAAGCTGAGATATTAATTGTTTATTGCCATTTTCAATGTATCCGCTGTATATCAAGATGTGCGGTTTCAATTCTAGAGGTGTAAATTGGCTGATTATTTTTTATATCGTGTTGGATATGCAACAGAAGTTATTTGTAAAGTTACAAACCATGTACACCTCTAGAAGCTGAGATATTAATTATTTATTGCCATTTTCAATGTATTCGCTATATCTCGAGATGCGCGATTTTAATTCTAGAGGTGTACATTGGCTGATTATTTTTTATATCATGTTGGATATCCATGCGAAGATATCTGGAAAGTTACAAACAATGTACACCTCTAGAAGCTGAGATATTTATTGTTTATTGCAATTTTCAATGTATCCGCTGTATATCAAGATGTGCTGTTTCAATTCTCGAGGTGTACATTGGCTGATTATTTTTTATATCATGTTGGATATGCACCCGAAGATATCTGGAAAGTTACAAACAATGTACACCTCTAGAAGCTGAGATATTAATTGTTTATTGCAATTTTTAGTTTCAATTCTCGAGGTGTACATTGGCTGATTATTTTTTATATCATGTCGGATACCCAACAGAAGCAAACATCTTCATGCACATATCTTCGGTTGGGTTTTCAGAATTATACTAAAAATAATCAGCAAATGCACACCTCGAGAATTGAAACCGCACGTCGAGAGACATAGCGGTATCTTGAAAATTGCAATAAACAATTAATATCTCAACTTCTAGAGGTGTACATTGTTTGTAACTTTACAAATATCTTCTGTTGGCTATCCAACATGATATAAAAAATAATCAGCCAATGTACACCTCGAGAATTGAAACCGCGCATCTCGAGATATAGCGGATACGTTTAAAATTGCAATAAACAATTAATATCTCAGCTTCTAGAGTGTACATTGTTTGTAACTTTCCAAATATCTTCGGATGGATATCCAACACGATATAAAAAATAATCAGCCAATGTACACCTCTAGAATTCAAACCGCGCATCTCGAGATATAGCGGATACGTTTAAAATTGCAATAAACAATTAATATCTCAGCTTCTAGAGTGTACATTGTTTGTAACTTTCCAAATATCTTCGGATGGATATCCAACACGATATAAAAAATAATCAGCCAATGTACACCTCTAGAATTGAAACCGCACATCTTGATATACAGCGGATACATTGAAAATGGCAATAAACAATTAATATCTCAGCTTCTAGAGGTGTACATTGCTTGCAACTTTCCAAATATCTTCGGATGGATATCCAACATGATATAAAAAATAATCAGCCAATGTACACCTCGAGAACACAATATTTATAATACAACGCGCAAGCAGATATAGTTTCAGAATGAACATACGTAATAGATCTTTTTTATTGTTCACATATCAAATATTGCGCAGGATACATGTAAATATATATTTCAATAGCTATTCGCAGTCTAGAACGCTATAAGTGCTGAAAAAATGAATTCTGAGTCGGCCGAACCGAGAGTGGGGAGGGTTACGGTAGCGCGTGAGAACCCCTGCGCGCGCGGCGAACTGGCCGCTGAACTGGCCGCTAGCTTCAGCTTCATGTAATTACTTCAATTATCAAAAGTCACTTGATAATTGACAATTAAATAATTAATTGTCAATTGTCAATAAATTAATTATTTAATGACAATTAAATAATTAATTGTCAATCGATTGTCGAATATCGTTTATTACCGATGGGGCACGGATTGTCATTTTTCGCAGTTATTAAGGGAGTTGCTTTTTTTACTCGTCATTGTAGCAATTATAATTATTGTTTATGATTTTTTTTCACTCCCCGTACAGTTTTATACAAGTTGATCGGGAGCGAAGGTGGACGGTGAGGTTTTATTTTATCCAAACTACACCTCGATGAACCCAACAAATTGTTTCTCCATTAACAGTACAAAAATTTTGCAAAATTTTGTTAATTTGCCAATTTTTTTTATCTCCCACAAATTCGGAGATTTCATTGCGGAACAATACCTCGGAAGATATCTCGCGCAATAATGTACTCCGATAGGAGGCACTCCCCAAATTCCCGGTGGCTATGTGGAATTCTGCCGGCTGACCCCGACACAGGTAGTTCTCGCTCCGGACTGGGGCGCAGCAGAGTACACTATTGTTTCGGTACATGCGACCTCTCAACAATGGGATGATATCCTATTTCAGGGGACTACCTCTCTCAGGTTGAATAGTGTATGTACAGGAACCACTGCGAATGATGAAACGGGAGAGTACGCTCGTATGCCGGGGAGGATCTTGTGTATCGCCCGGAGGACGACGCGAACGGGAAAATCTCTTGCACTCCCGGAGCTAATGTTTGCTTGGAAATAATTTACGATATACGCCGAGCGAATTGCGTACCGCGACAGGCATCCACGACCCCCTGGAAGCTCGTGCCGTTGGATCCTCGACTCGAATTTCGTTGCAACGCTTCTCGAGCGGAAGCCCAATCAAATATTTCCAACAATACTACATAGGCTATGTAGAGTTGTTTTTCCATCGAAGGCAGCTCGTAGTTCCATCTTCAGACATGATTACGAATCGCCTATTAATTGTCGTCTGAAGTCAATATTTTTATTTGTATACCTTTGGAACTTTGGGTTTGAGTTTTATATATTTTTTTTAATCAATATTTTCTGCATGATCTTTATTGTACGTGTATATTTGTACATAATCCATATTTCACGCGATGAAATTTTTTTTTATGACTAACAGTTTGTTTTTATTGTCGCGGCATATTTAAGAGATAATTGATCATTGAGAAAAATCAAATGTAAAGTTGCAACGTGGGCGCGTTAGATGAAATATAATGACGAAATGAGAACTGTTATGTAAAATGAAAAACGTAACATCGATAGAGTGAGCATCACATAACGTTCATGGAAGACTCGACCAGGTATCACTGATACTCACTTCAACAGATAATTTTAACTTCATTAGATAACGGTGGTACAGTTGTACCGTAATACTGATTTTTTTGCTGACTATCTTTGTGTAAATTTGCCTGCGGACCAAACACACTTTTATCAGCATTTTTTGCAATTTTTTAAACGATTTTTTGAATTTTTTTCATAATAAAAATAAAACGTACAGTGCATACAGGACTGAACGTATGTATAGGTTCATAATGGGATTGACCCGATCAGCGACACCGTCAGACCCTATTATCAATGCTCCATGTCCCTACTTTTACCTCCTACCCCTATAATTGGCCCGTTCCACCTTCCTATTTTGTACCCCCAGTCCCTTTTATTGAGCCCGTTGACGTTCCTTTTATCGACTTTCATCGATTTTTGTATACGGCCGCTGGAAAAATCTTTTTATAAAATACACACGTATCCATACATATGTGTACATAGATAAATCTGTACACAAAAGCTTTTTTCAACAAAAATTTCAAAAGAAATTCGTTTGGGCCATATTTTTTTTTTTAGAACAAAAGTATTTTTCCAAAATACTCTATAGTAGCCGAAAAGCCACACTCTCATTTCGTTACCCCAACGATATTATGCCCACTCCGCGTTGCGGAGAACCTTGCCGTGTTTATGCCCGGTGGGTAGCACACAATTTGCTCGGATTCACAATCGCAAAGTTCATCAACGCATGCATATGCGTCTGTTGGTTGCTGGTCGTGCATTGGAGTTACCGCGGCTCCCGCGAGTTCTCGCCTCGACGTACAGATGCATAGCATCGAGAGTCTCGTGTGGTATTGCGACACGTGCATTTTTCACCCGACCAACCCGTTCGTCGGGTCTCCCGGCAGCAACTCAACTGCAGGGGCTACTCACCTGTACAGGCGTCGGCATACTAATACCGTGTTCTGCCTGCCTCCCCTCCCCCGCCTCTTTCTCTTTCTCTGGCTCTCTGAAACTCGAAGTGGACACACCGAGAAAAATCTTCTCGTGCCGCTCGATGCAAAGAGCACTAGAAATGCACTCAAGTATACTGCAGCAGGGAGTCAACCCGACGTATCTGAAGTGGAAATGCAAAGACGCATGGAATTAAGCGATGTGATTTTTCCCATGGTTATAAATAGTATTCGAGCATTGTTATCGACTATGCCCATCGATTAGTGAGTTTATTACCATAATAATAATAATAATAATAATAATAATAATAATAATAATAATAATAATAATAATAATAATAATAATAATAATAATAATAATAATAATAATAATAATAATAATAATAATAATAATAATAATAATAATAATAATAATAATAATAATAATAATAATAATGTGGAAAAAGCTGAGAATCATCGAAGAGTGTTGTTGTCGCTTTACTCGGGCTGCGATATTCATGTTGCACGGGACCCAAGTTGGGAGCTGTTGACGGGAAAGTTTAGCCCCGCTTTAAAGGATAAATAGTATATTATGCTACAAGGGAGGGAAGTGCGCGACTTTCACCGAGCACGAAGTTTGTTGCCCGAGCGAAGCGAGGGCAGAAATCGTACGCGGTGAAAAATCCGCTCCTCCTCCTGTGTAGTGTACGACTTTTTTTCTGACTTCGTTAAAATAACCACGTTTCTCACCTCGCAAAATCGTCACATTCGCCAATGACTATTACTTCCTCGGGAACAGGAGGGCTTCCAAACGGAATAATGGGCCCTATTATTCCCTATGGAGTAATGAAACAGTACTGCGCATGCGCACAGGTTAATAATTATCATTTGGCAATAGTAGGCGACTTTTCGCCCGTGTTGCACGCAAGGGATGTAAGTTCCCGAGTAGAAATTTTCGAGCGTTACATCGGGACCTGATGGGTTCCTGATTAGGGCCTGATAAGGCTTTATCAGGGCCCGATGTAACGCTCGCAAATTTCTATTGGGGTATTTTTACCGAAGATGAGAAAAAAATTATTTCCCTCAGCACTTATCAATTTCCGGCCTGACTTTGGACCAAGTCTGATATCGGATTTGTGTGTTGGGATAAAAAAATATATCGAACGGTCTGGTACGGAACGTTATTTGGGATTCTTCAATTTAAAGCAAAAAAAAATAGGCAAGATATATTAAAAACGAAAAATTAGATTAAGTACAAACTTAACTTTCATAAAATAAGTACAAAGTATTTGAAAAAAATAATAAATAATACGTATGGTACACTTCCATACATTCTGGAAACAAACATGCACAGTCCGGTTAATTGTTTTCCGTTGATTACAAATCCGTCATTTGTTCTACTCCTGGCTCGACACTTTACACAAAAATCCGCGCCTGAAGTAAAAAGTCTATTTTACAAACAATGTTTACAATTTTACAAAACATTCTGCAGCGCCTGAATCGTCGCGGCGTCGCTGCTATCAGTCCATTTTTATCAATGCAAATATCGAAGTTAAAAAGAAACGTAAAAGTACACATTCGACCGCACACTGTATTGAACAATACTTCTCGAAGACAGTGCAATATCAACGACGTTTCACGTTTCGGGAAAAACAACTGTGCTTTCTTTTCCGACGCTCTCAGTCCACAGCTATATCGGTAGTATGTGACATCCCGGGTTGTTTACGATATCGCAGCACCCACGCAATGATCCCGGTTCAGGACCTTGTTTACTGAGAAACCCCGATGCCGAGAAACCTTGGAATGGCTTTTAATACATCGACAAAGGACGGTCATCCATAACGCGTCGGGTAAACCGATTCGGAGCTCCGGACAAATTCACGGTACGACTTCGCGCGAAAACGTACAATAGTAATGGAATAGCGAAAGAGCGAACGACCTGGTAACCGTGACACGGTTCTCCTCGGTCTATTATCGGAGCGGGCACTCGAGCGAATCGTGTGTCTCGCGTGATTCCCAACTACATCTATGCCGTGCCTGCACGAAAATCTACTTTTTTTACCCGAAGATCCGATTCCCATCGGATAATCTATTTTCCACTTCGCTGAGAAGTTGCATTTTTTTCTTTCTCTTTTAAAAAACTCGATCGTACCGTATTACCATATAAGACTAATTCCTCATTGCGAATGCGCTATAAATCGTAAACGGTATGAACTTGAAAACTATATTTGCAGTATACAATTGTATCTACTAATTGTAAACTTTAATTCTGAAGAGAAAAAATCTTTCCTCTCAACTGCCGAATCTGAATGTTTGAAAATCGTTCAGTTTTGGAAAATTCATTCTAATCTTTTTACCCCTAAATAATGAAAAAAATTATTACGAAGTAGCCTTTGAAAATATTTCTTCAGGATGCATTGACATTCGACTATTATCGGGGCATCTATACCATATCTACACGACAATCGACTTTTTTCCTCCGAAGATCCGATTTCCATCGGATAATCTATTTTCCAGTTCGCTGAGAAGTTTCATTTTTGTTCTTTTCTCTATTAAAAAAAAACTCGATCGTACGTATTACAGTATAAGACTAATACCTCATTGGGAATGCGCCATAAATTATAAACAGTACAAATATAGACAGTACAAATATTAACATATAAATTATAGATATTATGAAGACTTTAATTCTGACGAGTGTTTCCTGTTGAAAAAAATCTTCTCCTCAACTGCTGAATCAGTCTGTTTAAGAAACGTTCACTTTTGGAAAATTAACTCTTTCATTTTTGTACACCGGACTGATAAAAACTGTTATTTCGAAATAGCCTTTGAAGAAAAGTCTTCAGCATTCATTGACATTCGTAAATGTTTTCAGTACCTAAAAAATGTATGACATCAAAATTGACGCGGTTATCTGAACAAAATAGTTGTTCCACCGTGACGCCAAATATGACGAATTGAACGTTGAAGGGTCAGTTTATAGTGTCAATCCATCAACTTCTATTTGAATGAATCATTCACGATGAAAACCGTGAGTGCCCAACAACCGCGACCGTGTCTAATTCCCACAAGACCCGAGTATCGAATCCCGGAACACCCCCGCCCCCTCCCCCAAACCCCTGGAAAAAAACCCCGGTCACAATCCCGAGCAGAAATTTAATCCGGTCAGAATCCGGCCCATACTTGGCGCGCCAGAAAATCAACTCCGGCCCGGATATGGCATATCGATATGGCCATGATCCGTGGTGTAACGCTCATGCAAATCCGGCCCTGATCCGGCATCAGGATCCGGTCCAAGTTCAGGCCCTGATATGGACCTGACGTGGCCCGGATCACGCACAATGGTGATCCTCTTTTTGACAACAAAATTTACAAAAATATTACACTTGCACTAAATTCAGCCGGGGGTTCAACGCTTTATTTCATTATATTTTATTATACCTTACTAATTCTCACATTTTTATATCGGAAACACATTAGTAATTTATTATCCAGTTTGGAGCTTGAACCCCGGTCATCTAAGTTTGTAGTCGGAAACCAACCCACTCGGCTATTCAGAACTTGCGAATAATATTTTGGAACTTGTATATAACGTATGCTAGAAATGCTGAATATGTGGATCGTGATTTAATGACATAACATTCAATTGTTATATCTCTGTTTTTATGTTTGTGAGGTATTGTACTTATTCAATCAATTCAGTTCAATCAATTATTTGGCTATTTCTAACGGTCAATTGTTTTGTTAGAAATTTTTTATTAAAATATGTTGACAAGTTGGGCCAATGAAGGAAAATTTTTCCTTTTGTCGTCACGATATAGTTACGGCTTTTTGACCTTATAATTCTTTATTGTCGGTAGGGTAACTATCGTCCTATAATTGGGCCCGGACCGTGAACAATAAATTAATAAGTAAATAATTTGTTGCTGATGTCGAGTGACAAGAAATTATATACTTTACGTTTCGGTCACTTTCGGAGTACTCCTTAAAATTAACTACTTTCTATCAACCGTTGGACTAATAGATGCTGTCATTTTAACCAAATCTAGAATCAGAATAGATTATTTCCAGATTTGCACCAGTCGCATTTCTGCAAATATTACGGTATAAATGATAAATATACACGGGAACGGCTTCTTAGGTATGTGTTAATTTATGTCTTATTCTTGTTGTTAAATTTGTGGGTTATCTTTCTTATAGATCGGGTGTAAGACATTATTTTGTTAATATATTTTGCAGACTATTTTACATCACAGAGGTCATGCGACAGTGAGAATGATTTATGAGTTGAAAACACTAGAAATTTTTCTATGCATCGGACATTGGGAAGTGCTTAATAAACAATTACATAGCGGCATTTATAAAAATAGAAGCCTTATATACGAATAAGCGCCTGTTTGATATCGCCAATGTTGCCTGGCCTGGTAGTCTGATTGCATTTATACTCGCTATACAGCTCTAGCCAGTCAAGGTAGCAAATAAAAATAATTCAAAAAATGTTGTATGACAATTATAAATGCCTGATCCTTTCCTGACTTGGCCCTGAACTGAAACAAAACAAGTTTTAGCGATCCGGCAAATGAAATGAATTTCATATCAGGGCCGGATCCGGCGATGTCCAAGATAACACATCCGGGTCCTTTACTGCAGCCGGTAATGGCCCGGTTCAAGGGTAAATCCGGCAAATCTGATGACGCTTGCCTTATTGGTACGTGAACTGGTGCTCATCAGGCAATAATGCGGCAGCCTCTTCAGGCTCGCCGGACTGTTGCCTGATGTACACCAGCGTGCCTTATTGCACCCGGAAACGGCCTAATTCCGGTAGATCTCCGGCACACCTGATGTCGTCTGCCTTATTAGTACCTGAACTGGTGGACATCAGGCAATGGTCCGGCGAGCCTGAACAGGCCGCCGGATTCATACCTGATGTGGACCTGATGAAAAAATGGCAGCCAGAAAATTTTTCTGCTCGGGAAGTTCACTGACGGTACTAACACCTCATGATGTGTGGCAGAACGGTTGAACAAGTCAAGTTTTCCACCTGTTTGATGTTTTTTTCACCTATCCGATCGCCATCTTTGCAGGGCTCTTTTTTCCGAGGGGTTTTTCCGGGGTATTTCCCAAATTTTTTCCAAGAGATTATTTCCGGGGATTATTTTCAGGAGTTTCTCTTCCGGTTTTTTCCCCGCCTATCTGCGTATCCTCCCAAAGAACTCTAATCCTCCTCCCCATAAAGCCGTCTCTTCCGCAACACACACAATCACCGTAAAATCTGTAAAAGAGTCCTGCCGTGTTTCTCTTCCAAACCCACATCCCCACACACACTTCCGCCAGTTCTCCACATTAATTTTTCATCCCTCTCGTCGCTCCAAACCGAGATATTCATCAGTTGCCGTAATCTGAGGTCACAGTTTATCAGTTCGCGGAGCGTTGCCTGAACAAACTGACCTAAATTTCTGCGACGCGGAACGCGTGACTAACATAACGGGACCCAACGTATTTCCGACCGGACGAGGGAACAAGGAAAACAATCACCCTCGTTAGATCCACACGATTTTACGGGCGTAATGTGTATACCCAACTATCCGCGGTACATTGCTGCATTATAGATCACAAGCGGTGTTTCTGACCACGAATTCACGATAGTAACGAGAGAGGTTCACAGGTCCGCCGGAAACCCGCTACTTGGTCCTGCGGTAATGCCCGAACATAGGAGCCGGAAAATGCAAATTTGTGTTACCAGCTCGTTATCCCACGGGAATACGTACGATTCTGGGTGGACAGACAGAGGGACCATGTCCGTGTGTGTACCCGACCACGTGTCACCCTCGTATTAACTACCGAATCCACTATGATTGCCACGATACCTTTCACGCCGAGCAGCCACCAGAGTTTCGATATTCCGCATCGACGGATAATACCCACGAAAGCGCCAATGGCATCGGACAGATTGGAGCTTTCTCTCTCTGTCCGGCGTACGGTATTCCGCGGCATTGGAAACGACAGCCGCGAAACCGGTAACACGTATGACATTGACTCTTGATTATGGCTGTTCGAAAGCGCGTCCGCATTATCGCACACGGACGCTAACGCACCCAATTCGCCCGGGAAACTCTGTTATGGGATTTGTATTTAGTTCGGAAATAGAGCTCACTGAAGTAAAGAGTTTATTTAACGTTAACAAAATCTTTTGTTGGATACGGCAAAATAAATATTTGGAGTTATCGTTGCGAATTTTTAGTTGAGCCAAATAACTTTTTTTATTACCAAATGGTTTAACAGCTTTTTTTCGGGACGATCACCAACTTTACTTGAATCAACTGAAACTTCTGAACAAATGAACTTTTGAATAAATTAATATTTATTTCGGCGTATTCAACGCATTTTTTTTAGATCAAGTGAACTCTTTTCTCAGTGCAGTTGTACTCCTTTTAAATCTCCAATTAGTCTGTCGGACAATAAGCGGCGAAATAGTGACTGACAATAATTATAAAGATGTGAATCTTTATTCTTTTATTGTCGCAGCAGCAAAAAACAATGTGCCGTTGGCATGAAAAATAGTTTGTTGTCTCTGCATTGTAAGCTAATTGTAACGACAACAAAGCTCTTGCTATCCAAACAAATCTTTGTTATCCGTGAAAACACTCATGCGTGTGTATGCAACACTCTCGTAACGCAGGCAGGTGCGGAGAGAATTTGCAAAACACTGTGCTTTTGAATATGAGGGAAAATGTCAAAAAGGTAAATGCGACGGAAGCCACTAAGAAGCGCAGTATGTCATACTAATATTTTTAGCTTGTGTATAGTGGCTTGAGGGCACGGTAGAATATAGTATGGGATAATTCTGGATACCGGTCATCACCGGCGTTTGGCATACCGAATTGACGAGATATTCATACTGAGTGGTGAATAAAACGACAGGGTGGTGAGAACGCGTATGCTTGATTACTTCATACGGTGTTACATTTTTTTCGCAATGCACGGACTATGCGTGGGGAATAACCATGAAAATTCGAGCAAGGTTGCCGGTTATTTGCTCTAAATAAGTTAATGGATTTGGTGAATGGTTACATTCGGCATGATTTTTTGCTGAAAAAGTGTTACGAATGAGCTTTTGATCGGTTTTATTATATTTTTTTTTTTGATGTTCCATCGTATACCCTCCTCGGGTTTTTACGTAACCCGTCCCTTCCCCCCCCCCCCCTATCACTCCCTACCCGCACTTCACTAAGCTACCTAACTTCCAGTGCGTCCGCAGCCGACTTAGCTACACTGTACCGCATTTGCCGAGGACACGGGGTAACTGCGGAAAACCCGTGTCGGTACAGACGGCCCTATATTTTTCTGATTCCTCGATGTTTTTTAACATCAAGAACTCAAAAAAACTGGCCTGCCGCTCAACGTTCGATGTGCAAGCCGGTGTGGGGCTAAGCGGTCACCCATCCATCTACTGGACGCAAGCAAAGCTGCTTGACTCGGAAGACCGCCGAAGCCACACACCGACCGCGCACCTAACGCTGTCAGTTTGTTCGGTTTTAATTATATTTGGGGATTAGATGCATATAGGAAGAAAAACTAAAGGTAAACTGTAAGGGGTTCCAGAGATTTCGCACGGAGAAAAATGGTTTAGCTGCTCTAACAAAATGTGTTTTGCTGACAATGACCTCGTTCTCACAGCAAAACGATTAGTAAAAGCAGCAAAAAAATTACTACGTAGATGCAATTGGTTTTGCTATCACGACAAAACTTTCCTTTTACTGCGACGATAGAATTTGCTATGAGAACAAACGACGCCTGCTGTAATTTGACGGCTGAGTAATGACTGGTAACAGGATAGTTATAGATGCGTACATACATTTATTTGAAGATAACTCACCGCGTTCCGAAAGGTGTTACCTTTCGCAGTTTATACATCCATATACGATAAATTCCAAAAGTTCGCAATTTCATTCTATTTTTATTTTTACCCGAATACAAAGGAACTTTTTCCTCGCGTCTCTTTGTTTTCAGTTTGCGCGTCGAGCGTCTCGAGCTCGTCGAGTTATTAGCACATATACGCGCCCCACTCAGGCATATAACCCATTTTTTTGTTACAATAACAGAGGCTCTTTTGTTGCGGTAGCAAATCACTCCAAGCGACTAATGTTACGATGGTTACAAGCTGGTTTTGTTATCCCAATACTAACAAACTAAATTTGTTACGATAACGAAAATGTTGTTGGACCAACTAAATTTTTTCACCGTGCAATCTGAAAAAAAAATTATTTGGCGGCCACCGTTTATTCAGATTAAGTAAAATATTTATTTGATTTAAATAAATATTTATATCATTTAAGTAACTATTTACTTAATTTAAATAAATATTTTACTTAATCGTAATAAACGGTGACCGTCAAATAAATTTTTTTCTGGGTGTGCGAGGATTAATATTATGTTATTGGATAACAATTGGATTTACCGAACGTCAATGGGAATTCTGTAATCTCTGCTACTACCCGGTCAGCCACTACCCGGGTAGGGTTTGCTCCGGCTGACTGTTACATCCCAGCGCTAGTGCGAGACCGGCCACACTCTCAGGCTTGGCGTAATCTCGCGCCAGTGCTGGGATGTAACTACCAACCAGACCATCCTTCTCCCCTCGCTCAACCCGGTCTGTAACAGATACTATAATTAATTGTTTTTTTCATCAGCGCCAATAATTTCCGGTTGCAAGTTTATCGGAAGCGGAAATCAATGCAGTTTCATGTAAGAATTTACTTTTTCAACGTAAATGGACGGAACGGTTAAAAAAAAATTATCATAGTTTTTATTACCAACCGCGGTATTTCACAACGCCTTAAGCTGACAGTTTTACCTAAAAATCGTAGAATAAAAGGGGAGTGCAATTGCTCATCGTGATGGATAAACTATTTTCCGTAAATCTCTTTGAAGAAAAAAAACGAAGGAATTGCATCGATAAAAAAATAATTCTTTAACATTGTAAATCGAAGAAAATATTTTTTTCATTTTTTTTACTCATCGTAGCTTTCGTACTGAGCCGCCGAGGCAAATTGACTGCGCGATGTCTCATTCCCTTCGTAACGAGATTCTTTACCATCCGAGTATCGGAATTTCCATTACAAGCCCCTCCGCCAGAGGTTGCAGAATAAATTCAGTGAAAAATTGGTGCACAGGTGAGAATTTACAATGGAAATGAATGTATCTTCTGCTCGGGAGCTCAGAACAAAAACGCCATAAACTCTAACCATAAAGAACCTCGGTACAAAGAGAACGGGATCTCGCGCAGTCACTTTGTGATTCAGCCACTGAAAAGAAAAAACAAAATACGAATCAAGAATGGAAGAAATATTATCTCTCGATAAATCCTGTTACAGAACTATTTTTCGTGCATAAAGTTATTGCACTCTTTTCCCACGATTTAAATAATGCCTTCAATGAATAAGGTACTACACTTTAATTAAGTAAAAAGTGTAAAAAATTATTATTATTAATTACCCTTTGAAACATTTTTTTTTCGTAAAATCTTATTAAAATTTTGAATCTAAAAAAACAGTCGTTTTGCCTATTATAAAGAGATCATTTAATTTTACTTAAAAAGTGACGAGAGAAAGGTCCGTCGGAAAAGGACCCAGCATGATAGATAAAGCGAACAAATGTAACCTCAGTAACATCTGTATGACAATCATCAGCTAAAGGACTTTCGTCGATGGCCCATTGGCCATATGAGATGATCAATATTTGATGTATGTACTGTTGTAATTGGAATTCTAATTGGAATTAATTGGTATGCCGATGAATTCGCAGTTGTATTTTTTTCCGTCAAATAGGGTATAATTTGTGGAGATGGGTCGGCTTGATAAATTGATCAGTGAGTGTTGACACAAATGCTGATTTGAAAAATCTAAAACTTCGTCCAGGTACTTGTTTCGATAACAGTGAGGGATTTTAAGTATTGAACCTTGTTCCTGATGAGATTAAAAAATTTCGCACGAGCTTCCTTGATTTTCATAGACCACCCGTAGTTCGGCAATATGGACCACCCTTTCATCTCGTTACAATAGCGAAATTCAATTAATTTCGATAAAGACTTGAAGTTCCGAAGAAAATTTAATTCGTTTCTCAGTGCGCGATGCCTTACTGAGAAATTCGTAGGTGGTCCATTATTAGCCGACCTCCATGGTCTATATGACCAGGAATGCGAAAAAAATTGCCAGTAAGATGGACCACCGCAAATTCTAAAATAGTACTTTGCGATACTAGTACGGAAAAGCGGTTTTTCGACGAAGGTTGTGAAGTTGGCTGCACGAGCCGGATCGAGAGCTACAACGGCACGAGGCGAAGCCGAGTGACGTTTGTAGCTCGAGAGGAGGCGAGTGCTGCCTACTTCCCAACCGCCGTCGGGAGACCGCTTTTTCGTACAAGTATCGCATACTATTTTTTGTGACAAGTGCAACATTCCCGCTTTTCGTGCCTGTAAATTGCATTCGGAAAAATAAATACAGTGACAGATAAGTCAGCGCGAAAAGTAACTAGAGTGTTAAAAAAGTGTGCGCAAAAGTAGCTAGACTGTGAAAAAAGTGTGCGAAAAGGAACTAGCGTGTGAAAAAAGTGTGCGAAAAACAAACTAGTGTGTAAAAATAGTATCTACAGCATTTTTCGTGCATCCTCTGCTAGAAAGAGCCACTTTAGACACACTTTACAGGCACAAAAAGCGGGACTTTTCGTGCACGTGTTACAAAAATATTTATAGGATTTTTTTTTGTTTTCGTTTCCATTCCTATTCCTTCCACTGAGGCGGGATTTGCCTCTGGGAGTTCCCAGACCAAATTTGTTTTTATAATGGTACACATTGACCATTTTTTACCCTCACATCTGTGCAGAATATGCGTATCCATTAGTAATGCGGTAATTCCGCTTCCCATTTATTTACACGATTTTTAGGCGATTCTCGAGAGATCCCCTTGACGTTGCGGCTAGCCCTCTTTCCTCTCAAATATTTGAGACGCGGTCCAGCGGGAACCTTTTTTTTGTATCCCAAAGAAGAGCGGTCGGTCGTCAGGGTCTTGTTGACTCGATCTTCGCGTTCTTCAAAGACTTTTTCCAGCAGAGAGCGTCAAGAAAGAGTAGAATTGAGAGTGGGATTCACCGGCACTCAAGCGGGAGTACCTTCGTGCACTCGGCGCCTGGCTAAAGTTTGCGCGCTTATACGGCATAGATATACATACATATATATAGATATATATAGATATATATATATATATATATATACACACACATACACACATATATATATGTAAATATACATATGTATACACGCGGTATAATGTCCGAAGGAAATCTTTCATATCCATTTTCAATGGATTCCATTTCCATGGTACTCGCTCCATGACTTTTTCTGATATAATATTGAGGTACGTTATCGCGTCGAGCACTCTCGCTCGGCCAGCCCGCAGAATGTAGGATGTAGCCTTGATTCCCATAAAAAGCAAGGAGATGCGCGGGGCTACGGTGGAAATGGCTCGCAGTAGTACGAAACTTGGAAACGAATTTGAATCGTTATTTATTATTCATGGGGAGGCAACACCGAGCGAGGCAAGAGTGGCCGGACTCTCGGAAACGAAGAGGTGTGCGCGCATAACATAAAAGTGAATATCATGCCGAGAGTGCGCACCGCACGGTTGTATCTTCTTCGCGCGGTCAGCTCGTGTGATTTTTTTTTTATAATGCAATTCGCAGTACGTGTCGAGCCGCGCAAAAACAATACCAAAACCTTGCATAATTCGAGGCCGGAGTGCGCACAAGATCAGAGACTATTTTCGTGCGATGTTGAAGAGAGCTCGGAATGATATCTCACGGAAATAAACACATCGGGTGGAGATCGCGCACGAATGACGTCGGGAACAACGCCGGCGACGCCAGAACGCGTGGGCGAGCATCACTCGTTAACCCTTTAGCTCTCGTCTGTGTATCACGGCTCATTGTCGCGGTCGCGCTGCCGCCTCCGCGCCCGGCGACGTTGTTCTCCGGTTGCCGTCGGGACCGACCTTACCATGTAATCTCAGCGGCTGGAGATTGTTCGCCGGGCGGACGGCGCGCACTCGACGCCGGAAATTGGATACCGGAAGAACCGACGCACGAGACCTCTGGGCAACGAGGAGGTAGCGACCTCGTAAATTTTCTCACAACCGTGGGGGTATAAGCGCGGATAGATTTAACAAATTAGGGTGTTAACATCCGATATCCAAACACCGATGGACGATGGGTTACTCGACAATTTTAAATCGTTTTTTCTCTTTTCGTTCTTTGAATTAATTACCGCGGCAATTACTCAATAATTTATGGCATTAAAAGGTCGAAGTAAAACCTTTAGCCTTTCAACTCTCCGAAGCCTAGAATAATTTCTCTCAACCGCTCGACACTTTCCTGGCTCGAGATTTCTGAAAAATGTTACTTTCATAAATTGACGTAATCAATTTTTACACCTAAATTGTATTAAAAATTGTAATAATATAATAATATAAATATAATACTATAAATATAATTAAAAATAGAAATAAAAATTGTAAGATGCAATGACATTCATAATTTCTTTCGGAATGTTTTGTTTAAAAATTGAAGGAGACATAAAAAAAGGCTTTATCACCAATTTAAATAATAGGCTTATCACCAATGGCAAACATCATACGTTTTTTATCACCAATATAAATCACCAATTCAAATAAAAGGATTATGAGCAATGGCAAAAATGATACGTTGGGCACTAAAGGATTAAAAGTTAACGTCGTAATAAAGCGTACCATTTTTCTATTTATTCCATTGTGCAAACTAGGACAACATCGGTCAATGTGTCAAACAACGACGATATACAATTTATATTCTACAATATATTACATTTTTATGTTTGAATCGCTGTGCTCGGCGTTAACTCTCGAACAACTCTGTGCCATCGTGGTCGCGTGGTTCGCAGCTCCACGGTACACGGAGTTTCGCGTGCTACTAATTTCCATAAACGTTTGGAAAGTATGCAAGAAGATACGTATTATAGACGGGAGTTGGATGGATAGATTGTTACACTATCATCACAAACTGCGTGAATAATCGAATTAGCCGACGGTACCGCTCTTTATTTAACCGTCTCTCGTTTGCCACGCTACAACGATTTTTCCGTGCTATTAATTTCGTCTGCGGAAGAAGAAACGATCACGGTCAATCGTCTCTTTATTAAAGTATATAATATCGAGGAAGTAACATTTTTTTTCGTTTCGTTTCGCGTGATGTCGGGTAATTCCGAGTGATGCTACGTTTTTTTCAGCGGAAAACGGAAGGACCACCGGAAGTTTTGATTTTTTTCTCAATAACTCGAAAAGAATTCACCCGAGAACTGTCAAAAAATATATTGGTATTAGCAAGAGTAATCCTCGATTTTTACATTTTTCAGTGCAGACTTAATTTTTTTTTAGCTTCAATTCGTAATAAGCTACTCTATAAATATTAATATTCAAGTGAATTCGACAAGTTTTATGATATTAATAATGGTGGCGATATTGAAAGACATTATCGATTGTCCATATCACCCAGGCGGGTGATACACGGCCAATGCTAGAGAATTCATGCGTCTGCCTCTCAGTAGTGAGGAAAACGACAGATCAAATCCTTTAATATCTCCAACCTTATGTAAAGCAGACGAGTAATACCTTCGCGGTAAATATTCTCACGCGGCATTTCGATAAAAACTGTTTGATTGAAAATATCCCGGATTGAAGTAACCCAATCAATGTCACCCGTGAATATCACCCAAAACATGCGGGTCATATTCCGATCAATACCTGGCCCTATCATCCAGCACATCCGAATGACATCCCAGCCAATATGCTGACCACAATATGGGTGACATCTCAACATGATCATCCAGCATGTCCGGATAGTATCCTAAACGATATCACCTGCTCATATTTCCCAAAATCTATCGATTATGTGCTAACCAATATCACCCAGAATATCCCGATTATATCCCAACCAATATCACCCGGAATATCCCGATGATATCCCAACCAATATCACCCGCGATATCCCGATGATATCCCAACCAATATCACCTAGAATATCCGGATGGAATTCTAACCAATATCACCTGGTTATGTCACCCAGAATATTCGTGCGATATCCCTGCCAACATCACCTGACCATACCACCCGGAAAATCCGGGTGATGTGCCTGCCAATGTCACCGGGTCATATCACTTATAACATCCGGGTGATGTCCCGAACAATAACCCGGCAATGTTCGGGTGATGTCCCGAACAATAACCCGGCAATGTTCGGGTGATGTCCCAAACAATAACCTGGGAACGTCCGGGTGATGTCCCAAACAATGATCCGGGAATGTCCGGGTGATGTCCCAAACAATAACCCGGGAATGTCCGGGTGATGTCCCAAACAATAACCCGGGAATGTTCGGGTGATGTCCCAAACTATAACCCGGGAATGTCCGGGTGATGTCCCAAACAATAACCCGGGAATGTTCGGGTGATGTCCCAAACAATAACCCGAGAATGTCCGGGTGATGTCCCTAACAATAACCCGGGCATGTCCGGGTGATGTCCCAAACAATAACCTGGGAACGTCCGGCTGATGTCCCAAACAATAATCCGGGAATGTTCAGGTGATGTCCCAAACAATAACCCGGGAATGTCCGGGGTGATGTCCCAAACAATAACCCGGGAATGTCCGGGTGATGTCCCAAACAATAACCCGGGAATGTCCGGGTGATGTCCCAAACTACAACCCGGGAATGTCCGGGTGATGTCCCAAACAATAACCCGGGAATGTCCGGGTGATGTCCCAAACAATAACCCGGGAATGTTCGGGTGATGTCCCAAACTATAACCCGGGAATGTCCAGGTGATGTCCCGAACAATAACCCGGGAATGTCCGGGTGATGTCCTAAACAATAACCCGGGAATGTCCGTGTGATGTCCCAAACAATAACCCGGGAATGTTCGGGTGATGTCCTGAACAATAACGCGGGAATGTTCGGGCGATATCTCAACAAAAATCACCCGGCCATATCACCCGGAATACCCAGAGGATATAGCAAAATTTCCCAACCAAATGCCGTTAGGCAAGGAAATCAAAGTGGTCCAGATGGCGACGTCCCCGCGGATTCATAAACTTTGACCCCCGGAGACGTCCGGGCGATCGGCTCGCCTTGCACGAAGGTACAACGACTGGCCGCACAACCAGTGCGGGCCATATCACCCCAAATTACCCAACCTCGCAAATTAGCGAGAATTTTTTTTTTTCGAAAGCGTTATATCAAGTGCCGTGGCGTTATGGGGTCGAGAAAAGTATGGTCGAGCGAGGTTTGACGATTAGCCCATTTCGATTCAGGCGTTGTTCGCCGAATTATCGTCGCCTCGTTCGCGAAACAAATGATAGCGCGAGCCGTAAAACAGGTTTATTTCCCCTTTCCTTTTCGTTCCAGCCATCCGGTCCCGGCTCTTTCCCGCCCAAAGTTCTCCCCCCTGATCCGCTCGCCTATTGTGGATTAATATTAATTACGACTCAGGACCTCTTTCATTACACCTGTTTTTAACTGCGACTCGCACTCGTTCTTTTTCTTCTCTCCTCGTCCACTCCCCTCTATCCCCTCCCCCCTCTCATTCTTGCACCGCGCTAGAAATTTATTCCAATCTCAGCAGCTCACTCGTCGAGCGAAACAAGAATATTGCCCGCGAGCGCGCCTTCCTCTCCTCGCGAGGCGACCTCGCCGGTGCAAATTGCGATTTCTGCCAGACCACGCGGGCGTTAATCGGTCCGCGTCCGCTTTATATCGCTGACTGTTTTCAGCCTCACTCTCAGCCATGGCCAGCTACCAAGAGCATCCCACGACATTATAAACACGCTCGAGCAACACACATGTGTATATATAGTATATACATATACATATATATATATATACCATCGTAAGCTATATATAGTGTATCTCGTTGCGAATTTAACTATTCAGTACAACACACACTCGTCTGTGCTGTTATCGTCAAACGAGCCTTATACGAACAAACTTTATGTTTAATATACTTCGGGAGACGAGATAACGAGCATTCGAGAGTCCAGCAGTCGAATATCTCAACGAATTCAACGAGTCACGTACTATATTGAAGTATGTAAACCTCCTCTACGAGGCGCACTCGTCGACCGACACTTTGAATATAACTCGAGGAGGCACAAACGCCGAAGGAATTAACAAAGGGCCCAGGCATTCGTACGTACACACATCCTCCCTCGAGCAATACATCTGCGCAATTCACCCGAGCAAATACTGTCGACTCCGCGCGTTTACTCAAGCCTCGACGTATTGTCACGTTAACGTTCGAAGTACCCACCGCTACCCTGCGGTTGTAGCCTATTATAGATATATCTATACATATAGATTTAGATATATAGATATATGGTTATATAGGTATATTTGTATGTATTTCGGAATGCTAGAATTTTCCCCGCTCCTGCGCCTTTATGCAACCCTATGGCACATCTCAACCACGTCTCCAACAACCACGAGATATCCTGCTGACGAAGAGTTTACCGAACTCCTCGAAGTCGAGGACCTCTGAATCAAGGCTACGAATCACCCTCCCCCCCCCCCCCCCCTCTCCCGCCACCTCGGTGGGTATCTGCATATTCGCGGTTCTTTTTTCTTCTCTTGCACTGCACTCGATGCACCCGAGATTTCATGCATTCACAAAAATATATATACGAATATCCAAAGGGCAGAATTGTTGATTGTGAAGTCGATCTCTACCCCCAAAAAAATTGACTGTAAGATTCGTAATATCTAAGATAGTGCAAATATTAATTGCAATCGATACTATGTGGATATTACTGTATACAACGAGCAATCGTATATTTGCACCATGATATTGTTCCCGCCACTGTTCAATTATTGTAGTGATTAATTACTAATGCTTACAATATAGAGAATAGTCATTACGATCGCAGATATTGTCGAATACAAACATCGCATTATAAACTACTTTCAGGACATTATTACCAACTGAATACGAATGATTATATGCACAGATATTAGGTGAAACAATCCACGTAGTGACAAAATAGCGGACATTGTATAGAACCTGTAGGTGGCAATGGCAGTGATCTAAAGTGTTAATTTTTTTTATATTAATTTTGATATTAAGCATTGTTTTTAACTGACATTATTGTATTTTTATATCCCTTCATAATGTGTAAGAAAATTGCTCAACTGTATAGATGTATAATCTATATATTACTGTTCTAAAAAAATCAGATGTGAAGAAAACAACAAGCTTCAGTACAATGCGGATATACCGAAGTGAGCAATGCGAGATTGTTGGAATTATTATTATCTGTAGATAGTAATGGACAATATATGATCAATACTATAAACAGATACCTATCTTTACAATAATTAGTCTTATCCGTATACGAAATATAAACTATGCTACTGGGTAGGATTTTTCTGCTATCCAGTAACACATTTATATCACGCTTAAGTTTGTTCTTAAAACGATGCGACACGATGCTCCGTCGATAATTAAAGCTGTAATGAATTGTTTATTGCGAGTACTAACCATTTCCGGGTAAGAGCGAATTCGTACAGGATTTATTTAAGAATTTGACTTTTTGATGTAAATGTTGGTATCGAGGTTCAAAAAAATGAATTACAATTTTATTAGAATTTTGTTTGCTCTCAAGCGATGCGCCACTCGTTCTTCTACGTCCAAACCATACCCGTTCGGTAACAAAAACTGTTATTGATTATTTGTCGCAGGGGGCTGACCATTTCCGGTTAAGAGCGAATTCTTACGAGGTCAATCCAGGTTCATTTAAGAATTTGCTTTTGAATGTAAAAGGTCGTTGCATAGTTGAAAAAATCGGAAAAACCGGTTCGTGACACGGGCGCGAAAAATCGATCTCTCTCGCACTCGTGTGAAGCGCCTCACTCGCTTTCGGCTGCGCCACTTCTCACTCGTCAGGAACGATCGATTTTTCTCGCCCTTGTAACGAAAGTAACTATTTTATTGCCGACCGCGATATTTTACATGCTTATTTAAGTTTGCTCTCTTAACCGATGCGACACCTCTTCCCCCTCCCAAACCATGCTCGGTCGGTAACAAAAATTGTAATTAATCACTTGTCACAGGGGATATCAATTCAGGTACATTCAAGAATTTGCTTTCGAATGCAAATGTTGTTAGCATGGTTGACATAATTACCCCGATATGCTCCGAAGTTCGAACTAAAGACCGAGCTGGTCAGAAGTTCGAAATTAACTTAAATAAATATGCCTGAACCATATGTAATATACTAATATACCGGGAATATCATGCTCGGATTTCCTTCGGTTGAGCTCCGCGCTGTGATCTTCTTAACCGTTTATTTTTCATTCCTTTTTTTCTATCCAAGAAATAACGAGTGAGACACAGCTACGAGATCAGCCTCTCTCGCCTTATTGCCGGCTCTGTGCTGCTCTGATCCCATGAATAACGAATGAGCAGCGTCTCCGTTCGGGCTCCCAACCCTTGCCGCGATGTGCTTCTTCATCCCCCTCCTATCCAGTTCTCGCTCTTGGCTCTTTCACTGGAAAAACTATTTTTTTTTCTTCATCTTCCGCTTCTCAAGGTGATGAACCGTGTTTTAAAAAATTCATTGGGACAGCGTGTGGGAGGCCCGTCGAGAGAGTCGGAGGTTGCGGTTGAGCAATTTTTATTTGAATTCCCTCTCGGTAATTCCTCACAATCTTGCACGCACCGCAGAGTGCTCGAGTATTCTGTGGCGGAAATATACGAATGTCTATTCTCATCTCCCGAATGTTATCTTACGGGGCTCTTGGCATTATAGAGAACGCGAGCGATCTTCCGCTCTTGCTCAAAATCCACGGAGACCGTAGGAAGTACGTACAGAGCCAAAGCCATTTCTCTTGAGAATAATCTCCGCCACTGAAGGTTTATTCTGTAGAAGGTTCCCAGGCTAATCAGACAATTCCCCAATCATATTTAACCTCGTTTGTCGGAGGCATATCGAATAACGTGGGAAAGATAGATATATAATTATCACCGAAATTCTATAATTAATTTATTTATTTTTACTAATTTATAAATTATTACATTGAATATACATTATAATTACATTGAGATTCCGGTGCGCGATAAAAAAAATCGTCTTATGTTATATGAGTGTATGATTCGCTATTCACTGAAGAAGTGAGATATATGCAAAAAATATATCCAACATACGGTATCGTAGTTTTGCATAAATAAATTTAAAAAACATTAACTATTAACCACACTTACTGTGTGTGAAATTTCATCTTGATCGGTCGAAGCCGTCTCGATTTATACCGGTTTGAATTTTTCACATCTGATTCACACACACATTCACATACACACATATATACATCCGGACATTTTTTCTAAATGTGATTTTTCGACGTTTTGGAACGTTCTCTATGAGGAAGCAAAACAAAAATATTGTCCCTCATGCATTTTACATACACATGTATATGTCGTGAAAAATATAGGGTGAAAGTGGCACTGAGAGAAAGGATAGTATTTCCTACTATATCGAATAGTTTCGAGGGGGAACGTCTATATAGATAGTTCCTGATAGCATATATTCAGATGATTAAATTACAATTGTGGTTGCAACCATGATTTTTTCAATTGTCGTAACTATAAAATATAGACGTTCCCCTTGGGAACTATTTTTTATGGTTAAAAGTCAGTATTGTTGCATTTACTAGTCAATTTTTGCTCAGTATACAATACGGGTTGGTCCATGTATCGTTGGTTTACGTGATAATGGTGCTGGGCCATATTCCCCACTTTTAGCCTATTTTGTATCTCGAAGATACTTTTTTCAATGTACTTCGAGAATAATGGAACTTCCGTACGTGGCAAGCTCTTAGGACAGCCCGATAAAACGAGGAACTGAAATAGGCACAGATATCCAATTATTAACCAAATTTTATATTGAATTATTTAATTTCATTAATTTTGGTTCCTCGTAGAGGGAAGCTATATTTCCGGTAAAAAATCGATATTTTATTTTCAGAGAACTTAAAATTGTCTGAAAGGTCAAGGCAAGTAATTTTTAGCCGGCATCCTGACGTATGTGTGTGTGAGAGAGACTTGCATCCTTTAAAACGGCTAAAACTCGGAAACGGTTGGAGACAACCAGTTGAAATTTGGTACAGTAATAGAGCCCAGATAACCAATCGTAGCACAGGCAGACAAGGACAATTGCTTACCA
This sequence comes from Ichneumon xanthorius, assembly GCA_917499995.1. Taxonomy (NCBI): domain Eukaryota; kingdom Metazoa; phylum Arthropoda; class Insecta; order Hymenoptera; family Ichneumonidae; genus Ichneumon; species Ichneumon xanthorius. Next base: position 17,240,743 of record OU824207.1, read on the forward strand.
CCAAGCTTTCCTGTTCGCTTGCCAGCAATATTGCAACAATAGTTTCTAGCACGAGATTGCAGCATATTGGTTGCAAAAATGCAACAACGCCTCCTATAAGCTGATTTCTTATTAACAACCGTGAAAGAAATCAAAATTCCTCCTCACCAGAAGCCGACCTCTGATTACACATTTCCTCAATCAGCGTTATGCTAACGATAACGGAAGCTTATTTTGCTTCCTCATAGAGGGAGCTTTGTTATGGTGAAAACAAAAATTTTCGAGATTTTAATGAAAACGTGTTCAGAATGTTCCAAAACATCGAAAAATCTCATTTAGAAAAAATGTCCGGATGTATGTGTGTGTGTGTGTGTGTGTGTGTGTGTGTGTGTGTGTGTGTGTGTGTGTGTGTGTGTGTGTGTGTGTGTGTGTGTGTGTGTGTGTGTGTGTGTGTGTGTGTGTGTGTGTGTGTGTGTGTGTGTGTGTGTGTGTGTGTGTGTGTGTGTGTGTGTGTGTGTGCGTGCGTGCGTGCGTGCGTGCGGGCGGGCGGGCGTGCGTGCGTGCGTGCGTGCGTGCGTGCGTGCGTGTGTGTGTGTGTGTGTGTGTGAGAATCGGATGCGAAAAATTCAAACTGCTATAACTCGAGAACGCCTCGACCGATCGAGCTGAAATTTGGTACACATCATCTCAGATTAATAGTCAAAGTTTGATCAAAATTTCATCCAAAAATGTTCAGTTGTTTTTTTTGTACGCCATTTTTAATTTCTTCGAAAATGTCTGTGCGCAGCGTAGCGCTCGCAATTTTTTAGCTATCGGGCTAAAAACGCCTACACAGATAGAATATGATCACCCGAAGATCCCATTAAAATTTCAAGGAAATCGATCGAACCGTTTAAATTTTATGTCATTTTGAATTTTTTGAATTTCATGCAATTTTTTTTTTTTTTAAGACGCATTTTTTTCGTACCAAATATTCATCTGCGAATGAAATAAGTGTCAGATTCGTGATCAGCGCGAAAAAATACATGGACTTACAGTCCCGGAGCGACAACTAACCAAAAAGCAAAAATGAATGATTTTAGGTATTTTTAAACAACGATTTCTTTGCTTTTCGATGGCATCGCGGAAAAACCCAGGTGCCTATCGTGATCTACAGCAAGACATACACAAGACGATGGATATGACGATATTAAAAAGCTAGATAAAGAGGTATCACTAGGAATTCAAGAATAAAAATCGAAAGGGCAAAAAAAGTTCAGGAGCGCATACCTCCATGTATTTTTTCGCGCTAAACGCATATTCGACAAAGTGAAACGTGACGATGTTATATTTTTTAAGCACTGAACCTGAATCGGTCAGCCGTTTTGCATAAAAGTCTAAGACGTTGACGGTGCAAAAAGTTGAAAATTGAAATTTTCATATCGCTTCCTCATAAAGTTGAAAATTGAAATTTTCAAATCGCTTCTTCATAAAAGTTGAAAATTGAAAGTCGCAAAGCTTCCTCTATGAGGAAGCCAAAAATACAGACAATGCTTCCTCATAGAAGAAGCTTCGCAACTTTTAATTTTCAACTTTTATGAAGAAGCGATTTGAAAATTTCAATTTTCAACTTTATGAGGAAGCGATATGAAAATTTCAATTTTCAACTTTTTTTTTTATGCAATGAATGAGTTCGATAATGGCTTGATAATGTAATTACGTTACATGATAATGTGTTATTTAAGAGATTGTTTGCTTAAGTATAAATTTTGATTGATAATGAACAATGCAACAATTATTGCATTACTTATCATCTCTACAATTAAGTATTTTTTTTTTATAAAAGTGAATTTGTTTCTGGACTTTAAGTTTGATCGAAAATTGTGTCAAGTTGTGGGTTCGTTTAGTATCGATATATCTTTCTAAAATATGATACACAAAACGACTAGCACTAACTATTCTTGGAATTGAATTTTTGTGAGAATCGATGGAGGCACTTAAATTTTATAAGAAATCGATTTTTTTTTAAATCTCAGGCAAAATAACCATGACACAAGTATATTAATCTTCGTAGTGAGACGCAAAGTAGGGGAGAGCGGGACAAAATGGGGCAACGGGGAAAAACGGGGTTTTTGGGCAAAACTAAATTTTCCAATCATTTTTGGATCGGGCAAGGTGACAAAACTGGGCAGAAAAGCCTGATGTATCCGATAGGGGGAATTCGGGCATCAAAAATTATTGGAAAATGACGTTTTGCCCAAAAACCCCGTTTTGCCCCGTTGCCCCATTTTGCCCCGCTCTACCCTACCAGCAAGCCTTGTTGAAAACTTGCTGACAATATGCTCCTAAGAATTTTCGGCATTGAACACTGGCAAAAACCTAGGCAAATGCGGACACACATGCTGCAATTTTGCCGCCACCCCATATATGGGCAAAATGCTATTGTGAAGTGACCACGTCGCTTTGTTCAGTGAAATTTTCATGAGGATTGAAGCCCGGTTCGAGATTTTACGCGATTTTGAATTCTTTGAAAATGCTCTGTGGTAATTCTAGCTTGCATAAACGTTGAGCCAGCATCCTCAAACCGCACACAAATATAATATTTTTATCAAAGACGTTTGATACTTATTGATTTTGGTCAAAATCTATCTAAGTGGTCAGATTTGATGAAATATTAAGTTTCTCAAAAATGATTAAAAACGGTCTAATTCGAGTACACATCGACGTATCGATCTTAAATTTGCGGGAATGGACTGACACTGTACAATGTTTGGTATTGTATTTGGAAAAAATTAAGCTAACCGTTTAAATTTTATGGACTTTTGAAATTTGTATATTTTTCGAAAATTTTGTATTTCATATCCGACACTAATTTAGTAAAATAATTTAGAGATTAGTCATCAGCGGGGAAAAATACATAAGCCATAGTCTCCAGTGCGGTAAAGCGAACTTTATACACACACTGTGAAATGAGTGGTACGAGCCGCACGCGTACCACAGGAGCACGAGCCAAAGGCGAGTACTTCATGTGGTACGAGTACGGCGAATGCTATGTGCAAATTACTTTGCAACTTTTAAATTATTAGTTTAAGTATACATTAAATATAAGTATATCATAGTACATATATTAAATATATATAATAATTAAATTGAGATCGCGTTTTACGGTTCAAAAGCGTGTTACGTACGTATGTATGAAATATTATGTCCCGAGGAAAATATATCCGCAATACGATATCGTACCTTTGCATAAGTCGATGTTTCAAAAAGTAGTCCCACATGCATTTCGCTATATACATATATATCAGATATATGTTTGCGGACCTCCATGTTTCCCAAATGTTCAAAAATATATAAACATTTCATCGAGAAAAATACGTTTTATATCTCATAGATATTTTTTTCGATTTACACCGACGATGATATAATTTCGATGTGTTACGTGTTTTCGGAACAGTCAGCGACGACGAGGGACCGAAATACGTACAGGAGTTACGCTGTCCGTGTTTGCTCGCGATCCCGGGCATGATACGGCTCGTAGATTCCGTGGTGGTGTGCGTTACGCGCATAGCGTGCAATGCACTGTGTACGTGTCAAATCTTCGGACGTCAGGCCGGTTCTGGACCTGACGTTAACTCCTCGCGTACCACACGGGAATCTCGCAGCAGAACCCGAGCTTACGCAAATGCCGCTACTCCCATGTGTTGATCGCACACGTACATTATGCACCTACAATTATTAACGTCCTCTCAGCAGGCTCCATCCAACGAGTGGATAGTATACACGTAATCCAGCATCAACATGTTTCCTCTCACGAGCTTACGTACGATTTCACTACGATTGTTTACTCGAATTCGTACGGGCTTTGGTGTACACGTCTATGTATATGTATGTGGCTCGCAACGAGCGACAGACGACCCAGAATGCACGTTAATCTGCATAAATATATATTCTTTTATTTACCATAATTTCATGCAAACGATCTTCCAATTGTTTATGCTTCCTTATAGCGAAAGCGTTGTTTTCATGTATTTTTTTTTATTTTTCGAGATTTTCAAGTATTTTTTTAAAATTATTATTCCACCGTATAGCGACGTCGCTTTATGTACATTCATCCTTCACTGAACCAGTACCCATCCCCACTTGCAACCGCTTTTCATGTAAATCAGTTCGGAATATTTTGAAATGACGAAAAACATTAATTAGAAAAAATGCCTGGATGGACTTTGTGACATTCAGGCCGCTATATGACTGAGAAACGACTTCGTGAATCAGTTACGTCAGAGCAGTTACGCGCCTCTGTTTGTTGCAATATGCGCAATATTGGAAACCCTCGTTCAGATTTTAGCCCTGAAATATCGAGGTACGGAAACTTTTTGTAGAGAATTTTTGTAGCCGGCATTGCGAAAATTGGCGACTTTTTGTATTTTCAAACAATCTTATTTTTGCTTATCTATGGAATATGGGAAACATCCAGCTGTCTATCGTGTTCTACTCGAAAAAAATACACAAGATGGGAAACTTGATGGAGTTACAAAATGGGAAAAACGCCTTTTCTACACACTATAGTGCTATATTTAGTTCGTCTTGTATGTCATCACTTTCATTATTGGAATGCAGAACTTTTGCCCATGCTTTCTCTAGCGTGGTCCTTCGGATAGTTTCCCAAGCTTCAGCTGACCAGTAAATCATACTTTTAATGTTAACCGCAAGCAACCACTCTGTAATTGTACGTCGCTGGTGTTCTGTAGAAACAATTGAAGAAGGAAACGGCGGTAATGACACTTGAATGTTTCCATTGGTTGTCCAATGGAAGTTACATTTGGTGGAAAAAGTGTTACAACAATGTTTTCACTTTTAATAATTGACTCTTGAGCCGAATGTCTTGAAGGCATAATCTTGTAATTTAGACCAGTCTCATCACAGTTGTAAATTTGGTTTGTTGTGTACACAGTAAAAAATAATTTCGTTACATCGGAATACGAAGTTTCGTAAAAACAAGTTTGTTAAACAAGTGACTAACTCGTTTGTTAAGTTTTGAATGAACAAACCTCTCCTTTTATTTCCCGTGCCATTAACAATTTTAGTTTGTACTTTTGTTTGTAAAACTAGAACCGGATGGTGGGATCGGAAAATTAACAAATAAAAAATTGTGGACATTTGTGGACAATAAGTTTTTGTAAAAAGTACAAACTTTTTTTTGCTATGTATCCTCCTTCCACCACAAGCTTATTGAATTCTTCATTAAACTGATTCATTCCACCTTCATCAGCTGAAAATTTTTCGCCACAGATGTTCACCTGATGCATATCGTGTCTTTTCTTCCACCTATCTAGCCACCCGCAGCTTGCCATAAAAGTGTCGCTTTCATCCGGAAACTGTTTCGCAAGCAATATACACAGTAAAAAAAGTTTGTACTTTTTATAACTTATTGTCCACAAATGTCCGCAATTTTTATTTGTTAATTTTCTAGTTTTACAAACAGAAATTCAAACTAAAATTGTTAATTCCACGAGAAATAAAAGGGCAGGTTTGTAATATTCAAATCTAAATAAACGAGTTTGTCACTTATGTAACAAAATTATTTTTACGAAACGTTGTATTCCGATTTTACGAAATTATTTTTTACTGTGTAGCATTCTCTTGCAAAATTTGCCCTGAAGACGAGAAAGGAGAAGAAAGGTCACTATAAAAAATGCCGATATGTATGAAAGCGGAATATGTGAGCTCTGTCAGATCCAACGAACGTTGATTTGACGACGCGAAGCCTGACATATATACCCGATACAGGCAGTTTCTTTTCTCTCATTTGAGTAAACCATAAGAATAAAGCCCCGTCAACTGTATCGTATTACGTGGGTTTCATTGTTATACGATTTTTCATAGGGCCGCATGATTTAGTCGCGTATTGTTTCAAGTTAGCTCGATTCCGACGCCAATCACCACAGTGGTCGCTCCAACCCCGTAATCAGCCACATTTTTAATAATTTCGCGCCTATCCAATCTTTTGATTGCTTCCAATTTTTGCTCAATACTCACTACGACTTTTTTCCTTTTTTGAGATATCACGATGTTCTACCATCGACTGTAGAATCGAAGCTGTTGTAAGGTAAATGTCCCCATTCCCAACCATACTCCCTTTACCGACCATTTCGGCGTATAACGTCATTTACGAGGCAGCCAATGCATAAAAACGTTTATTAGTGGTCTAGAAATATTCAGGAATTTGTGTAGTATGAAAGGATTGTAAATTGCAGCGTAAGTGTAATAATTAGTGCATAATATTATCGCTTTACTTACCGCATGTCACGACTCGAGCGGTTTCTTAGAAGTAAGGTTAAGGATTGTCGATCGCGTAAATAGTAAATATTTCCGTAAAAATCCATTTTTAACGAATAATTCAAGCGTTAAATGGTTCGTTGTAGTTCGGTTTGCATATTCCGAAGAAAAAACAGTCGGATAAACTTTTTTTTTTATTCACTGGCCCCAAGAAAATCTGGCCAGGCAAGAAAAATTCTTGCCTGGCCCCATTACCATACATGTAAACGTCAGTTCATTTTCACATAACCAATAAAAATTTAATACATTTTCTTTTGCTTAAACGTTTAGGCTGAGTGTGTACACAATGCTGTAGATTTGAAGTTCGAAGTCTGGATTTATTTTAATTTTTTCTTTGCACCCTCTGTCATTCATGCTGTAAAAAAGGTGGTCGGTTATGGGGGCCGTGCCCGGTCGGAATTGGACACAGCTGGCCAGTAGATGCCACATGCACTAGTGCGACTTTATTACGCTTTACCCACGAAAATACTTGACGAAATGGATTGAGTCTACGATTTTTAGAAAGTGTATGGTTAAAGCTATCGATTGATGTGAAAATCATCCTCGAATTAACTTTTGTTACGTTTGACAACGCCATTCTTTTCCCCGGTCGGCCTTGTAGGGGTCGGGAATGGGGACATTTACCTTATTTGCAGCTCGCAATATAAAGACACAGCAGACTTGTACAAGTTGAAGCGCGTGTGCAACTAAGTAGCAGTTACGGACTATCCCGCGCATTGCTTGTTTATCCGTTTTATACGAGTTTTCCGTATTACCCGAGCCTACACCTCGGTGAATGTGAAGTGAAACACATTCTCAGTCGCCCGGTCTCGCTCCAGCGAGGAAGCCCACTGCGGTCAAACGAATGTCTCACAATGTAGATTTGCGAACGAAAATAAAAAGTGAGTAAAGTAAGCTTCGTGCAAATCTGGCCAGGACCTTTATGCGATTTTTTAATACTTTCAATTAACGGAGATAAAACAATGGAAGAAAAATATAAAGTCTCGTTTCTGGATAAGTCTCCATAGAATAATAGAAGCCGAACTTTGGTCCGGCGTGCTTATAGCTTATTCTCTTGTACTCCTGGCAAGGCGGACCGCAGAGCTAACGGATGGATAATTCTCAAAGATCTAGTACCGCTCCGTGGAGTGTTTGGTATGCAACTCGTACCCACCCAGCGAGGCTCCTCGGTTATACATCAACGTGTCTCTCCGCGTGTACTATCCTGGCAAATCCCCGAGCGTGCGGGAGCGAAGGATATATATACCAGTCTACCGAGAGTCAGCACCTTTCGACCAGCACAGCAGCTTCGTTCGAAGGGACGATACACCTAGACGTCTCTCATTTTTCACTGGCCCATCCGCCTTGCCTACCTCGCCTTCGTCTCGCGCTTTACGTCGACACTATTCTATTTTTTTTTTTTTCTTCATTCGTCCTTTTTCTTCGTATATCTTCTGGTTTACCTCATCGAAAATCTATGCACCCGATGTGTATGGAAAACTTTACTTGGCGTGCATACACGACGGCAGATAAAAATATAAATATATATCGCGACGTATACCCGCAAGAGGGCTTGTCCCGATATAGAAACCGCAAGGCAAGTCGGGACCCGTGCCGAAAGGTATTCCATGCATTTTAAAAAGCTCCTCGAGCTGCCGCTCGAATTACTCCCTGCCCCACCCGTGGATGGCACGTATTGAAACGACGGTTTGGAATATAACCGCATTGGCACGTGGCGGAAATATGGCACCCCGGCGCGAAGAAGATATCCCCGCGGGACGTAGGGCTAAGAATTATCAATATCTATCGAACGAATGTCTCCGACTACCATTGATCGTCAATTATTTATTAATTTCAGAAAGAACAGCACCGTACTTGAGAAATTTCATCTGGAAATATCGAGGACCGAGCTCTATCCGAGGGACTCGAAATACGTCGATCGATTGCTTCACTATATGGCAACGAAGCCCATTGTCCATGTCGGTGAGTTATCTTTCTTATATATTTTTTTTAAGGACACAATTAATTACTGCTAAGTGACAGGCGCCGTTGGCCATTTCCGAATCAACTCAATCGGTTGCACGTGTTAAGCTTTCGTGCCAGATTACTTTATGCCACCTGGCAGTTTTCGTCGACAAAAATATATATATAATTTTTTTTACACTTTTGGCGTGCGCTTTTTTTACATTATTTTTATTGTCGAGTCCCTAGCAAGTTGACGGACGGCTGCTTTTAGGAAAAAAACTAAAAAACGGACCGAAAAACGGACCCGTCCGTTAGGGAACGAAACGGACCACAAAAACGGTAAAACGGACCGTACGTTTGGATTGGTCCTTTTTCGGTTGCGGAAACCGAAGAAGGACCGAACGTTTTTTATTAAAATTTTTGGCTAATTTTTAAAATGTTTTTTTGTTGTTTAGCTTTAATTCTGTTTTTAATGAAAGGACGGAATAAAAATACGATCTTGGTCCTTTTTCGGTTGCGGGAACCGAAAACGGACCAAAGCAAATTTTTCGAAAAAATAACGTTCGGTCCGTTTTCGGTTTCCGCAACAGAAAAAAGACCAAATGCCAACAAAAAATGTACAGTCATTTTTGTCGTTTTTTACGGTCCGTTTTGTTCCCCAATGGACGTGTCCGTTTGCGGTCCATCAACTTGCTAGGGGTATCAAATTAGGAACAAAATAAATTACGAACTCTCGTCCCACGGATGATCAAATTTAGCGGACATTGAGGTTAAACGAGAAGTTTACAAATCTTATTTCCCACCACCCTTTTTGCGAAAAGTGGCGATTTTTTTCGGATATTCGTTAAACGATGGATATTTTCGCTTCTCGATGGAAGACGGGAAGAAATCAACCGAACGGTTTTCTTTTCGCGCAATTAAAGAGTAATGAAAAAGTTTGGAAAAAGACGTGATAAAGGTTTTTTGTGTAAAAATTCGAGAGTTATAAAAAAATGTTCTCGACCGTATAATGTATTTTTTCGCGCTGAGCATGAATCCGAGAGTAATTTTTGCCGCAAGTTTAAACGCGAAAAAACATGATAATAGTAGCCTTACGATTTTTCAGATAAAAATTTCGCAAAGTTTCGAAAAAAAATTCTCGACCATGTGTTTCCATGTATTTTTCACCCTGAGCATGAATCCGATAGCAATTTTTGCCCCAAGGCAAGCGACATATTGGTAATCGGCGATGTTTTTTGTTCACTTCCGACGCGACCAATATTTTTCATTAACAGACTCAGCCTCGTGGCACGATCTTTTTTTTTCGGTTTCCTCAAGAGAACTAACGTAGATAGCCGCAAGTTAATTAAATTACAGTACAGCATACGAGTGTTGCGTCATCGTACAGAGAGCACGGCAAAAGATCAAAGGGGAGAGACGATGTACCCTCTGTACTCGGTAATAGCTAAACAGTGGTACAATAACTCGTTCGGCGAACGAGCAACTCTCGAAACGGGTCAAACGGACAACTTCGTACGTCGTGGCGATTAAATCGAATTAAGGAATTACAAGTTATAAGTGAGGCGTTCGAACCGCGATCGTTCGCCCATGTTGCAAAATTTACATGAACATCTGCGATGACAAGAGCAATGATCGCATGCAATTATTTTTAATCGATTACAGTTCAGAAAGAGGGTGGGACGCAGCTGAAACTCGTCATCGACTATCCCAACGACATGCAGGCTCTCTTCAAACCCATGAGGTGAGTCACTTAACCAATACGATTATTATCGTAGACACGCTCGTTTAAGAGGCGGCGAAACACGCCCGGCGGTCTCCTGAGTGCGAAAGGTATGGCGTCATGGGGAACGGGTAGGTTCGAGGGAGAGACTGCTTGCCCTCCACTTCTAAGAGCATTGGGAATACCGCGGTCGGTAATAGATATTGCACCCAGAAAAATAATTTATTCGACGGCCACCGTTTATTTGGTTTAAGTGAAATATTTATTTGATTTAAATAAATATTTATTTAAATCAAATAAATAATTATTTAAATCAAATAAATAATTATTTAAATCAAATAAATAATTATTTAAATCAAATAAATATTTATTTAAATCAAATAAATATTTATTTAAAACAAATAAATATTTTACTTAAACCAAATAAACGGTGGCCGACAAATAAATTTTTTTTTGGGTGTGTAATTTGCCTTTTTTAAAGCTGTATCGATATCCGTTTTACGGGAGAATTTACTTTCGTCATAGATGGTTTGCACTGATAAGGCGATGTGACAGTCCTTCATCTCCGCTTGCGCTGGGCTCGGTCGGTAACGGAAACGCTAATTAACTTTTATCACGGGTGCTGACTCGGTTGAAACTTGTTATATAAACCGGATATCAATACAGGTTCATCTGAGAATTTGCCTTTGACCGTAAATGGTCAGCATGTTTGAACACAAATAATTATGGTTTTTATTACCGTCCGCGGAATTTCACATCGCCTTAAGACCATATGAAACACCCCCCTCCCCGTCCATCCCGGGCTCAGTCGGTATCAAAAACTGTAATCAACTTTTCTCACTGGATCTCGCATATACGGTCAAAAGAAAAGTCTCATGGGAAGCCGAAATGATATCCGCTTCCGATGAGACTTTTCTTTTGACCGTATATGCCAGAATCCATGAGAAAAGTTGATTACAGTTTTTATTACCGACCGCGGTATTGCACATGCTCTTAAGGAAGCTAAGCACAGTTTTTATTACCGACTGAGGTCGGGGTAAATGGAGCGGACGGGGTGGCCCATCGCTTTTAGGAGGTACGACTATCGGTATTGCACAGTGGAATTTTGTCTCGTTAATGAACCGTGTCCAGTCATTCGGATTTTTTTAAGCATATAATCATTATTGAGACTTTCGGAAATTGGCTAAAATATTGGAAACTTTTTGTGTTTAAAAACCATGGCAGTCATTTTTCGTGTCAAAGAAGTATCTTCGAAAATCTTCGCCCCATTTTAACCCCCAAAAATTCAAAATAAATAACATGAAATTAAAGTATGATAAAGTATATCTGTATATGACAACTTTTATTTTTTTCTTTGGGTAATGAAAATTTCACTATTTCATGGTAATCAAAATCTCACTTATTTTGAACTTTTTCCAAGGTACGAATCAAAATCCAAGATAAAAAATTCACGGCACGAAGAGAACTATTTTTCCTCTTCGTACCTTGGATTTTACCGAATATTCGTACCTCTCCGAGGACCCAAGCTGTGAACATTTTTTTTTTTTTTTTTTTCAAAAAAGTAAAAATGGTAGGCCACGCACTTAAAATTTGTTTTGTTCAAGAAAAAATATGTTTATCAAAACAAGCTCTTAAGCAAAATCAAAACAAGATAAATCATATTTTTCTGTTAACAAAAAAATCGCTTCAAAATAATAATCGAACACTAGTTAGCTTATTCGAGCAGCAGTATATAGATTTATACATACATGAATATACGTCGTAAAGATATGTAGCAAAGATGTTTTTAATCTAAAAAATTAAAACCATTTTCCCTTAATACACATTACTCAAAAATAAAATAAGAAATAAATAAAATAAAAATAATTCTCGGTGCGCACCTGGAGTACAAATAACATCAGCTCATTGCATTAAAAAAGTACGCATCAAGTTTGTTTTTTCATATTTTATTTCTTCTTGGCGATACATACCGTCATACAAATCGCCAACAACCACAGTCCATTTGCGTATACAATGTTCTCCAAACGATTAAAACAAATGAGCACTAATTTGACAAGTGTTGGAGCGCTCGAACCTCCTTAGAACTCGAACGATACCTCGTATATTTACATACATATTTATGAAGCGCCCATAAAATAGTAATGACAATAATAATAATACATTGACTCGGAGTTTTTCTCAAGGTGGGGGGGGGGGGGGGGGGGGGGGTAAAAATTCAGAGAAGCTCGTAGCGTGAATCAACGAGTACATCGGGATATAAAATCCTCAGCTCGAAAGGATTACTATTGTGAGCGTGCATGATGCGAGGTATAATCGACTCATAGTGCGGGCCGGACCGGACGATAATTGCGTCGAGTATGAACCGGGCGTGGCCTGTGGCGAGAGAACCATCAGCAGCAAGGTCGATACGAGTGTATTTTATATATATACTCTTTCTCCGGCGTTTTATGTATCCGCCATTCGTGTCTCTTCTATTATTTATTTTTTTTTACACGGTGAAGCTGACCAGCTTTACGTGGCACTAGCTCCCTCGGTGCACCGGGCAGACGTTGCATTAAACCAATCGTGCTTCACCGCACGGACGAGGCAGCTTCGCTCTCTCAGGGCACGAGGCACTCGGGACACTCCACTTATGTAATTGTGCACTGGTAATCTCATCACGCGCTCGTAGGCCGGGACGGGAGAGGAAAGACAAGCCGGTAGAATCCCTACTTCTATATCGAATCAGCGATCGTCAAATTCAACTTGGAATATACGTAGCTCGAAACGAGAGACTCCACGCCCGCAAATAATTCAGTGTCGACGTTGCTAATCTTGGATGAAGTATAAAGTGGAGAAATTTTATTTTTGCCGGCAGCAAGATCGACTCGAATTTCCGTTAATAATTCGTCGGCGGGGCCTAAGAGCATACGAAATACAGCAGTCGGCAATAGAAACTGTATTCAACCTTCTTCGCGGGTGGCGACACGAAGGATCGAACGAAAAGTCTGATAAGAAACTCATATTATGTCAGCTTTTCATGAGACTTTTCGTATAATTCAATTTTTTATTTGATATTATACTTTTGATATCTATTATAAAATAGTGGTAGTAAAAGTTTGGTGATTTATTGTTTTTGTTACTAGAAAATATTTTACGAGGCCAAAAGGCCATTGACCCGAGTCCTTCAGTTCAATATTTAGATTTCATTACATTTTTCACTTCTTGTTATTATATTTTCTATAAGACAAGTCTCATCCGCTTTCGCTGAGAATTCTCATTTGATCGTACACACTGTAAAAAATTTTGTTTGAAAATTAATGAACTGCATTGAAAGCTTTTTTACATAAACCGTTTCTGAAATTTCAAACACATGTGCGTTGCAATTTTACAGTAAAATTTGTATTTTTCATGAACATGTTTGTAAATTTCAAGCAAAAGATTTGTAATTTTAGTATCCGGTATTTTTATTTTACAAGCAAAGTACATTAATGTTTAATTAATATGAGTAATGTTAGCAAATTTCAAGTACATTAAATTTACAATTTAGTTTTACAGTGCATCCCATCAACCGCGAAAAAATGTTTTACAGTTTTTATTACCGACTGCATCGTATTTTTTATACTTTTAATGACATATGTTTGAACAAACGATTTTATTTATAGAATCGATGTCGGATAATAAAAAAATAAAAATTGTCGCAAGAGGGATGTAGATGTTGAATCTTGAGAGAGGTTGTGACATTTTTAGTACGCTAAACATTTTTTTATAATATAAACCAATTAAAAGCGAAAAAAAAATTATTTCATGAGAAATGACAACAATGTTTTGTTTATTTTACAATGGAATCGGTACTTATTCTACAATAGTTATTTGTATGGCAAGGGCGTAGAAAGGGAGATCTTGACGAGTGTGAAAATTCCGCACGAGCCGAAGGCGAGTGCAGCATTCACACGAATCAGAACTCCCTTTTCTACGCCCATGTCATTCACATAATTTTTCGTAACAAATTCACGAAAACACGCTTTCCCGCTAGTGCGGGAAAAAAGACCATATTACATTTGTATGCATGCGCAGTATTTTTCCCGCACGCGATGCGAAAAAGTGCCTTTCTGCGCACACTTCACAGGAACGGAAAGCGGGATTTTACGTGCATGTGTTAGGAAAAAAATATTTACGGTTTGAAGGGATCATTTTTTTTTTTTTTTTGCTATGTAGGTATAATTGCACCGTAAAAAAATTGTTCATTCGCAATCGCTGATTTATGGGGTCCAGTAGAAATGGGGCGAATAGCATTAGCAGGTGTTTTTCCTAGCGGCACAACGTCCACCATCAGGTTTTACTGAACCGCGAAACGAGCGCTGCTTCGAACTTTCGGGCAAATATTCCCGAAATACATACATAAGTGGTGTCGGCGCCCGAGAGAACGAACTTAAAACTCAGGTAATAAATTAACCCGGCAGGGTGTGCAAACTTTTATACCCTGATGGAGTAAGAAGCAACGACCGAAATTGAAGCATTCCTCTCGCCGATATGTCGAATTAAATAAATCCACGAAACCTGATCCAATTTCCGTACGGAATAATGCTAACGTGTAAAAAAAAAACTCGAAGGTACGAAGAGTGGGTTTTTCTCTGATTAATTTTTGCTTTATTTTTTAAATGAATATCTCTGACGCGACTGAGCGAGAAAATTAAAAGGTCATAGCGGGCTCGTGTCGCTGTGGAAAAACTTTTGGACCGCGCGGTGGAGGGCGTAATCTATGTGCGGAACAGAACGGTGGACGCACTGGGTCTCGCCTCGTCGGGTATAAAACTTTTCCGCCCGAACAAACTACCTTTTTCACTGCAAACTGTCCGAAGTTCGCGGGCTCCGAAGACTCGAGAGACATTGTCTTCCCCGTTGTCTCGCGGTTTTTTTTTATTGGTCGACGATAACAACCCGAGGGGCCGCCGAGGGTGTAACCGGTGCGTCGATTGTCCGTGTAAACTCGGCCGGTCTAGAATTTTTTTTTTTTCTTTGCCAACGCGTTGAAATTCATTAAGGGCATGTGATACAGACTCGGTCGATAACACATCACCTCCCCTGTTTTCTCCACAACGATTGATACGATGAGCAAAAGAAAATTAAATAGTATATTATGCCACAAGGGAGGAAAGTGCGTTTTTTCACCGAGTGTGAAGTTTGATGCCCGAGCGAAGCGAGGGCAGAAATTCACACGAGGTGAAAATGCACTTCCTCCCTTGTCGCATACGATATTTTTTTTCCGATTTCGTTAAAATAACGACATTTCTTGCGTCGCAAAATCGTCATCTTCGCCAATGACCGTTACTCCCCCGGGAGTAATAGAGCTTCCAGCGGGAGTAATGAGCCCTATTACTCCCTAGGGAGTAATGGAATTGTACCGCGCATGCGCACATGTTAATAATGCTCATCGGTCAATAATAGCTTATTTTCCACCCGTATTGCACGCAAGGAATGTGGTTATTTTAGCGCAGTCGGGAAGAAATACATTTTTTTCATTTTTTATAAAAAAATGTTCATCATTTTTTTCTACCAAAAACACACCTTCGATTCTGATCCCAATTTTACAGGATATTTTGCATTGTGTTAAGATTCTGAGAAAAAAATCCCAAAGTGATACCTGCGATTTTTATGTACTAAGAAAATAAACAAATAAAAAATTATCTATTGACTACAAAAACCTAATTTGATTTTGTTCGAAGCATCAACCATCACGGAGAAAGTAGGGAAAGCGATTTGTTGCCATCGGAGCATCGATACATATGTATCACATGCCCTTAAGGGGGGGGGGGGGGGGTGTTTTCGTGGACAGAAAAAGGCGAAAAAAAATATCGAGGGTGTTTCAGCTCGAGCATTGAGAAAATTCCAACTGCAACATGGAATTATCCTCGGCTAATCTTCGCGATCGCGATTTACGCTCCGACAGTCCCATGGGCTTATATAGCTTTCGCGCCCATCGCAGCTGTGCAGCCTCTGCGCAAGTGTCCTTTCAGCGAAGGCTAAAGCCCTTTATTATACATATAGAAGTGGAGACACTCGTCTGCCGTTAACTTTTAATCAGATGTAAATCGGGCGCTAATTACGCCGCGGCGACGTATTATTAATTAACTGGAGTTTGCCCGTAGCGTGTGCGAAAGTTCCCTGGCTCGAGCTATTTCCAAATTTTCCGAGACCCCGACTAAGCTCTTCAGAGAGAAGAAAAAAAAAGAAAAATATAAGACGAGTTTCTTAGAGGAAAGTTTGCTACTTTCGGTGAAGATATGCGCAAATGTATAAAAGAGAGTCAAGTTTTTACTTATTATGGTTGAGTACCTTCAGTTCCGGATGTGTGCATTTTTTTTTTCGACATGGTTTCGAAGCAGGCAGAGCCGAGGCTTCCGCTCGTCGCGCTGTACCACAAGTGGGTATTACAGAGACGCCCACGTGTCGCATAATCTCGGCGAGAGTGATGTATATCCCGGTCGGTGTCGGACAGTTATTATTTTCCATCGGATGTACTACGGTACGCGTCGTGGGTGTGCAACGGCGAGGAAGCACTTCGACGACGAACGAAAGAGAAAAATTATGGAGTGACGCGTAGGACGCAATGAGGATATTGCCCCGATTGTCTGTTTTATACGCAATGAAAAACCGTAGCTATATCAGGAGTACAGAAACAGCAAAAAAAAAATAATCATTTAAGCCGCGAATAGTATATGAGGCATTGTTTATCAACTGGGCCAGTTTTTTCGGTCGACCCCTCAGATGTTTTTTAAAATTTGCCAGTTTGTAATACTACCTGAGAGGTGCTTCTGTGATTTTTTTTAGATTTTTAAACTGCACCCTTCAGGATTTACGTTTTTTTTTTTTAATATCCGTATATCTCCAAAAATATTGGTTACTCAAAATATTCGTAGGAACATTAAGTTTTTTATTTTTCATCAACTTTTAAATACGGGAAAGTCCATGTTTCGGGAAAAAAAAAAATATATTTTTTTTCTACTAAGAACGCACCTTCGATTCTGGTCTCAATTTTACATTTTATATATTTTTCATTGTATGAAGATTCTGAGAGAAAAATCCCAAAATGGTACCTCCGATTTTTATGTACTAAAAAAATAAACAAATAAAAAATTTAATTCAGATAGCAGAGGGAAAAACAAGCATCCAACAAGCTTTATTGAAAGAACCTCTGTTGCAAAACAAGTTTCCTAACGATGTGAATCAAATTTACCGACTGCGGGCAAACCCCTTTCATTTATCTAAATAATAGTCGAGTTTATACGAATCTATGTAAATTAAATGTTTATTTGTTTGTTATTTTAGTACGTAAGAATCGGAGGTACCACTTTGCGATTTTTTTTAGAATTTTCACACAATGCTAAATATCGTGTAAACAGAATCGAGGGTGTGTTTTTCATAGAAAAAAATTATTGTAACTTTTTTTAACGAGAAATGGACTTTCCCGTATCGGGAAAATTATGACTCTAACATCGTTCGAAAGTTGATGAAAAATAAAAACGTTAAAGTTACTACGAATCTTTTGAGTGACCAATATTTTTTGAGATACACGGACATTTAAAAAAGAAACGTAAGTCCTGAAGGGTGCACTTAAATTTTTTTTTTTTAATTCACAGAAACACCTCTTAGGTAGTACTACAAACTGGCAAATTTTAAAAAACATCTTAGACATCGACCGAAAAAGTGGCCCAGTTGATAAAGAATGCCTCATATATTGTTAGGGATACAGTAGAACCCCGTTTATCCGAGGTAATGTGGGGAGAGCGTACGTTGGATAAGCGGAAACTCGGATAACATGGATAACATACTCAATTCAAACTTGTACTACTATTACATATTTAAAAAATAAAACACCATTTCATATAAACATTAACTTCATTAGTTCAGGTAGTACTAGCGGACCGTTCGACCTTATATGAGTTCAGAGAGAATTGACAGAGAATTGCGAACACTTCTCCATGGGATAAAAAACCGAAAAAATCAAGCATATGGACGGTGCTGAAAAGATGGATTTTGCACAATAATAATTCCAAAATGTTATTAATAAATGAATGAAAATAAAAATTGTTCAACAAATCCCCCGGCAACATAACTTTTTGTTCGTACAAAAACAATTTGTTAATCTTTTTGAATACGTATGAATTTTTTCAGAATTTTGTGTAATGTTTGAAAATTACGTTTTTTTATTAACTAAAAACTCCATTTTTAAAAACTACATGAAATTTAAAAAAAAATCATATGTATTCAGAAAAATTAACAAATCATTTTCATTTTAAAAAATGAGGTTGCCAGGAGATTTGTTGAAAACATTTTGGAATTATTATTATGCAAAATGAATCTTTTCAGCACTTTTCAACATTTTCATATTTGCCCGAATAAATCGGTCACGTATATATATACAATATATGAAAAATATATTTTCGCATATGCTTTTTCCATGGAGCTGTTGCTTTATATCGACAGGAAAACGAAGTAATTAAGCTTCGACCATTCAGTACCTGTTGCGGAAAAATATTTAGAAAAGAATATTTTTGTCTAAGTTATTTTGCTTCTGAGAAACTGTACTGACCTATAAATACCGGACCTGGGCAAAGTACAGAAATATATTTCAAGTACTTTTTCCAAGTCCTTTTCCCAATTAGGTTCATAGCGTTAAGCGTTATCGAGGCTTTAAAAGAGAAAGGTGCAAACGAATTTGTACATGGCTTCCGCATTTATTACAATTTTGCAAATAACTTTCTGTATGAGAAATGTCATTGAGCGATTTTGCCTTTCTCATACGCAAATTGCGCACGAAGAGATTTTGAAACCGGAAGTGACATTTCCCCTTACATGACGTCATTTCCGGTCCAAAAAAGAGATTCTCAAACCGGAAGCGACGTATACTCAAACAGTACTTGTCCTTTGTACTTGAAATACTGTAAAGTACTTGTACTTTGTACTTGAAATACTATAAAGTACTTGTGTACTTGAAGTACCAAACGAGTACCGGGTACTTCAAGTATTGCCTGGCTCTGATAAATACTATTATTTTCCATAACTTAAGACACAAGAGATAGCAACACTTTTTTTTTACTATCAATGTCAATTCGCACGTTGGAAGAATGGGGACTATTAATGTTTACAGTTTCTGTGAAACTGATATCCTATGAAAACAGATATCCGTGTTGCCATTTTGCTCGGTCGATAACTCCCTGTAACGTTTCCTATTTTTGTTACAGGTTTCCAAGGGAGCAACAAACTCTACCGAATCATTTTTACTTCACGGACTTTGAGCGACACACAGCTGAGATAGCTTCGTTCCATTTGGATCGTTTGCTCGGCTTTCGCAGAGCAATGCCAGTAGTGGGAAGAACACTGAACATGTCGACGGAAATTTATCAGATAACTGACGGGGAGTTGCTGAAGACATTTTTCGTCAGTCCCGTTGGGAACATGTGCTTTCACGGTCACTGCAGTTATTATTGCGACACGAGCCACGCTATATGCGGCAATCCTGATACCCTCGAGGGCAGTTTCGCGGCTTTCTTGCCCAGCAAAGAATTCGCCGGACGTAAAGTATGGCGTCATCCGTGGAGGAGAAGTTATCACAAGCGTAGGAAGGCACAGTGGGAACACGGTGAGACGCCAATTGAATTTAGTATAATAATCATCCCCAATAAAATGCTACCCAATGTGCGATGATTTTCATCGATTTATACGTCGGTAATATATCTTATGAGTAGGGTAAAAGTCGTGAATATGGCCCACCTCGATTAACACGTAAATCAGTGATATATGGACCGGGCCATATTCCCCACTTTTACCCTATATGCAAAACTACGCGGTCGATAATGAAAATTGTAATCAATTTTTTTCACCGGTGATGCACTATCAAACGAGAAGTCTCATCGAAAGCAGATATCGTGTCAGCTTTAGATGAGACTTTTCTTTCGACAGCACCCGTGAAAGAAGTTGATTACAGTTTTCATACCGACCGAGTCGGCGTTGGGCGCGGAGGGAGGCGTTTCACTTAGTATTAAGGTGATGTGGAAGACCCTCCCGCCCACTTACCCCGTGCTCAGCTGGTAATAAAAACTGTACCGCATGCCGTTTTTGGACCGCAGACCCCCGAGCAAAGAGAAAATTATCTTTCCCTGCGTCTGCCGATTCTCCAGGGAAAGACAATTTGCTTTTTCGTCGGCGGACTACGGTCTCAAAACGGCATGCAGTACAGTTTTTTGTTACCAGCGGCGGTATTTCACATCACCTTAAGAGCATGTGAAACACGTTCTCAGCGTGTCTCTCTCGCTCCGCCGAGAGCGCCACTGATGCTATCTCTCTCGCACTCCATAATGTTTTACATGCTCTTAAGGCGATGCGAGACTTTCCTCTCCCCACCCAACGTGCACTCGGTTGGTAGCAAAAACTGTAATTACATTTTTTTCACGAGTGATTACAACATTTGGTTAAAAGAACACATTTACGTGAAGAGGATATCAATGCAGTTTCGTGTAAAAATGTTCATTCGAACCTAAATCTTGTAAATTCGAAGGTTGTAAAAAAAATTAATTACACTTTTTATTACCGATGGCGCTATTTCATATGCTCTTAAAAGCATTGTGCGACAAATTTAAAGATAGCGTCGAAAAATGTCTATCAATCTTTGATTTGCTATGAGCTCGTCATTTCGCTCGAATTACGAAAACTCACGAGAGCTATAGGAAAAAAACATTTAATTAATTCTGGTACATTTTATTTCTCAGTGTATTAAACAGTGGCCCATTTTTACCACTTTTACCTAACATACTTGCAGATATACGTGTCACATTATACCCCAAGATATATCCGAAATAACAGAATTTCGTCAAAAATATAATTTCATAAATTGCGGATATATAATTCGATATATTCTACATATCGCCGACCAACAATCAAAAAGGCGTCCCATCCTAAAGTCCGCGGGTTTTTTTGTCATAAAACCAATCTTATAAATTATTTATCTCTGATCGATTGATCATTTTTTTTAACGCTTCCAGACTCGGAATACTGTACCCTCGTGAGAGACATTCCGCCGTACGACGAGGGACGACGTCTCCTCGACCTAATTGACATGGCTGTTCTTGATTTTCTCACGGGCAACATGGACAGGCATCATTACGAGACTTTCAAGATATTCGGTAACGACAGCTTTACCCTGCATCTCGATCACGGACGGGGCTTCGGCAGGCCTTTCCACGACGAGACCTCGATACTCGCACCGCTTCTGCAATGTTGCGTAATACGACAGAGCACGCTCGGCGTCCTTCTCAAGTGAGTCCTATAATCGTCATGTAGTCATTGTCATGTAGTCTCATTGTCATGTAGTCTCATTGTCATGTAGTCTCATTGTCATGTAGTCTCATTGTCATGTAGTCTCATTGTCATGTAGTCTCATTGTCATGTAGTCTCATTGTCATGTAGTCTCATTGTCATGTAGTCTCATTGTCATGTAGTCTCATTGTCATGTAGTCTCATTGTCATGTAGTCTCATTGTCATGTAGTCTCATTGTCATGTAGTCTCATTGTCATGTAGTCTCATTGTCATGTAGTCTCATTGTCATGTAGTCTCATTGTCATGTAGTCTCATTGTCATGTAGTCTCATTGTCATGTAGTCTCATTGTCATGTAGTCTCATTGTCATGTAGTCTCATTGTCATGTAGTCTCATTGTCATGTAGTCTCATTGTCATGTAGTCTCATTGTCATGTAGTCTCATTGTCATGTAGTCTCATTGTCATGTAGTCTCATTGTCATGTAGTCTCATTGTCATGTAGTCTCATTGTCATGTAGTCTCATTGTCATGTAGTCTCATTGTCATGTAGTCTCATTGTCATGTAGTCTCATTGTCATGTAGTCTCATTGTCATGTAGTCTCATTGTCATGTAGTCTCATTGTCATGTAGTCTCATTGTCATGTAGTCTCATTGTCATGTAGTCTCATTGTCATGTAGTCTCATTGTCATGTAGTCTCATTGTCATGTAGTCTCATTGTCATGTAGTCTCATTGTCATGTAGTCTCATTGTCATTAATAATTTTATTAAGAATTTCATTCGGATAATAAAAGATATGACTTCCGTGTGTTTACGTCGAGGATGTTATTTAAACGGCTTTCTATGTCCCAACAGATTTCACAACGGTCCGTTACGACTTAGCTCGGCGATGCGTCAAAGCTTGGCGGCGGATCCGGTGGCGCCTATCCTCTGGGAGCCTCATCTGACTGCCCTGGACAGGCGGGTCGGCCTTATCCTTCAAGCCGTCCGTGATTGCCTGGATCGCAGCCTACAGCTGGATCAAGCGATCCAAGCCGAAATAAACGAGAATCTTTAGCAGCTTCCGAAGTAACGATAAAAAGAAAAGAAGAAAAAATGTCCTTCGTGTATCTTCGAGGGAAGAAATACGATAAACGAAGTGATATATATATATGCGAATAAATATTTTTTAAGTCTACATGTACGTGATGAATAAGGACTTTCAGATAAGAGACAATGCTCGAACGGCTCGCTGATGTTCCTGATGTAACTATGTAAATTATGTAAAAAAAGCAAACAGACAAACAAACACACATACACTCACACACTCGTACACATTATATCCTTGTATTACAAGGCTTAGCCGATTTTTGTATTAATTTTAAGCGAATTGTGGGTTGGAGAGGGGACGACTTAAACGTCGAGCCAAGCTTTATGGGGCCATTCGTAAATGCACAGTACATTTTTTCGCGTTAATAAAATTTATGGGACGTTACTTCTATTTTTTTTTGTCCGACGATCTAGGTACTTGGAAAAAAAAGAAAAAAAAACTAAACGCACACGGTAGCATCTATCGAATAATCGAAATCCGATAAGCTTCGTTTATTTTTCTGAAGGCTCAACACGTGTCGAACGAATGCGCGAAGCGCACGATTATTTTTCGACTTCCTGTGTTTATATATATATATATATATATGTACATATATCAATATGTATATATATACATATATATACCTATATGTATATGTGTGAATGTATAAATATTTGTTCTCATTAAAGAGAGATTATGAGAATGGAGGGGAAAAACGTGGTTGTGTCGTTGAATAGAAGAGGAAATCATAATCCCTTTTCCATATGCGCATACTGCGATCCGAGTTTGGACGATCTACGTTTTACGAGCGTCGGATATATAAAGTTCAATTTCGAAAACCTCCAACGACGGCGACGAGACATCCAGTAAAAAAGTTCTCCCCTCGGCAATCGCGAACTACGATATAAGGGCCGAGAAAGTTTCAGATGCGCACGGCTCGGTAGGGAGCGAAAGATTTTCACGAGTTACGGCCCAAGAACTATTAAATCGCTGTGAAGTTACGTGACGCATCGGACTACGGATAGACCGCTACGGGAAATCGTCGTGGAAGCGATTCGTGCGGATTGGCCCTATTTGTTTACCGGAAAAATTGCACCGAGCAAATTCTCATAAAGTCGAAAGGATGAGCTCACGCGATTTCACGAGGTTGTTTTTGGGGGTAGGGGTGGCTGAAAAGTTTATCGTACCTCGACGGTAGAGATTCGACCGCACTTTTCCAATGCCATACCTTTGTTTACTCGGTAGTAGTGAAATTGAATTATTATTGTTATTCTTACGAGCGAAGACTTTTCCCACTGATAAGCAGAAAACTTTATCGATCGGAGACTGGGAGAGCAAACATGGGGGAAAAAAAATGTGATAAACGGTGCGAAGAGCTTTCTCCACGCGAATTTCTATATTCATTGGTCTCTCCGTATCCGTCAAAACTTATTTGCTGACTCGTCGTCGGCAAGGACAAATAACGTAGAAGTTGATTTGCCGAGGGATCACAAGGGGGGTTTTATCGTTAAAAGTTGTCGCGCCGATGCCTCCGGTTATTTAATGCTATTGCAGTAGTATTCCGTGTACGACAAAGAAAGTGTAGGTACAAAAGACGAGAGAGCCGCTAACTCCGGTCACGTTTTCCCGAGTGCAAACATCGAGCGCGTGCGATGTATTTGATTTATCAATTAGGAACAGGCGAACGCTTTCCCTCTGTATCCCGGGGACCGAGTGAAAAATGGTGCAGCGAGATGAACTTTGGCCACTCCGAAAATTGATTTATGTATTTAATCTCGTAAAAATGAAAATTCGACCAAAAACCGGTCGGGAATGCTAAACAGCTCTTCGTATCCTCAACCGTAATCTTTCGTGACTCACCTTTTGTAACATTGCACTTGAAGAGAAAGTGACGAACGTCACTTCGAGTATGAAAACCTAATTTTTCCACTGGAAACGAAAACATGGGGACGAACGTCACTTTCGATTTGGTAATCTTGATTTTTACCCGAAGTGACGTCATCTTGGGGAAACGTACGCGGTGAAAAATGCGATTCTCAACGGGAAGTGATGTGATAGAGGAAAACGTTCCTTAGTGTTTGTCAATGTTAGTTTTTGCCCGGAAGTGACGTTATACAGGAAAATGTTACTCCCAATTTGAAAATGTCAGTTTTCTACCGGTACTGCCTTGTCAGGCGGGAAAACGTCACTGACGTCAATGATACGCATCCGATAACAAGTCCTTTGATAAATAAACGAATGATGGAATCGGTCGTTTCAAAGCCGAATCTCCTATCTTGATCAAATTATCGTCGACATTTACGGCTCTGTCTCAATGTTGAAATTCATGTGTACAAGCGGTTGTTTTTAATTTTTGTAGTAGTTACAGTGGTAGTGGGGACTCATTGTGTGTATGCGACCAACGTAGCATCTGAAACAACGTCAAACATAAAAAAAAGTCAGATATATTTTTCGTCGAGGCGCAAAAACTTCGCATCCAGGCAGTAAACCAGTATGAGCAAATTTTTTTGTACTTTCGTATAATATATGTATGTAACTCATACATGAAAAGCGCTAATTTTCGTGCCTGCCGAGAGTGGCGTAAGTGGCGCTTTACAGCCAAGTGTACTATAAATACCTGACGCATGCGCACATCGGGTCGATTTTACTTTATTGCACGCGCCTCGTACGCACGCTGGCTGTACAGCGCCACAATCAGCAGGCACGGAGTAGCATTTCTCCTGCATTCGTTACCGGAAGTATTATGCGATAATAGTGCGGTGCGTGCGTATAAAGATCGCTTTACCGTACTTGCATCGCAAATTACTATTTTATACATTACACGTATAGCTTCGTATAATAGAAGGATAAATAACTTCGGTAATGTAACGATGGCTCATTCCTTGGTACATGTCAGGGCCACCCATACTGTCTTAACTGAGTCAATCGTAATAACCACCTTTTAACAAATGGGTTTTGAAAAAGTGCTTAACGCGTCATAAAGTAAAAACGCATTAAAAAATACGGTGGTATTTCGACGCCAAGTTTAAAAAGATAGCTAGAGAGACCCTGCATTTATATACCAAAGTGGCATTTTTCAGGGACGTAAACAATGTTTAAATGATCAAAATCAGAAAGTAAATATTTGAATGCAATTTGAAAGATCCTTTTATCATATAATGTACATACAAGCTTCCAAAAAAGCCGATGTACGTTTTTTTGGTCCAGACAATCGTACAATTTTGCAATAAAAACATTCATGACAGGATTTCAACTTTTAATTTCAGCCTCACCCATACACATAAAACTTAATCCCCTCATATACGAGAGCCGTTGTATCATTCGACGAGTGCAAGTGCCCTTTCCGCGTGCGCAGGCCGTTCGAGGCAAGGATACGTGCACTGGTGACAGCGGCAGTACGTGAGCGTCTCGGGCTCGGCTGCTTATGGCGAGTGGGATGTGTCTTGTTGACTCCGAAAGGCGTAAGGCTGAAATCAAATCATATCCGCAGGGCATTGGCATTCATCGATAATCAATGTAAAATTATCTTTAACACACAAGTGTATTTCTTGAAATACAATAGTTTGAAAATTGTTGACGATACGAAGAGCTTGAAAAATGCAATTGTACATTGAAAATCAGAATTTCTGGTATTGTGGTATCGTGGTTTTTAATCCCGATGACTTAGGGGTTACAGGCTTCTTCTCTACCTCTTCAGAATCCTTCCTTATCTTACATCCTCCCTACCGGCCGCCGATCCGATTCTTCAGGTCGGAACTTCGTCGCGCTCGGCTAGGTGTCAGCCTCAGACATATGGCTATCGTCGTAGTTCTTACGGGTAGCAGACAGGCATCCGAATTTACAAGATGATTTCAGTACCAACTGATAAAAAAGAAAATCGAATATGCCCACAACGGACTAAAACCCGTTGCGAATGGTAGGCTAAATGATAACATTCCAATCATATTCTAGACAGAAGTTATCAAAAGCGGTTACTACTCGAAAGACAAAAATATTCTTTATCGGAAATATTTTTTTCCTTTACTATAATAATAGCACCTCACTTACCAACGATCTCTAATAAGCGAACAATAATTCAACCCTGGAAAAGGGTGTCGACACCCTTTTAAGCCAAATTCGAATTCAAGCAAACACAACTAATTTGCAAAATGGTTAAACAGATATGATACCGATAGTAGGAGTAGTAATTGGGCAGTTGGTTTTGTAGTGTTACGTCCCGATCAGCAATTTTCACTCCATCTCGGTCAAGGAGAGTTTGCACCCTCCCTTTACACGTTATTCGGAGATGACGCTTTATCGAGGATTTGGCCCTGTTTTGAACCGAACCTTTCGGAAAATAATTCGGGATAGGGCCTAGAGTGTATATATATGTTATTGACGATATTTTATTCGCGGTTAAAAGTTCGAATTTACTAGATTTTAAGTGATGATTTTAAGCTGTACAAGAAAATTCTGGATGCTATCTCTTTCTATCGCCTGGAATGCAATACGCGGCTATCTCTCTCGCGCGTCACCCTCGACCCACGGCTCGCGACAGCTCACTATCACGCTCACTCACTATTTTCTCCCGACCTATCCCAATGCTCTTAACGCGCACTGTTATAGCTGAAATAAAATTGACCGACACGAATATAAATTGACCAAGAAATATTTTAAACTTTGATGACAGTAAATAAATGTTGATAAATAACGATTGAGAGAAAATGTATTTTTAAGATGTGGATGATAACGTTCCAAAATTAGGATATTATTTAAATGGGTTTACCTCAGAATGAATGATCGAATGAATCGATTGATGGATGAAATTAAACGATCGAATTGAAACGTCCTTCCCAAATTCTGGATGAATATTCGAGTCAGAATCGAATGATGATCGACTTCCGAAAATAACGTCCTTCCAAAATGTCGAATTTTCGAATCAGAATCGAATTATGATGATCGATTTCCGGAGACGAACGTCCTTCCCAGATTTTAACGATGTAGATTAATGATTTCGATGATTAAATGATTTTCAGGAAGAATATACTTGATCTCGATGGAATGATTCAGAAAAATATGAATTGTTTATTGAAGTTGGTTAAAATGAATACTGGCTCAAAATTTTTACAAGTCGATTTACAGGTCCTTTGTTAATGTCTCTAAGTACAATCCAATATTGAGGTCTGTGCCCCGGTCGCGAAGAAGGTAGAAGTCCAGAACAGGAGAGAGTGCCGAAGGAGTGAGTGCCGAATGGTCGGTGGGCGCGCGAATAAATAACCTCGGTGCCGGACACCCCCGCGTCACCGCTGTCACACCTGCGCCTCGTCGCCCCACTCTCATCACCTGATTCCTTTCTTTGATTGACTAATTAAATATTTCTAATTTCGTAGTTTTACAATAATTTTGACATTTTAACTTGTTATTACTTAAATTCTATCGCGAATTTTATGAACATACAAATTTGAATGAAAGCTGTACGAGCTTTCGTTGCGAAGTTAACAATAGTTGACATCAATTTTTATCTTAATATTTATCTGATTATTTCCCTGAATTTCGGCGTTAATAGTTTTACATTTCTTCCCTATTTTCGTAATTTTCCATATTTTTCCCCGTTATTTGCTATTTGCTTATTTATTGATTATTTATTATTTTTATATTTATTCCCTTTTTAATATTTTATTTGACGATATGACTTAATTTTCTTTGCTTACTTCTTGACTCTATTTTATTTCCCGAATCTGTTAATAATTTCCAAAAATACTATGTCAATCCCGTGTATTTGTCCCTTAAACTGGATTTCCATTTATTTCTTCATTTATTATTTCAACTATGATCCTCCTGGACTATAACGACGATCTAGCATTCATCGATATTCACCGTCCAGGAGGTCCTGCACTCATTATGCCCAACGGCCGCTCTCAGCATCGTGCCCATCGTGACACGCGCCGTACAAGCAGGCCCTATGTTCGACAACTGTGAGGAGCGCTCCGCCGATATCTTTATCTGCATTTTTGCGCCTCAGGTTACCGACTCTCGTACAGTTGATTTGCTTCGTACAGTCACCTCTGTACATCAGCCTAATTCACCTGAAGGCTAATTATTTTTAACAACGGATGATTCTTTCATTAGGTATTTTATCTATTTATCGAAACTTTGAATTCGACCAATTAAACAATGGCAATTTTTCCAATGTTTATTTTTAACTAATATATTTCAAATATTTGGTTAATTATGTTCGAAATATTTCGGGAAAATTCACAGGACGTAACAGTAGATACCTTTTTTGCTGATTTTACAATGAATTGTTCAAAAATACTGTTGTGAGTCACCTTAATGACTGCTATTAAGAGCAGGTGAAAGTCACGTGACCACGCCACCAGAGCGACAGGGATACCGTTATTGGCGCTCGCAGTGGACTGAGAGCACCACGTGGAGAGAACACCACGATAAAGTGTTTCACAAGGCGTTAATGGCGGTCGTAAGGATGACTCACAGCAGCATCTTTCGGCACTTCGTTGTAAAATCAGCGAAAAAGGTATCTACATAACCGACTGCCCAATGAATATTCCGACTATTGGTATCGTATCTGTTTTACCAGTAGTAGTAGTAAAAGAGATTTATTGCCAAAGTTATGTAACGTTCCACTTTTAGGCCTAGCTTATATGCAAGGGGACTTGTGGACGTTAGGGTTCGGGACGAGCGAGAAATTATTTGTAGACGATCGGTTGAAATATAAAATTGATTGTTTATTGAAATTATTCAGAAATGTGATACAAAAACAAAATGATGAAATTTTCTTCTTAGCGTCGTTTATAAACGAGGGAGAGACAAAGCGTAGATCCGTCTTTTTGAGATTTCTAGTACAAACAGCAATTCTAAATTCCTATTTCTTGAGGTTATAATTTATCTTGCTCCTCATTGTATTTTAATTCTTTATTTCATGCTTGTGCATTGTTGCTAAATTCGATGTGATTAGACCGTTGTCATACCTCTAATCTTCCAGATCTTGAATTCGCACCGTAAATGCGGACCTCCGGCCGGGACCTCAGTCGAAACTTTCGCTTCCACGAGAGCTGCGTGGTCCGTGGTGTCACCACCACCCCACCGGTACTCGCTTCCGGGTTAGTTCCGTTGGGTTACCTGACTAACTGTTCTAGCTACGGGGATGAGAAAACTAGGATGGCCGACGTCACCACCGGTTACTCCTAGCCTCTCGGATGGTACACTGTCTATGCTAATGTCACCAAAAGCTGACAGGACCAGTAGGAAGGGGGGTTCTGAATTACCTTCTCTTCGTCACCGTTGAGAAATAATAATTGCTTTCCAGGTGCTGTGCACCGCCTTATATACCGGCTGCCGGCGTTGCGCACGGCACCCTCGCTCTCCCTACCGAGCGCGAGTCAAGTGGGGGTCCTTCGGGTGCCCGGTCGCGTCGCTCAGGACCGGCTCGAGCCCGGGGGACAACAGGCACATCTCAGTTAATATTTACAGTTGTCTTCTCACTATACTAAATTGTATATCTAATGCTAATTTTATCCCTTGGCAAAGGGCCATCGACCTGGGTCCTTCAGCCCCAGATTTTCTTTGGTATTTGGAGGGTTTTTTCCTTTCCTTAGTTCACGGTTAAAAGATTTGTACATTTTATTCGGTGGTTCTTTCGTTGGCCATGAATTCTAATTGTTGATAGATATAACTTTATAAACGAACACGCGGTCGAGCTCATTTCGACTCCAGTTTAGATAAACGATCACGCGTTCGGGCTCATGTCGACTCCAAGTTTTTTCCAGGAACTTTCATTAGAGGTTAGCAGCATAGAAAAAATAGAAACCTCGGTGCATTTGACTCCTCTATTTCGATAGAGGAGTCAAATGCACCGAGGTTTCGAAACCCAAAGCACTAGGGGGCGCAGTAGTACTTCCGGCTGAACGAACCCTCTGCTCGCGCTCCACTCTGATCTACTCTCGTAACGAACGGACCTAGTGGCTTAATATTATCGATTTGGTTTTCGGCAAATTTTTTTGTGAGCACCTTAGATCTTTGTACTATTGGAATGATTCCTGTTGTTGAATAGAGGTATTGAATAGAGGTATAGTGTATTGAATAGAGATAGAGTGTATTTGGCGGGATGTGCAGAGGGTTGTTGGGGTGGCGGATGCGCGTCAGGCGTCTTAGTGCGCAGGTTACAGCCGTTTTCGTTTTTTAGGGCGGTCTCCTTGCAGTTGAGAAAAAACTGGGTGCCCATACTCGATGATTGGTTCTGCATATGCTTTTACAAATTTTGTTTAGGTGATTGATGTAAAGTTTGCGATTTTTTAATGTAATACTTCTAAAGTGGGAGGCTCTTGCTGACATTGCTGATTTACGCTGTTGTAGGTGGTAGTTGAAATTGAGCTTTTGATCGAGGCGAATTCCAAAGTATTTTGCATGTTGCTGTGGGGTGACTACTACGTCGGACATATGGACTGTGAGAGATTGTGGTTGTGTTTTGTGATTGAAAATTATTAATTGTGATTTTTGTGGGTTTGGTTTGAGACGCGAGTTGTTGAACCATGTTATAGTGCTGTCTATGGAATTTTGAAGCTCGTCTAGACAGTTACTAAAGCTATTCTTATGTGTTACTAGTACTGTTTCGTCCGCGAACTGTAGCATATATTGTGATGGGTCTATACATTCTTTGTTTATGTGGTTGTACAGGTCATAACAATAGAGATTATAGAGTAGAGGTGACAGGGGGAGTCTTGAGGTATACCCTGCTCCGGAACGAATGATGCTGAAGTTGTCGTTTCTATCCTAACCGTCAGTGCGCGCGATTCAAGAACATTTTTTATTAGGAAAGTTAGGTTCTGTGGGCATTGGAGCGATTCTAATTTGTAGAGTAAACCTTCATACCAAAAGCTGTTGAATGCTTTTGCTATGTCTAAAAATAGTGCTGCGCCCCAGCAAACCGAGCGACCGTGAATAGCGACCAAAGAAGCGACCCTAAAAGAACGGTTGTTGTGTTCCAAAAATTATCCACACTAATGACAGCTGAAGCGACCGCTCTGGCGACATTCTTTTGCTGTATTTCGGCAGTGAAGTCGCTTCGTTGATTGTCGACCGAACAAACAACCGTAAAATCAACCGTCCGTTTCCTAGACAGTTGCTATTACGGTCGTTTATTCGGTCCCCAATCAAACAAACGACTTCATTGCCGAAACACTGCAAAAAATGTGTCGCCAGAGCGGTCGCTTCAGCGGTCATTAGTGTGGTTAGTTTTTGGAACATAACAATCGTCGCTTTTAGGGTCGCTTCTTCGGTCGCTCAGTATGCGAGGGCGGTTTTTTTATTTGATAGGTTACCTGCTTCATCATTGGAGGTTAAGGTTATAAGTGCATTGAGTGTTGAAATACCGCTTTGGAAACCGAATTGATAGTTGGGAATATTTTCTCCTATAGCCTGTTCTAGTCTCTGTTTTACAATCCTTTCAAAGTTATTTATTTTGCTGTAATCTTGAAAAAATTTAAAAATCTGCCAAAACAGATGTTTAACAAAACAGTCTCTTAAAAAAAAAAAATCTTAAAAAAAAAGTTTATAAAAAAAAATACAAGATGCAAAAAATCTTTACAAAAAAAAAAATTGGCGTGCCAGTTTTTCTCTCCCTCGATTATTTGAATGAACCATGACAACAGCTATTGGAAAAAAACTGGCATGCCAAGTTTTTTTTCAAGATTTTTTGCATCTTGTATTTTTTTTTTTTTTTAGATTGTTTTGATAAACATCTTTTTTGGCAAATTTTTTAGTTTTTAAGAGGTTTTTTTGATAAACATATTTTCTGAACGAGAATACAAATTTTAAGTACTTGGCGTACCTTACCGACAGCGGTGGATGCGCGGTTGGTGCATGGCTCCGGTGGTCTCCCAAGTCAAGCACAATCGTTCGCGATCAGTGCTTGGATGGGTGACCGCTTAGCCGTGCGCTAGCTGGCGCATCGACCGGTGAGCGGGAGGCGCTTTCTTCTGAAACTTAGGTGTTTCTGTACTTTACTCAAGCGCAGAAATACCGGAGGATCAGTAGAATATCGCCAGCTGTACCGACATGGGTTTTCCGCAGTTTCCCTGTGTCCTCGGCGAATGCGGTACAGTTAGGGGGAAGTAAGTCGGCTGCGGACGCACGGAATTAGAGTAGGTTAGCGAAGTGCGGGTAGGAAAGTGTTAGAATAGGTACACGGTTAGGTTAGGGGGGGAGCTAAAGTAAAAACCCCTAAGGGGTATACCTGGAACGGAACATAAATAAAAAAATAAATAAATACTTGGCGTACCTTTTTACTTTTTTGAAAAAAAGTATTTTTTGCTTTGATTTCACCTATTATTGACGTCCAGTCATGTAGTTTCATTGATTATTACGAACATGCAGGGAATACAGAACGAAAACATTGTTTATAGTAGATAATACGATGATATATGAGGCATTCCATATCAATTCAGCCACCAAAAAAAAAAAAAATCCCAAAAAATGTCTGAAAATCAGGTTTAGCGGTTCCAATAGATACACCAAATTTCAAATTTTTAAAAAATTTTCCTGCCGAAATATGCCAATTTTTGCATTTTTCATTTAATCTGTAATATCTCGGGAACGATTACGATTAATTTTCGTTTTTTCTTGGCCCACAAGAAGAAAATTGATTGAGAATTAATTATGTAATTTCAGCCCACATTTTACGGCAAAATCAACGAAATTATTTTTTTTTTATGGGAAGGACATCGGATATCTACATCGAAAAAATTGATTCAAATTCTGTATACGAATGTCGAATTTTTGGTATTTTTTTTTCATGGGATTCCCAAACGTTCATAAGTTATAGCAATTAAAAAAAATAATAATAATCCGTTTTTTCTGCGTACAGACCCACATTTTGGATAAATCCCGATTAGAGAGGATTTATAGAGAACACAATGTTCGGAATGTTATAGCTGTTTAATGTTGATTTTTTTTTATTTGAGCAGAAATTGAGCTGTAATTGAAGGTAAAAAATTAAATTGGTAAAAGCGATATTGTTGAGAATGCGCAGACGACAGCTCGTGCGTATCGACGCGATATCGACCGAACGGGGAGATATCGTACCGATGCTCTCCGCGAACTATTTCGCGTGCGCGTATTTCGGGTTACGAAGGACCCTGCGACTATCGAGCTGGCAGTTATGATCTCGCGTTACGAGCGACGACTCGTGTGAGAGAGTCGCTCCCAAAATGTATTAATAAATTTCACGTTATTATTATTACTGCTAAATCCGTGTATTATTTCCCATACCTTCAAACAGATATAACTCCTTTTATCATCTTATTTAGCATTGGACAGGGGGACTTAGAATTATCTGCTTAAAATACGTGTTACTTATTTTCATACGTTAATGTTTAAACATTTTTTATTTACTTTCTTTATGTTTTTGAATTTTTTTATTTTGCGTTTGTGTTTTTTTTTATTTTTCGTGTTTACCACTTTTTTTTTTTTTTTTTTAAGTGATACTTCTATGGGCGCGTTTGAGCGCGAGACCGTTACGGGCGGAGCGTTACGGCCGAGCGTCACGAAAAATTGTCATATCAATCAATCAATCAATCAATCAATCTCCCCTCTCTCTCCCTCTTTATTTTTGAAGTGAAACTTCTTTAAGGACGTTTGGCATTTTTAGGATAGAGTAATTCGCGTTACTGGCACATCGGTAACGCGTTACCCGTTACCTATTACGCGTTACACGTTACGTGGATTCCACAGTAGAGTAAGTCGGTTTATTGGGCGTCCGTAACGCGTTACGGGGTTTCCACCCGTTACGCGTTACGGGGTTTCCACCCGTTACGCGTTACGAGAATTCCACCCGTTACGCGTTACGGGAATTCCCACCGTTACGCGTTACCGGAATTCCACAGTAGAGTAAGTCGGATTGTTGGGACTCCGTAACGCGTTACGCGTTACACGGATGTCACAGTAGAGTAAGTCGAATTATTGGGAACACGTAACGCGTGACGCATATTGAAGTGAATCTTTTTTTCTTTTATTTTCTTTAGGGTACAATAAGTCGCGTTACTGGCACATTGGTGACACGTTACGCGTGACGCGAATTCCATATTAGAGTAAGTCGGTTTATTGGGAGTCCGTAACGCGTTACACGGATTTCACAGTAAAGTAAGTCGAATTATTGAAAATCCGTAACGCATAACGCAGATTTCACAGTAGGGTAAGTCACATTGAACCCGCAATGCGTAACGCTTAACACAGATTTCATAGTAGAGTAGTAAGTCACATTATTGAAGTGAAACTTCTTTAGAGACGTTTTGCCCTTTCAGTGTAGAGTAAGTCGCGTTACTGAATCACGAGTAAGTTACGATATTGGGAATCTGGTAACGCATTACGCATTACGCATTACGCGTTACGTCTCACGTGTAACTCGTCATATGACAATCTAATTATAATACAAAGGTAATTTACATACAGTTAGGATAAGTCGGGGTAATACGGTCATGGCATTTTAAATAATAAAAATTGTACGTTACAAAACCTTTACATTTTTGTCATAACCAACTCTGGAAACATCAAACTGAAGTAATTCACTTAGAATTTTCGGTATTTTCGATGCGTGATTTAATTACAGCTCCATAAATAAATATTTGCGATCGGCCATATCACCCGGACACTACGGATGACATAGTAACCACAGTAACAATGGTAGTCGATTTAGATCCCGAGAAGCATAGTGGGATCGCACAAAACATGTGTTTGTATATTTTATGTTGTGTATATGAACTACAGAAAGACAATAATTACCTCCGTCAAATGTTTCAGATGCCAAACTAGAAAGAAAACCATTTTATTGGCCATATCATCTGGCGTATCACGTGGCATATCGTACTGACCCTGGCACTTACAACATTGTAACTTTCGGTGCAATCATATTGTATGTATATATACTAAAAGCTGTGGAAACAGCAGCGCCATGCGTTTGTTATGTTAAAACATACTACCGGTGGCCATAACACACTGATTTACTCTATATGGCGATACTAGCCCATATAAACGTATGCTTAGCAACTACGTTTAAGCTGACGTAAATGTGATCGAATCACCGAACTTCGAATACGTTGAATGCCGACGCTACCCTCGCAGGTTCGATAACATCTTCCCCGATTGAATATTTGTGCGGCCCGTTGTACTGACAAAAAAATATATTGATATATCTCCGAATAAAACAGTTACGAATTATCATGAAGTATCGATGATCATGGTTGGAGATTTTTATTAATATTTTACTGCAGACGATTTTCAGCCACTGATTCAATTTTTAAGGGAATAATTCAATTTAAAATTAAATAAAGTCCGTATAGAATCTACTACGCGGCACTTCTCGATAACTGACGCAGGTTCCTCACAATATTTGGAACACATTCAAAGTAAAATGCGTATTTTACGGAACGGAACGTAGATAGTAAAGAAGTTTCACTTCAACCGCGCGTAAAGGTTACACGCACAGTTTTTTTTTCTTTGGATTTTCAATGTTTTCTGCTACTACCTAGATAAAAATGACATACAATCATTTACATAGATTGATCGGTTGGGAACCACCCAACACACAGTGAGCCCACTGTCACACTTTTGGACCATTTTTTTTTTGGTTTCGGAAAGATAATTTCCTCGGTCGATGCAGAATATCGTTTTATGATTAATATTTCTTTCGACATGGGTATGAAGCTGTGGCATTTTTGTTGAAATCTCTGTTGAAGCATTTTTTTACATTGTTGTGTCTGTCCTTTTCATAAAAAAAAACTTCTATCGAATGTAAATTCTGTTTTGCCCATCGTTAGAGAGCTTCCGGTATAAGTATGGGTTCACCCGATGTAATTTGGAGACTTGCACGCGCAGCGCCTCTCTTGAGGACGGCGCCTATCCCATCGCTAGCTGTCTTTCCGTGAGCTGTGGTATGAAAGTGCCATTCAGCCTTTACGCGGAAGTCTTCTTCATGACACAACAGGTTTGCCATTTGATACCGATTTTTGTAGTGTTGTGCAGCTCCGTCCGTAATATAAATTATCTTCTTGACGTTGCTGTGTGCCCGTTTTATATTTTCGATCAAAATTTCTTGCATTACGTAAACAGCTGATGTGTCATGAAGCAGATTATCAAATAAAACGACTATACTGCGATGACGGATTTGTTCACCGTCTCGATAGTAGTACACGATCGGGTGTACAGTACACTGGTCGTTATTATAATGAAACGATTGTGCTGCATGTTGGACTACGTAAGAGTAATTCTCGGAAAAGTCGCATTGTACTAAAAATTCCCCCTCCGCCAAATTACTTTTTACACGAGCACAAAATTCGGACTGTTGCCTGGTAATAAACTCATGAGGTTTTAGCACTATTAATCGGTTGCTGAGATCATTGATAAAGTCTAAAGTATCAGCTTTAATGGTCTGCAGAGTTGACCTGTCTGTCGTTTGCCACACTCGAAACTCTACTTCATCGATCATTTCATTGTTCAGAAGTTTCAACAAATCATCACTGAGAGGTTGAATTCCTGGACAATGTTTGCACTCATTTAGATGACATGCAGGACTCGGAGATTGACACATCATTACGTTGAGGCAGTCCTTATAATTCCTAAGTGGATGTGCCCAGTTTTTGGTTAAACTTTCAATGTTTATTGCATCCAGCATCAATTTGCAATTTTGATGGTACGTGCATACGCATACAGAGTGGGTTCCACTTGCACCTGCCAAAACACAGTGCTTAGGACGTAGTTCTGCAAACTTACTGAACCCAACAGTTATCTCTGGATTTGCAGCTTTGAAAGCGTGATAGAGTTCGTTCAAATTGCAGAGCACAAGTCGTTTTTGAACCAGCTGCCTGTTTCCACCGACTTTTACAGAGATAACGTCTTTAACGCCGGGTAGAAGTCGGCTGTTCATGTCATTTTCGTAGAAGTCACCAACCTTCTGTATGGTCTCATCTGGCAACTTTTTTCCTGACCGTTTAACCGGCGATGCTAGTACGCCTTTTGTAGCTCGGAGTCTCTGCGCTTTTGTGGCCATATGTCTCGTAGTGCCGAATTCTGTGGCGATTTTGCGGGCACTCCAAGATATGGGGGCTATCGTCAAAATTCTCATTCTATCAGAATCAGAGGTTAGCGGATTCTTGAACTTTTCCTTTAACGCATCCAGCATGGACTCTAAATCTGCAGCCCTTGACGAAATAGACATGTTACTGTTTTGAGAAGAAGTATTCTCGGAAGTACTTTGCATCCACGATTCAGAGGAATTATCGGAAACGTTATCTGCTGGTTAAGGTTAATAACGTCGAAGACTCTTGGTCGTGTTCTGCTTTATCCTCTTTCAATTCGGTTGAATCGTTAGAAGCATCATTTCGTACTTCTGAACAACTATCCTCGCACGAAATTGAGAGTAAACATGACTCCGTGCAACGATGCGCTTCATCTTCTTCCAGCCTAACTATATTATCAGATGGAACCCCAGGGATAATATTTTGCTGCGATGTTGAAGGAGACGATGGTCGGAAGCGTTTGAAGTCTGGCTCTTCCAATTCATATGGATCGTCATGTGACTCATTAAAAGTTTCATCATGTTGTACAGGGGCGGGATCAACAATTTCCTGAAAATGACCGGTTTTCTTCCTGCAGTTGTCGCAAATCATTGCGTTTTGTGGAAAATGGGGATATTTTTCTCGAAGTGTCGAAGAAATCAAACATAAGTTCTTGCCGTTATGACCCTTTACGCCGGTATTTCGAAGAGGATTTGCACACCTACGAGGCATCTCGAGTGATTTTAATTGTAATTTTAAGTATTGTTTCAGTCGTGGATCTGAGATTTACACTAAGCAGGTGTAAAGCGCTAAAAACCAAACCCAAAAAAAGAGGGACCGCGAAAAAAAACCCAAACCCAAAAAAGGAGGGACCGCAAAAAAAACCAAACCCAAAAAAGGAGGGACCACAAAAAAAACCAAACCCAAAAAAGGAGGGACCACAAAAAAAAACCAAACCCAAAAAAAGGAGCGACCACAGAAAAGGGGCGGGGGTGGGGGGAAGCGGTTAAGGGGGGTGAAAGGGCGGAGACGCAAAAGAAAAGAACCCAAACTGAAAAAAGAGCGACATAAAAAAAACAAGCTCTAAAAACCAAACCCAAAAAAAGAGGGACCGCGAAAAAAAAACCCAAACCCAAAAAAGGAGGGACCGCAAAAAAAAACCAAACCCAAAAAAGGAGGGACCACAGAAAAGGGGCGGGGGGGAGTGAAGGGGTTAAGAGGGGGTGAAGGTATGAAGGGGCGGGGGGGGAAGGGGCTAAGGGGGGGTGAAGGAGCGGAGACGCAAAAGAAAAGAACCCAAACTGAAAAAAAAGAGCGACATAAAAAAACAAGCGCTAAAAACCAAACCCAAAGAAGAGGGACCGCGAAAAAAAACCCAAACCCAAAAAAGGAGGGACCACAAAAAAGGGGCGTGGGGCGGGGTAGGGGGGTGAAGGGGTCGAGAGGAATGAATGTATGAAGGGGGAGAGGGGGGTAAGGGGGGGGGGGGGTGAAGGTATGAAGGGGCGGGGGGTGAACGGATTGAGAGGGGTGAATGTATGAAGTGGGAGAGGGGGTGAAGAGGGGGGAGAAGGGGCGGAGGGGCGAGGGCGAGGGGGACTTTTTTTAATTCCCATAAGGGAGACGCAAAAAAAAGAACCCAAACTGAAAAAGAAAGAGCGACATAAAAAAAACAAGAGCTAAAAACCAAACCCAAACAAAGAGGGACCACGAAAAAAAAACCCATACCCAAAAAAGGAGGGACAACAAAGCAAAAAATCGAATCAATACAATATATCTGCGGCAGAGCTATTTTAGATCTTTGTCGAAGGTTTACACATTCTTTTTAAACGCTTCATACAGCTACGCTGCAATCGAAAAGAGTGATGGGCGTATTCCACCTTACGATGCATAAACGCATCGAAAGAGGTTCGCGGTTTGGGAAATACTAAAAATAGATCTGCGGTCAGATAGATAGGTACCAACGTATCAGGGATTTTTTTTAATAACTGGGATAACCGCCATTAACGGGTACCTGAGAACAGCCGCGTTGTATCACGAACTACGACGATAATATAGTTATCCTATGCAATTATATTAATCTCAATACCGTTCCACCCTCATCACAAAAAATATGAACACGGTTAAGGGGATGCTAGACTTTCCTTTTTACCGACAGAAATAGGCGGTTTCTTAGTTTTCACTATTCGTCAGTTTTATGTCAATATATCATAGTCCCGCATGATTTGACGCATATGCGTAGCATATTAACAATGCTAAGTCGGAACTGAAAAATTGTCTAATTCCATCGGTAAAACAGGTAAAGCAGGTTCAAAAAGAAGAAAAACAGCTCCAGCATCCCCTTAAGCGAAGTTAAATTTTTGAAAATCGAATTGTAATGGATGTCACTTCTAGCAATTGTGTGTTCTAGGAATGGTGTGGTGTTATGTCACTTCTAGCATAGAACGTCCCAAAGTATAACTTTGCATCAGTGCAGTCGATAAATGTAGAGAATATCACTGTTGAAGATATCGAAAAATAGCTATAATATTTATTCAAATGAGCCCATCACGGAGTATTCGTTCGTTAAAAGTTTATAGCAATTTGTGAAAATCGTCGAGTTTTTTTTTCGGAATAGTGTATTGAATTACCAGCTCACGAAGTTTTACACGTTTCTGTTTTGGACGGAATATTTGCAGAGGGCTGCACTCTTCTGGAGTGCAGCCTCGCTGAAAGTGTTAATGAAAAAAAAATGTGGAGTCACTCGCCGTTAAACTATTTGATTGACCAATTCGCTTATATAACTGTATATCATTTTTACATAACATAGTCGTGAAACAAATTAGAAAAACGAAACAACAAAATGAAAAAAAATATAAATTAGACATAAACAAGATAACATGTAACAGCAAACTGCTATAACATTCCGAAGATTGTGCTTTCTAGAAATCGGGTTTTACCCAACATATTGGTCTGTGCAGAATACGATAAAACAATTGATATTGCAGATGATGAGTGTCCTAACATGAAAAACCTATACTTACTTTTAAATAGTATTTCAAACTGCTATAACTTATGAATGTTTGGGAATCCCATGAAAAAAAAAAAAATACCAAAAATTCGACATTCGTATACAGAATTTGAAGCAATTTTTTCGATGTCGATATCCAATGTCCTTCCCATAAAAAATAAATAATTTCGTTGATTTTGCCGTAAAATGTGGGCTGAAATTACATAATTAATTCTCAATCGATTTTCTTCTTGTGGGCCAAGAAAAAACGCAAATTTTCGTTTTTTGGAGATGTCGATACGATTAATCGTTCCCGAGATATTACAGATTAAATGAAAAATGCAAAAATTGGCATATTTCGGCAGGAACATTTTTTAAAAATTTGAAATTTGGTGTATCTATTGGAACCGCTAAACCTGATTTTCAGACATTTTTTGGGATTTTTTTTTTTTTTTTGTGGCTGAATTGATATGGAATGCCTCATATATAAATAAAAGATCTTGAAAACGAAACGATTCACTAAAAATTATATATTGCAATAATAATAATTTTAAAAAATATGATTCTAAATTACGAAGTATTTTTTTTAACCTGTTAAAACCTGTTATCCATCGCTGTTCCTTAAGGCATGTGAAATACCGCGGTCATTAAGAAAAACGTTAATTAACTTTTTTCACGGATGCTAGCATCTGCGGTCAACAGAATAGTGTCATCGAAATCTGTAATGTAATCTGTCTTCGATGACACTTTTCTTTTGACCTTAGATATCACCGTTCGTGAAAAAGTTTATTAAAATTTTTATTACCGACCGTGGTGTTTCACCTGCTCTTAAGATGGTGTGGTATAATCTCCCGCCAATCCCGCGGCCAGTTGGTAATAAAAATTAACGTGAATGCCGTTTTGAGAGCGCAGTCCGCTGAGGAAAAAGAAAATTGTATTTCGTTGGAGAATCGGCAGACGCAGGGAAAGATGTTTTTTTTTTTTGCTTTTTTTGCTTGGGTCTGCCGTCTCAAAACGGCATTCATTACAGTTTTGTTACCAGCTGAGCACGCGGTACGTGCGCGGGAGGGTGTTCCACATCACCTTAAAACTTTCACTCGCAATTATGTATGTATCTGTTACAGCTTTTGTATATCGTTTACAATTGAAACATAAGTTTTGTATCTATTTGGAAAGTAGGAACTATTTACAGCAGTGTTATTTTTATTTTTATTATTTTTGTTTGTGGATTCCGTCGCCTCTTTAGAGGCGACGGAAGATGCCCTCGATGCCCTGGAACTTTAGTTCCAGGGCATCGAGGGCATCTGTGTGTAGAGCTGGAGATGCCTTTCACCACCATATGCAACAAGTATATTTATAAATTATAAATTTTCTCTGCGAGCCTTTAATTATATATTTTCTTTATATTATTCCCATCAACAAGGGGAAATGTTTCAAATAGAATGCCAGCACCGTCAGGAAAAGATTTATTCCTCAGTTTGGATAGGTGATGTTTTCACCTATTTCATGTTTTTCTGTTTCATGTTTTTCTGACGAAGCGTAGATTCCATTAAAAAAAATGGAACCATCTTCCTCTCCAATATATTCGTATAACATTTTATTCCTTAGGTAGCAGCTCTTGATGCTCTGGACCTATAAAGGCAACTGCATCAGGATCAGAAGGTGATTTTCATTATGTCTAGCTAAACAAGCCCCTTCGGGGCTCGTCTTTGAGGTTTTGTGGTTCAAACTTCGTTTTGAGGTTTTCTTGCTTAAACTTCGTTTTGAGGTTTTATTTCTCAAACTTCGTTTTGAAGTTTTGTCGCTCATACTTCGTGAAGATATCCCGCAGTGACATTTTTGAAGGCACTCGCAGCGTGTACACATCGCACTGTACTCTTCGTAAAATTATTGACACATCGTATTACGTGCTCTGAAATGGTATTCATACGTTGAGCTACGCACTACGAAGGTTTATGCACACTTCGCGTTTCCGCTCTGAATTCTTATTCACAAATTTTGTGTAATCATTTTCGCGAAAAAGCAGATAAAAGTTTAAAAGATTTTATTGGCAAAACTTATTTACAGATGTCTAAATAATTTTAAATTTGTTGGGCTATATGTTAACTATATAATGAATTAATACGGCGAAGGATGTTTTGATTCATCGGCAAGTTTTAAAGTTTGATACGGATGTCCGATGCACAATTTTGGAAACTAAAGAAAATGGCAAAAAAGCTTCGCTTTTTCGCAATATTCACGACCATCTGTTGTCGCGCTCCATTGTAATAATTGCCCGTTGCGCTATGCGCTTCGTTTCTATATTGTGACCAACATTAGAAAGGCGTGTTGTCTGTATACAAGGTACGCATGATTCGGCTTTTTGATGTTAATTGGGGGATAAAAAGACGCGCGATACAAGTTAACCTTTGCGCTCGGTTATAATTTATGACATCTATTCTAATGTTTGTACTGGCCTCCACGAGTGTGATTTACAAATAAATTCTATGAATTCGGTTTCCTATTAGAATAATAAATTTAAAAAAAAATTGTATTTTTTCTCGCTGGTGTTGATCTTTGACTGTATAAAGGAAAATGTTATAATAGACGCTTTATGGTATAAAGTGGATATTTTGTTTCATGTAAGAATTTTTGTTTGATCGTCCAGGGTCAGCGTCACAACAAAATAATAATAATTAAAAAAAATGAATTTCGGGTTTTACCGATCGCGGTACTTCATATGCTGTTTAAGAATTGTATATGGTGTGTATGTAAAATTTAAAAACCTTTGTTTAAGTCGTTTTGTTGATAAAATGGATAAAGATAAGCAAAAAAAAAAAAAAAAAAAATCTTCAGCATTCTTGTCCCTACCGTTTGGGAACGGCTGGAGCGATTAAGCTGCAAATCTTGGTGGACCATCTGTGACTAATGTATGATGACTACATGGAATTGGAGCCAAATCCGTAGAGCCGTTCACTTGTTGCAGTGGATAAACACATACACACACACATACACACACACACACACGCGCGCACACACGCACGCACGCACGCACGCACGCACGCACGCACGCACGCACGCACGCACGCACGCACGCACGCACGCA
Source organism: Ichneumon xanthorius (assembly GCA_917499995.1). Lineage (NCBI taxonomy): Eukaryota > Metazoa > Arthropoda > Insecta > Hymenoptera > Ichneumonidae > Ichneumon > Ichneumon xanthorius. The sequence continues at coordinate 17,284,184 of OU824207.1, forward strand.
CGCACGCACGCACGCACGCACGCACGCACGCACGCACGCACGCACGCACGCACACACACACACACACACACACACACACACACACACACACACACACACAGACACACCGTTAAAATCTATTGAAATCACTTATAAAATGGTCACAACACAAAATTATACTGGTATTTTTAATTTTTCAAGGTGGTAACAGATTTTGCGATAACATAATTAAAAGAATAAAAATAAAAAGAATAAAAATCAATGTTTTTACAGGGAAGTTATTTTTACGCACAATTTTTCATTCCCGATAGGGGTGGACACTTTACATTATTTCTTTTGATTTCTTCATCATATATCACATATCGCATATAACATAATCACATTTATTTCCTAAATTAAAAAAAATTGTTTTGCTGAGCGACTAACCGAAGGGCGAAAAGTGCTGCGCTAATATACGACATCCAAGAGAGATGGGTAGAGAGAAAGTGCTGCGCTGATGCGAACATCCGAGAGAGATGGAAGATGAGTCAGCTGGCGGACGCATGCGCAGTATACGCGAGATCACGTCACGTCACGTCACGTCAGCTTTTATAATATTTTCGGGCCTCGAGAGGGACACGATGCCCATATCTCAGCATTTAACGAACAGTTATAATCGTAACTGGGCGCGTTAGAAAGCTTGTGTCCTATTTATATGATAAAAGTGTCGTTGGAATTCCGATCTGATGCTTCGTTTTCGAGAAAATCGGGAAAATCGAGAAGCAAGAATTCACTTCCGGCATTTTGGAGTATATATACTTGGTAGCACCTCGCTCAACTCGCTTAAAAATCTTTTTTTAAGTACTTGGCGTCGAGACGCTACCGCGTCTCTTGATTCAACTTAGGTATTGTAATAATTATTCCTTTTTTCCATATTTTTGGGAAGTGAGCGTTTTCAAGGCAGAAGATGAATTCATTGATTATAAATTGTTGAGCTCTTTGATCTAGTTTTTTGATTATGAGTATAGGAATATCATCTATACCTGGAGATGTATTCTTACAGTATTTAAGCACATTTAGGAACTCTCTTCTTTTGTTACTGGTTCAATTATGCGATCTTGGGTATGTGGGCGCCTGGAGAGTTCTTCGTACCAGTTGGTGATATTTCTCAAATTTTGGTCGTTGAAATTGGGGTCGTTTGGGGTGCTGTAGATTTTTGGGAAATGTTCAGCGAAGGCCTGCACTTTTTGGGTGCTCGATGTCAGTGTCTTCTTGATCATATTTGTTAATTTTTTTATTATTTGCCAGTAGTTTTTGCCCTGGGCCTGTTGGATTGTATCGCACGCTTGGAGCCATGTCTGAGCCCTGAACTGATGAAACATCGTTTCAATGTTTTTATTGATCGAGTTATTTTTTTATTTGAGGATGCTGCAGTTATTTCTTTTATACTCTCTGTATAATTGACGTTTGGTTCTTATTTGTCTAATGATAAACGGCGGGAGCATGTGCAGAAAAAGTTGATGTTTTTGTTTCGGAATATTACCTGCTATTTATGTCGTCAATTTGTTGTTGAATGCTTCGATCAGATGATCATTTAACGTGGGGTTTTGGCATTCTTCTAAAAAGCAATTTATGTCCTGATTAAGGTTGAAGTTGTATTTTTCCGGGGAGGTAGTTTGACTAATCGAAATTGAAGTACTCAAAGTTAGTAGTATGGATGGGTGATCCAATCCAAAATCTGGAATAACCTCCAGGCTTTTGATGTTGTTTCTAATGTTTTCTGTGCAGAATATGAGGTCCGGCGTTGTATCTCTATTGCTGGGCATTATAAACGTTGGTAGTGTGATTTTTTGAATAAAATTTGAGCGTTTCATAAATTGAGTGATTTCTATTCGTTTTTGTTTATTCGGGTTGAAGTCGCCAATGAGGATCACGTACTTAAATAGTTTACACTTTATGAGGACTGTATTTTCTATCGGGCTGTCATGATGAACGTCGACAAGGATAATGTAAAGCCAACCATATAGTAACGGGATCAAGATGTGAAGTGCGTCGTTGCATGAGTTGTTGATCCTTGGAGGATTTTCTTTCCGGATCCCTATGGCGGGATTGAATTGCTTGATTGCTCCACTGTTATGTCCTACGTAATTCCTCTCACGAATTCTTTACTTCAACTCCTCAACCAATTCTTTAACTGAAATGTGAACCCTGACACCACTGACAACGCTGCAGCGCTGCAACGCACTGCCGCCGAGAGTCCCCTGCATCTCCTACACAGACGCACACGCGCACGGCTCCACTCCCACGCGCGTGCCACACCGAGATGTATCGCCTTTTCCCCGAATTTTCCTAACACGCTCTGCTCTCTAAATTCCCCTCCTTTTAAAATACTAAAACCCTTCCACTTTTTCCGGTTGCCCGAACAGATCTATTTTTAAACTTGTTTACTCTCTAGGATCTATTTTTAAGTACCAATAGAGGCACGAGTATAGGGTTAAAATTAGTATAAATACGCGACCAAATCCAGAATGAAATCAGTTATTCTACAACCAGCGAAGCAGCCACATCACCGAAATCTTCGAAGAGCGCGCAAGGCTCTGCCCGAAAAGCTCTAGCCCTACGTGGCAGAGTACTGCGACGATAATTAGAGCTCTCCGACAATTGTTGGAGGTCGCTGCCAAATTATCTAATGAGAGAAAATTGTCTCAACATACACAAACAATTGTACTTCGAAACCATCATATTGTTTATAATACATTGTGTGTTACGTCCAAACAGCGAGTGCCCCATGCATGAATCGGACGCCAGAGATGAACGAAATCCAAAGGCTCGGAAACAATGTTACGACAATCAGGGGCAACTGGGATGCCGCCGGCCTGATTTGTGCGTCAGTAACACTGCTTACGTTCGGCCTAAGGTCGAACACATAACGCCGAACGTGCACCGGCAATAGATAGCCTCTGTCCCGTTTGGATTATGCCACAGATCGGAACGCTTTTTGATTTAACACGCTCTAGTCAAGTCGATGAAATCGACCTATACTACACCAGATGTCAATCGCGTTCACGATAGCCCCTTTTCTAGTCTAATCCTTGCGGAAAGTTACTAAGGACGGGGCAGGGAATGCTTGCTTCGCAGGAACGATGAAATCGAGGAAATGAGGCGAGTTCTTTCCATTTAACTATGGGGAATACGGATTTGTTGAGATTCTTCTATTAATTAGCCTTAACAATTCGATGGGCTTTTACAGGAGGGAATACACTGGGTAATTGTTTCGTTGAAAACACATTTGAAATTCGGGGAGCAGAATCGCTCGGTGCATAACAGAAATATTAACGACGTATTATCTTAAACTGAATTTGAAGAATAATGAGAATGTACTTACGTTGAAATCGTTGGTGTCGAAGGATCGGGAAGATGTTATTTCGATGGAAGAATATGTTGGTCCAATTTAAATGATTTATTGAACAGAAGGAATAATTATTCGCGGATGAAAATATGGTTTTACAAAAGTTCGAATAAAATAATACTTGGTGAGTCGGCAAAGAATATCTTAACTGATCGAAAAATTTACTTAGTACGAATCGCAAATTTAGACGTTACTTCCTCTACTTCTACTGTCGTGCCTAGTCTTATGTCAAGTCGTAAGTGCCCTGTTCGTTCTCGGGGATCGGCTTTTTATCAGTTTGCCCCTTTCACTTCCTATCAAAAATAGGGGAATAGTGGGTGGGCTTTAAGGGTCGTTACATTTTGAAGGTGTTATTTGCGTGCGGTTCCATTACGCGGCCGGTTGCAGGTGTGCGCGAATCTCGGGCCGGCAATTGGTTCAAGAAGAGGCCCCGTATTAGCGAATCACGATTGGAGATGGGAGTTCATTCATGGATGGTACTCCGAGAAGCGCGCGGGGGGGGGGGGGGGTTCTTTAAACACGAACCAGTCTTTGAAATTTTTCTTAATAACGCGGGGTAACATGGCATAGCTAAAGTGACCTGGGTTTTATTAATTTTAATTATTTTATAATTAAATTAATACGTTGATTGAGGGTTAACGTGCCCTTTTTTTCGACTGATTTAAACTATTTTCCTCGGGCTATATTCCTATAGAAATGTGGTTTTAACCCGAATGTCAAGACTTATTTCCTCCTGTTCGCGTGTATATAAAACAATTATTTCCTAATTAGAGCGGATTCTGCTTAATCAATATTTGTTTCTGATTTGAATGAATGTTTCATTTTCGTATGAAATAAGAGAATTTAATAAAGGAAGTCTTGTCACGAGAAAGTTCGAGAAGTTAGTGAATTTCCAAAAGGTGTGGCGTGATCCATTTTGCCCCGGTTTTACGAACCCTCTCGGCAACAGTGAAGAGGCGGTATTGCTCTCATCGCTTGACCAGGAGTTACCCCTTGAAATTCTTTTCTCGTTCTTTCTCTACTTATTACTTCCTCTCTCTTGTGCTTGAACGCTTCCTAAATAGTTTAATGCACTACCGTGGACTCGTGTCATCATAGTGACCTCGCTCTCGTACAGTGTGCGTATATGCGAAGAATCCCGGTTTTATGTTTCTCGGTAAATGTCGGCCATCTTGCCGGTGGTAAAGAATTGCAAAGGTTCGATACCTCCGGATTATTATTAATCATCCGGGTAACAATTCAATCCTCAAGATTTGTGTTGAACGGGTCTTGTTTAGGAAACGTTCTTGCAATAATCATAACACTAATTGCTTAAACTTACTTATTAATTACTTGGATTATCCGTAAAATAGATATTTTCTGGGAAAAGAGATTCCTTAATCTCGTTATTTCCTTTAAATGATGAGTTTCCATTTCCCCATCTCGGGGACTGTTGCGGAATTCGAGACCTCACAAATCGAGGCCCTAGTGTAATGTGGTTCTATTTCAACCTTCTGCAGGGCGGAAGTTTATCCCATTCCAATGTCCAACCGAGCGCTTACCGTTCCCGCTCTTTTTCCCGTATGCCAGTTCAACCAGCAGAGGGCTAAAGAATCTTTACTGTGGAAATTGTGAATAGCGTACCTGACTTGCCATGATGATAAGGCTAGCAATTATTGGACCACCAGTGATAACGGCTGTTTGCTTAAAAGATTGACCGGGCCACAATCCGGCCGCACAGAGTAGTCGTTTTTTCAGTATATAATATCGCTCATTAAAGATGTCCCCATGTTTTGAATGCGTATCGTCTGAATTTATGGTCGTTGGTATTTCGTATTTCATGACCGCCTGCGATATTTTTATATCATGTGACACTGACAGCACGTATATGGGAAGTGTACTGCGATCCAGAGTAATAGAATACTGAATGTGTAAACAGTACTCCGCACGAAAACGGTAGTTGATAAATTACGGGCTGCAATTCGCGTTATTTAATTTGACCACATAATTTATTGTAGGGTGAGATAAAATACCCAGGATAATATCATATTCCATAATGATTTGCATAGTTGATGATGGATAATGGCCGCTGGTGTTAAGATAATGGTAGATCATTGAACAATACACGTGAATCGGCAAAGTTTGGCTGGCGAATAAACAGCGGTAAGAAGAAATAAGTCGTTACTTTACGCTATGACATCGCTTTATGCATTTACGTTGCTCTTAAATGCATCTCATTTAAGCTCTCTTCGTCGCAGCATCTCAGCGTCTTTGCATTCGTTTGGGGCTTGTTTGGCGGCTAGAAACGCATGAGTCTTGTGTATTTGCATAGAATGAAGAGTTTTTGATCCCATAATACGAGCTGGAATGCCTACAGCGAGCGCAAAACTCAAAGTTCGATTTCGTTATAAAGCGACTTTGCATTCGGTTGGGGCCTGTTTGGCGGCTAGAAACGCATGAATCTTGTGTATTTGCATGCAATGAAGGGTTTTTCATCTCATAATTCGAGCTGGAAGGCCTACATCGAGCGCAAAACTGAAATGCTCGATTTCGTTATAAAGCGACTTTGCATTCGTTTGGGGCTTGTTTGGCGGCTAGAAACGCATGAATCTTGTGTATTTGCATAGAATAAAGAGTTTTTGATCCCATAATACGAGCTGGAACGCCTACAGCGAGCGCAAAACTCAAACGTTCGATTTCGTTATAAAGCGACTGTGCATTCGGTTGGGGCTTGTTTGGCGGCTAGAAACGCATGAATCTTGTGTATTTGCATAGAATGATGGGTTTTTGATCCCATAATACGAGCTGGAACGCCTACAGCGCGCGCAAAACTCAAATGCTCGATTTCATTATAAAGCGATTTTGCATTCGTTTGGGGCTTGCTTGGCGGCTAGAAACGCGTGAATCTTGTGTATTTGCATACAATGAAGGGTTTTTGATCTCATAATACGAGCTGGAACGCCTACAGCGAGCGCAAAACTCAATCGTTTGATTTCGTTATAAAGCGACTTTGCATTCGTTTGGGGCTTGTTTGGCGGCCAGAAACGCACGAATCTTGTGTATTTGCATAGAATGAAGGGTTATTGATCTCATAATACGAGCTGGAACGCCTACAGCGAGCGCAAAACTCAATTGTTCGATTTCCTTATAAAGCGACTTTGCGTTCGTTTGGGGCTTGTTTGACGGCTAGAAACGCATGAACCTTGTGTATTTGCATACAATGAAGGGTTTTTGATCTCATAATACGAGCTGGAACGCCTAGAGCAACTTAATGCATCTTCGGAATGCATTTAAGCAGCGGATGCTGCTCTCTCTTCGGAAATGGTAGTTGGCAGAACTTTACTCCTTCACATCGTTATTTAACCGAACGTCATTTATTCGAATAATAATTTGCCCGAACTTTATTTCTGCGAGTCGTTAAACCACCGAACCGAACCACGAAACTAAATAATATAAGCAAATAGTCTGATCATCTACTGTTATATCTATTCGTAAATAATCTTACGAATCTTACGTATTGATTCGGATAAATTAATTATTGGACTGTTCGGCGACTTGACGTTTTGAAGTTTAACGAGTCGGGGAAATGAAGTTTGGTAAAATTTTTATTCGGAAAAATGATGTTTGGTTAAATGACGATTCGGAGGAATAACGTGAGGCCAAGTAACATTTCCAACCAATAACATTCGGTTAAATGAAGATTCGGAATAATAAAGTTGTAGAAATTTGACGATTCGGAAAAATTGAGTTTCGGAAGTTTTACGATACGGTAGAAGTAAGTTCGAACCTATTGGATTTTCGACCATACGACGACTCGGCCAATTGAAGTTTCAACAAAATAACGTGGCTCCGATTTCTCTTGTCTGTCTTGTTATTTTTTAGTGTCATCAATTCAATTCCAATTTCAATTTTATTCAAATGTTTAGTACATCGCATAAATACCATACTCTATTTATGAAATTATAATAAAATACATATTTACGCAACTGAACTCCCTGAAATATCTAGTGGACAGAAGCTTGCACATTCATACGTGGATATTACACAGAAATTATTTTATACCATGCAATAGGACTTTGATTTTTGCGACATAAATTTTCTCAACAGTCCCCACCACGCAGCGAATATTGATCGGCGCGGACTGTGGAGGTTGAAGCTATGGGGCATACGGGACAGTTAGTATGAGCAGAGCACGCACAACCTCGATTTTGTTAAGTGTAATGCGGAGCCGGTGCCGCCGCTACGAACGAAATCAAGGTCTTAGTGTACTAAGGCTTCTGGGGCGCGCGCGCTTCGTGTACTCCCATTGAATGTCTTCGAAACTTACTGAGAATAGGGAGGGGAGAGAGAGATTGATTGATTTGCTTTAGCATGTAGCTACTATTGCAGAGATGCCGGCACAATACATCATTTAATTACAATTCTTACTTGTATCCTACAATCTATCCTTCCACGCTTTCTCGCCTCATATGTTCTTTCAAACTCCACTTGAACCTTTCTACATTTTCCGAAGTTCTTACTTGCCTTGGTAACTTATTATACACCTTAAAGCCTTTATCGATAAGCAACCTTTCGACCACCACGGTTCTTGTTCTTTTTATTACTAACATATCCCGATTCCTAGTATATTATAGTTGTGGGTTTCATTTACAGTTTTCACTTGTTCATTCAAGTATTCTGGCATCAGGCCATTTTTAATTTTATAGACTAACACACACACACATTGAACTCCATTCGTTGTCTCACACTCTTTACATCTAATACATACAACAATTCTCGCACCCGTGTATACATATTTACCATGAAAATCGCACGCATGGTTCGGTTCTGTGTCTTTTGTAAAATCGTCATACTTTCTTCGCTACAGTTTAACATCACAGAGCTACAATACTCGTAATGAGGAACGGTTATTGTCTTATAAACGGTTACTCTAGTGTGTATACTTAGAAATCTCTTAATTCTATTAAAAAAGCCTACTTTTCCCCAACTTTTTTTTACCATATACCATACATGTTTTCCAAACATCAAGTGTTCGTCTATAATGACTCCCAAGTACTTTGTTTCTCTCACTTCTTGTATCACTTCATTTCGTATCCTAATTAAACACTTATTCCTCACATTTAACTTTCTCGGGTCATGAATGCCTATAAAAAAGCGTGCAAAGTGATTTGCACAATTACTTCCTCATGTTTTACCTTTTCGTACATAACTTCCTCTATGATAAATTCCGTTGTTCCATTTTGGCTTCCTCATAGAGGAAGCTATAATTAAAATACAATTTTCACAACAAAAAGTATAGAAAAATCATGTGCAAATTACTTTTCACCTTTTTCGTAACATAGAAAATGTCTACATTTCATAAAAGTAAAACCGTCAAAATTGACCCCTGAATTTATTAGGATATCGCAAACCGAAATTTGCAGATTGCGTCGTTTTAAGGCAATTTCTATTCTATTCCTCAGCGCTGATTACGATACTATAACTCATTTTACTCTTTGCGTGGTGTTTGATTCAGAAATTCAGATCAATTGGGATTGTGGGATTTTGCAAAGTTTCATTTCAGAAAAATTGAAAATTTTCAAAATCCCAGAAAATTTAAACGATTGGATCAATTTTTACCAAATTTAATACGAAACATTGTACCGCGTTAGTACATTCCTATGCCAAATTTAACCTCGATACCTCCATGTTTACTCAAATTATACGGTTTTTGGTAATTTTTTAAAAAAATCAAAATTCCATAAAATCTGATCCCTTCGGTAGATTTCGGCCAAATTCAATACCAAAGGTCTTTGATAAAAATACTATATTCGTGTGCAGTTTTATGATGATCGCTCAAAATTTGCGAAAATTCGAGCTACCACAGACTTTTTTCAAAAATTTCGAATTCTCGTAAAATCCCGAAACGGGTCGCAATCTTCATGAAAATTATATCGAAGGAGGAGACGTGACCACTAGTGTACAAAATTTGAACCCGCTATCCCAAGCCGTTTCCGAGTTATAGTCGTTCTAAGCGATGCACGCTGTCCCACACATACATACACACATATATCCGGACGCCAGCTAAAAATCACATTGCTCGACGTTTTCGACCATTTTTAGAACGCGACATTAAAATCTCGAAAAAAAATGTTGTCACGAAAACATAGCTTCCTCTATGAGGAAGCAAAAAGTTTTTTTTACATTTTCAATAAACTGCATTTTAACCACATGTCTAGTTTTTAAAAATAATACAACGATGCTCCATTTCGAGTTACCTCGAGGAGGTTGGGATCAATTCGTGAGGATGGGAAAGAACCTGGAGGGAAGGATAGGCAGAATCTTTATAGCGACTCGCCATCTACCGAGAAGCGGAAAGACCCGGGGGGGGGGGGGGGGGGTTGTAGGGCGTCCCGTTACAATATATATGTTAATGCATGACTCTCGTGAGGGAGAGTTCCCTATATTAACAAATCTTCCTTATCGCACTCGTAATAGCATTGTTCCGTCCAGCCCCAAATCGTGAGAGTGTAAGGGAGAGCATAACACTGTTGGCTTCTCATTTCGGGTCAAGGCAGCGCAGCCCTTTACACCAGGGACGGAGACCTCGCCTTTTACACTAGTATTTATGGTTTTTTGTAACTCATGCATGAAAAGTGCTGCTTTATGTGGAGGCCGGCCGCGTCATAAAGTGGTGTTTTTCAAGAAGGCGTTACATAAATACTGGAAGCGTTACATAAATACTCGAAGCGTGTCGTAATGAGTATTTACGAGCCGCTTTGAGTATTTATGCAACGCATGAGCGTATCGTAAATACTTTCGTGTAAGTATTTTCGTGCGCATGCGCACGCCGTCCGTTTGTCCTTTATTGTCGTGCCCGGCCAACAACATAACCTGGCACCTTTCATGCATTCGTCACAAAAAGTAGTATGCGATACTTGTACGTCAAAACGGACTCCCGACGGCGGTTGTGAAGTAGCCGCACTCGCCTTCTCTCGCGCTACAATAGCACTCGGCTTCGCCTCGTGCCGTTGTATCGCTCGATCCGGCTCGTGCAGCCACTTCCCAACCTTCGCCGAAAGTCCGCTTTTACGCACTAGTATCGCAAAGTACTATTATGGATGACCGGTTGTTATCGATACTCAAAGCAGGTATTCACATTAATTCGTCGCGGTTAAATGTTTATAAATTGTCAAATAAGTATTAGAATACTCATATGATTTATTGTTCACAATATTTAAATTCGCTGAGATGATACGATAAGTTTCACATATAACACGCGTATAACTCGAATATTAATCCGTAGAGTTGAAATAGACTGAGACTCTGACTTCCAACTGGACTGTCTTCGAAGCGTAATCGCGCAGTCTAACGTTATACGTACGGTGGTCGGGTGTTAACTAACGTCTTCTGCTGACCGACTGACGTCGTACGTATGACTGACGTACCGACTGACGTACCCTCTAGGCGTTTTGCTCATCTTATATACGAAATCGTAACTAAGGTTGACAATGTTGTGGCTAAGGGTTGTTCGTATTTCCCCGAAGCCTTCTTGGCGTTCCTAGAAAGTTAAGCTAAAAAGTGGAAGTTTCACTATGTCCGCTGTCGTACCATAAGCTAACCTAGCCGCGTCGTAGAAGTGGGGAGCGAACGAGTCACTCGCTATAGCGCGTATGGATATTCGGGGTAATACGGATCACCTCCCCTGTTGGTTCATGGTTTTTCAGGGAAGTCTGAGTCACTTGCCGTGTCTATTATCTGTTAACTTGCCTGGATACACCAGAATTACCCATCGTTGCGTTCGATCAATACGGCTTGAAATATAATAATATAAGGAATTATATTATATATTTTTTTATGAAATAATATCTGGGTGGGACGTTATGCATTCTTATATTATATGATACCGCATTACAAACTTAGGAGTTACATAGCCATGACATCTTCTACCTAACGTTCAATTTTTTTGTGGTATAATTATTTTAATTGCAACATTCCCCTCTCACACTTCTTTAACTATACGCGATAGAGTAGAGCTTATTTACCCCGTAATCATTTAGAACACTAACGCAATATGTACGCCGCACGTCAAGCACTTGGCCTAAAGCATATAATAATCCCGTCGGCAACATTCTGTCCATACGAAACATTATTTTGAAGACTCTTCTATTCAAAAGTCCCATCTCTCTGATTACTAGTGCTGCCGCTTCTTCACTACCACTTATCACATAGCTCCAAACCGATATTATAGTGACCTGTATATAGATTTCAGCATATCAATATTCAATACTTCTCTGGCCTTTCCAACCCAATATATTCGAGTTTTTCAACAGCCCTTAATTTTTTTATTTTTTAAATACTTTTTTATAAATGCGGGCCATTCGACCATTAAAAAATTAAAAAACGGCTTTTAGCCTTGTTTTAAAAATATGAAAAAATGTCTCTTGAAAGTACGCAAAAAAACTGAAATTTTCGTTTTTAAAAAGTCAAAATACGATTTGGCGTTGCCGAGATATCGACGATCAAAGAAAAAAAATTGAAATAGCATTATCTCACATACAGCGGTATCTAAGCACTTCAAATTTGCTACTTTCTTTTGATTATATAGTTCTTTTTGTCTTACTAGCCACACCATTTTTTACGAATTTTGAAAATTCTGGTCCCTGAATTGGCATGGAATGCCTCATATGCTATTCAATCTGCATAAAAATCACGGGAATTCAATCTTATTTCTTGAAGGTAAAAAAACTTTTCCATGCGATGCAAAAAGACTGGGACGACATGCGAGACCTGCCGGAGATAAATTTTCTTAAGAAGTGCGGAGAGAAAGGAAGTTTCTCGACTATATTTTATTTTAGTTAGTTAAACAAATATATTCACTCATTATGTTTGAGTAAATGATCTTGTAAAAGATATTGTAAATTGTCCATCTCATTACAGTATTTGCCTACGGTGTTGTAGGCGGTTGGGTAGTAATGGCATTCACACCAAAAATCATGGATACTTTAGCCCCATTGAACTATTCACGAAGGAGATTTGACCTTTTCCCGGGAGACTTCATGATCAATCAAGACAAGCACTTCTACCCAATTCTCATTTTCATCACATTGACCCTGTTCTATCAAATTCTAGTGCACGTGGCTACTGACACACTCTACATGACTCTTGGACAACATCAATACGCAATGTTTGAAATGTTGAGGTGATTCTATCAATACTTATTATGATATTAACAACAAGTGTAATGAATTTCGAAGATTTATGCAGTGGAATCACTCAGGTGTTACTTCGTACAAGAACAAGTAACCTATGTAAATGGTCAATCACATATGTGGTGACCTTCTCCCTTTTGCCCGTTTCAACTTGAACACTCACATTGTCCCCACCACATGCCTTACAAACTGAGAGAAGATAACACTTGAGAGATCCTACTGTACGTTCAGTTTAGAAATGGCGTAGAAAAGAAAGTTAAAATGCACCGCGTAAACGAAGATTTAAAAAAAAAATGGGTATCCCAAATGCCTGATTAATTGGTCACGCATAGACGCAGATACCTCTGTATGTGTTGTATCGCTTCATGTATAGGTGTGGTTGAGAGGCTCGGAACGCGGCTTATATGCAGTAGACCCGGGATCGACTCCCGATCGGCGCCCAATGGATTTTTCTGTAGATACTTTTTTACGACACAGTGGTCCTGAACCCACTTAAAATAGTAGGTCCACAGGAAAGGACCAGCGCCTTGGTGTGGTAAACCAAAAAACTGGGATTGTCGCGCGTTCGTTTCGCGAGACTGAAGTTCCGGAGGTGAAGGATCGGACGTAGCTCCGGAGATAGGACGTATGAACTACGACTTTTATTTCACATTCCCCTTATCGCTCTGGCAATTTTTCTGCCTTCAAGCCGCTATTCCTCAATTGTTTTTCCAAGTTGAACTACGACTATAGCCGTATGTCCGACACTGACACCTGGCGAGGCGCGACGAAGCAGCAGGCCCAAGAATCGAACCGGCGACACTGATAGGAAGGAGAAAGAGAGTGAAAGAGCCCGTAACCCCTAGGGGATCGGTTTAACAACACAATACCAAATCATTTGATTATGTAATTTTTGTCGCGTTTTTCCACAGATATCATCTCCATAATGTATTACAAGATTATGAATCCACCGATATAAATCTCAAGCCTGATATTCATGAAGATAAGGATTATCATAAACTTATATCTTGTATCAAGAAACATAAGGACATCATACAGTAAGTAATGAAATCTCTGCTGCGGTTCTAAATGGTAAAAAAAGGTTTGTACATTTAACAAGCCTTTCTCTTCCGCAAAGGTCTCAATTTTTCTCTCGTTCATTTTACTACTTAAATTCTTTTAACTAATGAATTGTAACTCTTATACTGTTAGTTATGTATAAAGAAGGGTGAGCGTGGAGAAGGGGATTGGAGCGCGGTTCACACGCAGTAGACCCGCGTTCGATTCCCGGCAAGCACCATGAATTTTCTGTGATGTTTTTCTGCGAAAAAGTGGTTCGGACCTCACTATGACAGTAGATCCAGAAAAAAGTACAGCGCCCCGGTACTGGAAACCGAAAGACTGGGAAGTGTCGCGGGTTCGATTCCCGAGACTGAAGTCCCGTAGGTGAAAGGAAAACGGACGAGGACGTAGCTCCGGAGATAGGATGTACGAACTACGACTATACCCGTATGTCCAAGATTACTAACACCTGACGGGGCGCGATAAAGCTCTGGACCCAAGAATCGAACCGGCGACAACCGATAAGGGGGAAAGAGGAACGTGAAGGAGCCCGTAACTCTTAGGGGATCGGTGTAACGACACAATACCCAATACAATAAACACACAATACCCAATACAATACCCCAATGATAAAAAAAAATGCAAAAATTATCAAAAGAAAAATATAATAGACCTATGTGTTTGTTTAATGTGCACACCTTTTTCAATGTATACTTTATTGAGAGATAGATCTTACGGTATGCAGTGGAATCTCTCATATGTTACTTAATGCAGGACTATGTAATATCCGTGAAGGGGAAATCACGGTTTTGAGGCAGTCCTTTTCCTCTTTTCCCAGTCCAATTGGGACACCCCCACTCCTTGTCTTCGTAAATTATGTGAATGTAACATGTGAGGGATTCTATTACACATACATTATTACCGCTGACAATTCGATTACTAAAACAGTTCTCTATATTTTTTTGAATAAAGGTTCGTAAACAGTATGACATCTACGTGTGAGTGGAAGCTCTTTGCCGTAGTAGGACTCAACATGTTGGCCCTGAGTTTCACTGGTTATATTTTTTTATTTTATTTGATAAGAAAACGGGCTGGGCCCAATTACAAGTACGATGGAAAAATCCATCAACCATTTACAATATAGTGAGAGAGAGTTGCCGAGTAAACATAAACATAGGTAGCGCAACGTGCGATGATGATCAACATTGAATTTGCGAAACTAAAGTAAACATTATCTTAGAAGTAAATTAAATTTAGATGTAAATATCGAGCAGGATTACAGTGTTATGACGACTCTGCCGTGGGAAGACTACAAGCAAGTTACAGTCAGATGGGGAATACTGCGAGGAGTCGTCTTTTAAAGAGTGACACGGAACCCCCAAATAGAGGTACTAGGAGTGCATATTGATTCCCTAATCTCAAGCATCGCGGTAGCCAACTATGAAAGGCATAGTTAAGCCTGTGAAACGGAACCTCGAAAACGTCAACGTTCCGTGTTACTCTTTCCTGGTTCCGTAGTTGTACCAATGAATACAGTGTCGGCGCGGTAAATTTTTCGTTTATATTGGTATTGGGTATTGTGTATTACACCGATCCCCTAAGGGTTACGGGCTCCTTCACTTTATTCCTCCTCCTTTCTTATCCGCGGTCGCCGGTTCGATTCTTGGGCCCGGAGCTTCGTCGCGCCCCGTCAGGTGTCAGTAGTCCCGGACATACGGATATAGTCGTAGTTCGTACGTCCTATCTCCGGAGCTATGTCCCCGTCCGTTTTCCTTTCACCTACGGGCCTTCAGTCTCGGGAATCGAACCCGCGACACCTTTTCCCAGTCTTTCGGTTTCCCATACCGAGGCGCTGGTCCTTTCCTCTGGACCTACTATTATAGTGGGTTCCGAACCACTTTTTCGCAGATAAAAACACCACAGAAAATTCTTGGTGCTTGCCGGGAATCGAACCCGGGCCTACTGCGTGTGAAGCGCGCGCCGAGACCACTCGGCCACGCTCACCCTAAATTTTTCGTTTATAATATTAAATAGAAATACTAAATCCGCTATACGGCGGCGAGTTTCCAGCGAGTTTAACTCGAGTATACGCATTGTGGGTAAATAGTCGTGATCCGTATAATGCATTGGCGATCCTATTCTATATGCGGCGAACCGCAGAAATTTATGCTGTACCCGTTCAATTAACTCTGAAAAAGACCGCTGATAAGGGGACCAAATTACTGACGCATATTCTAATTGAGATCTCACGAGGGCAACGTACAAAACTTTAAGAGCATGAGGATTGTCGAACGTCGATGCTACTCGCTTAATGTAACCTAACATTTTAAGCGCCGCATTTATACACAGGATGTAATGAGACGAGAATGACAGTTCGCTATCGTAATTTATACTAAGGTCTCGGATCGAGGTGCTGCGATTCAGAGGAGTATTATCTATAGTGTAATGACCGTTGAGTATACGATTCTTCCGTGTAAAACTAATTACGTAGCATTTAGATGTATTTAGGTATAACTCGTTAGCTTTGCACCATGTCGCAATACTGTGTATATCATCTTGAAACCGATCTGCATCTTCGTTTGAATGTATGACGCGAAAAATTTTCATGTCGTCCGCGTATAATAGCACATTAGAATTGTGGATAACCGTTACGATATCGTTGATGAAAATATTGAATAACAGCGGTCCCAAATGGGACCCCTGCGGAACACCGGATCTAGGTTTTATGCACCTCGAGAATGCAGATCCAATTTTCACCATTTGGACACGATTCGATAAGTAGTTCCTGAGCCATTCTAGCAATGAGCCGGTTATGCCAACAGCCTCTAACTTGGTGAGTAGAATTCTATGATTGACCCTATCAAATGCCTTTGAGAAGTCTGTGTAGACAGTATCAACTTGTGATCGCTCCCCAAATGCCGACGTGACAAAATTAGTAAAGATAGCCAAATTGGTAACTGTTGACTTACCAGTAACAAACCCATGCTGCTCCTCCGCGATCGCTGACCGCAATTCGATAGCTAATTTCGATGTTACAATGGACTCAAAAAGCTTTGGAATTGCATCTAGGACTGATATAGGCCTGTAGTTGGAGACCAATGCATTATCACCTGATTTAAATATTGGTGTTATTGAGCTGCGCTTCCACATCTCGGGAAAAATCCCGGATGCTAGGGATTTCGAGAACAAGGTATGGAGAGGACGCGCCAAGGCAAATCTACATGTGCGAAGGAGCAGCGCTGGTATCCCGTCTGGTCCGGGCCCACTGTTGATGTCAAGACCTGATAATCCCTCGAATACCTCGATAACCGATATTGGAATATTAGAGATTTGGACGGAAGGGAAGCGCGGTACCTGCGGCACGGAACGACCGTCCTCCGTATACACTAATTCGAAATAACTTGCAAAGAGGTCGGCCACTTGATCAGGGGAATCCGCGGTTAGCCCATCGTACTTGACTGCTTCCGGAATTGCGGTTCCCTTCCGCCCTGCGTTAGCGAAGTTCCAGAATGCTTTGATGTTATTACAGACATCCGCCTGGGCCCGATTTACAAATTCACGGTAACAGTTATCTGCGAGAAGTTTGCAGCGAGCCCGAATATTCGAGAAAATACAATAGTCCTCGTGTAGTTTCGATGATTTAAATTTTGCATGCGCAATTCTTTTTTGGGTGACACATCGCCTTAATTCACCTGAGAACCAGATTGGGTATTTGGAGATGAAGCATTTTTTCTTTGGTACATAGAGCTGAATTGCAAGTTGAATGGTTTCAGTGAATAATTCAACAGCTGAATCGAACGATGGGGCACTCAAAATACTATCCCACGGGTATATAGCCAAATAATAATTGAGAGACTCAAAATCCGCTTTCTTAAAATCGTACGAGCCTTCTATAACTCGCGGTTCTTCACTCGATGCCGTAACTCTTATCGCAATGTCAAGAGGCGGGTGGTAATTATCGACTGGTAATAAAATCTCTATCGCACTCGAGACAATACATGACGCACTAGAAAAAATAAGATCGAGAGTAGAACCCGATTGATTCAGTTCGGGGTTACATTGAGTTAAATTAAGATGACTGAATTCAGTTGATATGATAGAAGCCGCATCGGTGATGTTGTATTGGTGTGTCCGTGGTTGTGCGAATGTTGACAAGATTCCATCTCGAGACCACAGTGTGTGCGGTAAGTTGTAGTCACCAAGAATATGTATAGACGACGCGGGATAGGACTCAGCCGCCGCACAAACACTTTCACAGTGTACGCGATACACATCGGGTGGTGATGATGGCGGTAGGTACACGGCACCAACGATGTGGCTCCCCACCCGGCCCGAAACACGCACAAGAACTTGTTCAACTGTATTAGTTATGGTCGGAATGAGCCAACTTTTCAACGTAGACGAAACGGCCACAAGAACTCCGCCTCCCCGGCCCGCCGAGCTAGTATCCACATTTCTGTCACATCTGTATACCTTGTAACCGATGAAGCCAAGCTCGATCGAGTGTATCGATCCCGTGAGCCAAGTCTCGACAAATACAACGATATCATGTTTGACAGCTCGGACGGCGAGTGAGGCTTTTAACACATCTAGTTTAGTTCTAAGACCTCTAACATTTTGGTAGTAAATGGAAATCTCACCGCACGTTCTTAGTTTTTTTGAGCACTTTCTGACTTTTTCACAACGCGCGGAACGCCTTTTATGAATTTAATTGTGGTATCCGTCTCACCGGCTTTTTGCCTTTCTTCCAATAAAGCGCGTGCCGCCTTCAATTGGCCACGTTGCCTCTCAGTTTGGTCACTTTTCACTTGAATGAGCTTATCTTATATTTATGGTATGTAATTATATGGTATGTAATCATCCCGCTTTGCGTAACTGTTCTTTCAAATAGTTTTAATCATTTTACTTCCTCATAGAGGAAGTTAATTTTTTTGTTTAATAGATATTTTAGTGTCAGCATACTGGTAAAGGTAGAACACGATTTATAATTGGCTTCCGGGTATGCGTGCGTGCGTGCGTGCGTGCGTGCGTGCGTGCGTGCGTGCCCGCGTGCGTGCGTGCGTGCCCGCGTGCGTGCGTGCGTGCCCGCGTGCGTGCGTGCGTGCCCGCGTGCGTGCGTGCCCGCGTGCGTGCGTGCGTGCCCGCGTGCGTGCGTGCGTGCGTGCGTGCCCGCGTGCGTGCGTGCGTGCGTGCGTGCAGATTACATACAGATTAGCATAGTTTAAACCGACAATTTATAAATATATATAGATGGGATAGTACTGACCGAGTGGTTCAGGCCCGGGCCCACACACAATAGCTTCGTCCCCGCTCAAGCACCAATAGACTTTTATGTGCTTTCTGTAATCCCGGTGGTTCGGAACTCACCGTAAAAATAGTATATTGTAACGTATCACTTTTTGGAGTCTTACGAGTCTGCTCCGAAAGCGTCGCTATGTGAGTTCTTTGCTCACTTTTACTTTGGTGAGGGCAGGTGCTGTGGAATAAAAATTCGAGAGACAGAAATTGATTCTAAATGTCAATTGAAATAGTTTTGTTTTATTTAAATACAATCAATTAAATCATTAGTAAAGAGAATCTTATTATAATTAAATCCGCGCTGAAATAAATTCTATAAAAAAAATATATAAAGAAAAAGATTGCCCAGGGAAACAGATGGCAGCAGTCTCTCCCGTCTCCAGGAGAAGTCGCCGACGCTGCTTTTGAAAGAAGGTTGGAGACAGACGGCAGCAGTCACTCTCGTCTCCAAGTGTAGTCGCCGACGCTGCCTTAGGAAAATCGGGTTTACAGACGGCGGCAGTCTCTCACGTCTCCACGAGAATACACTCGACTTTATCGAGAGAAATGATTGTACCTACTCGGTAACACGGCACGTGGAGTGCGTGTGCGAAGACGGTTCGGATCGTTCGGAGGATTTATGAGGGAGTGCTAATGGAGAATGTCTGGAGAATGTCCGGAGAATGTCCGGAGAATGTCCGGAGAATGTCCGGAGAATGTCCGGAGAATGTCCGGAGAATGTCCGGAGAATGTCCGGAGAATGTCCGGAGAATGTCCGGAGAATGTCTGGAGAATGTCTGGAGAATGTCTCCAACTTGCGTAAATGTTGAGTGTTCACACCTGAAGCGTTCCCTTACCGAAATCTACACGAGAAAATTCGAAGCCCATGCGACGTGTCGAACCATGACACCTGGGGTTGAGAGTTTATGAAAAGATGATGATATTTTGTTATGAGAACACCGTACCGTTGTCGAAGTACCACGCTCCGATTTCTGCTCGCACTCAGTGTTCGACGATGGGTCAACGAATCCACACAGTGGTTTATAAACGAACGAGAGTTATTCGCGAAATTACGCCTCGCAAGTATAATCTACACCCTCGATGGCTCTACGCATGTATCACCACGATCTAGTACTTGTTGATTCGGTTGCAGTTAATAAAGAATAGTAAAGTTTATACACATTGTACCCCAAAGTTGCACTCCCTCATAAATCCTCCGAACGATCCGAACCGTCTTCGCACACGCACTCCACGTGCCGTGTTACCGAGTAGGTACAATCATTTCTCTCGATAAAGTCGAGTGTACCCGTAGCGAAGGCGTGTACATTGAGCGATCGTCCGAAAACTGCATACAAATATAATTTTTTACCAAAGACCTTTGGTATTGAATTGAGGTAAAATCTATCCAAACGGTCAGATTTGATGGAATCTTGATTTTTCTGAAAAATTATTAAAAACATTCTTAATTCGAGTAAACATGGAGGTATTGCATTAAAAGACCAACGATTGACGAATCGATATTCGGCCCAACATTGGCCTTATATCAGCAGGCCAATATTTGGTGAATTCATGCTCAGCCGACCATTGACCTCAAATCGACAAACCAATGATTGGCAAACCCATACTTGACCGAACATTGGTCGAAGATTGGGGTATTAATATCGTTACGCCAACACTAGCCCACTGATCGGCCGTTTTTGTTGAATCGGCAAAACCTCCACGGTGTAGTCAAGTTTAATTTGACACGTTTGGTGTTGTATTTACCAAACCATTTCAATGTTTCGTATTATATTTACCAAAAAATTACCCAACCGGTTACATTTTATAAGTTTTTGAAATTTTCGAATTTTTCAGAAAATTTATATATTATATCCGACATGAGTTTATGCATCAAAGCTCTAGTTTCCTCTATGAGGAAGCCAAAATCAGTCAGCGATCTTTTCAAAGTTCGCTGACCGATTTTAGCTTCGTATTGATACGAGCATACAAGAAGCTATGCGGAAAACGGAAAAAAATCAGTAAACTATTTGCAAATTGCTTTGCACCTTTTTTGTGCAGGCGATTGTGACGAGCCATGAAAATACAACGGCGGACCCTTTACGATACATATTTTTTAGCATCGCTCTCGTGTTTCATCTTTATTGCAACACTCTACCCAGTTACTGGATAAACGATGCCAGCTCTATTGTTCCATGCGCTGCGTACGTATAGTATGGCAAAATGTAATCTGCAGAAGATATAATAAAATGAGAAATACATAACTTGTTATATCATACAGATACGGCTGTAGATGGTACATGATGTCTCTGAGAACAAGAAAGCTGATCCTTTTCCTTATAAGAGCGAGTATCGAACCTTGCAACATAACAGCTGGAAAGATATATGTCATGTCAGTGGAAAACTTTAGCAGTGTGAGTTACAAAATGTTTATTGGCACGGATGGATTTAACCTGTCGTGGGCCTGTGTCCACAGCTATTTGGGGGCTTTATCAGAGATTTTCTACCAGTGTTGCCAGATGAGGCTTTTTTTTCTAATACATAGAGCTTTTTCGGCACGTACGACAGTATATAGGGAGTGGGGGGGGGGAGAAGGGGGATTTAAAGTATTGTCAGGGGGTTTTCAAATATGAGGTATTTAAATTTTGTAAGTTTTGACGAACAGACAGGTAACGATTCTACTTACCAGGCAGTCACAGGCGTAGTGCTTAACAGACTGTCTCTCTTGCTTTCATGCTTTGAGTGTCATGCTTACGCGCACTCTCATTATCGTGGACTTCATACATATACTCATTCTTGTATAGATATCACACGAAATCAGTTTAGAGCTACTATGCATGGATTTTCTGGCAACACTGTTTTCGACTCCAAAAAAAGTGAGAGCGGTATATACTCGGGCGTCCCCCGAACTCACAAGAGCCGCGGCTATAGCCTCCGTCAGAACAACCCCCCCCCCCCCTCCCCCAATTCATCCCTATTTATTGACTTTTATTTTCCAGTGAATAATTACGATTTATCTGAACGAGTTATTACATTTATTTAAGGTGCTACGAACGTCGATGTCGTATTTGGCCATGCTCAATTCATTCCAGTGATGAAGGGACATGGTAATGTCTCGAGGCCAAGTAAAAAAACAACCTTAGTGAGAATAATACTATATAGGACTCTACACAATGTACCTCGATTATCTATGCAAATTCACCAACTTTCTGGGAAAAACTTTCAAGAATATTGATACACTAGGACCTCGTTTTCCTCAACAATTTCCCCCACGGAGCGAATATCGATCGATGCGGCCTGTGGAAGGGGAAGCTATGGGCCATGCTCGACAGTTAGTATGGGCGGGGCATGCGCAACCTTGATTTTGTTAAGTGTGATGCGAAGCCGGTTCGGCTGCTGTGAAAGAAATCGAGGGCCTAGTGTCTAAAGTAATGTACTGTTCGGTTCCTTATAACATACCGGTTACACATGTTCTGTGTTTTTGACATATGCGACCTTCCTGCTGGAACGTCTTTCAACGACAGCCCGGTTATTGTTGTTGCATGCTTAACCAACCGGTGTATGAGATAGATTATTTTGCACGTATATTAACGTCGACTGTACGTGAGCCTTTGTTGTACAAGGAGTATAAATTAAAACTAATATGAATACTTTGTCATGTTTACCGTGCGAAAAAGATTGCCTTCTGTACTCGTAACATAAATAACAGCGTTACCATACGTATTATATTGCATCTTGAAGAAGCAATTTTTCGGTCGGATGTGACGTTATATTGGAAATCTGTCACTTCCAGTCCGATAATCCCATTTTTTTTTACCAGAAGTAACCTCATAACAGCCTGGTAATTCCATTTTCAGGCCTGGAACGCACCTTCGTTAAGCGTCGGAGATGCCTTTCATGAGAAATTTGGCGAGAAAGGCGTAAAAGGCCGCTTATGAAGACAGCAAGGATAGAGGGACTGAAGGAAAGGTTATAATTATTCGACTCTTCAGTTAAGACTGAAGCATTATATACGGTGGACGCCTGGTGGTGGAAGAGGAGGGAAGAAGTGACGAAATTGCAGGAGAAATTATTTTAAAAAAGCTTCAAATTGAAATTTTCATATGGCCTTCTCATAATGTTCCTTTATTTGCGAAGATTCTTCTATGAGGAAGCATTTTCTGTATTGTTGGCTTCCTCATAGAGGAAGCTTCGCAAATAAAGGAACATTATGAGAAGGCCATATAAAAATTTCAATTTGCAGCTTTTATGAGGAAGCCACATGAAAATTTCAATTTGCAGCTTTTATGAGGAAGCCACATGAAAATTTCAATTTGCAACTTATATGAGGAAGCCATTTGAAAATTTCAATTTTCAACTTTTATGAGAAAGCCATATGAAAATTTCAATTTTCAACTTTTGTGAGGAATCGATATGAAAATTTTTATTTTGAACTTGTTTTAACGTCAACGTCGTGTTTGACTTTTATCCAAAACGACTGGCCGATTCAGGTTCAGCGCGAAAAAATACACCGATGTCTTCGCTTTGTCAGATCCGTGCAATTACCTACTTCGATTAACGAAAATACAGGTTTTCGGAAAATGATTTTTTTTAAATGATTAAGTCAATATCCAATATTCACCGTTTTGTGGCCACGTCCAATATATTTTTCCCCCACCGATGACGAGTCTCCAAATTATTTTACTGCTAGGGCGACACTAGATACATAAACTCGTGTTGGACAAAAAATACACCTTTTTAAAAAAATTCCAAAATGTCAAAATCCCAGAAAATTTAAACAGTCCATTTTCGGCAAATATAATACGAAACATTGTACAGTGTTAGTCCATTCCCGTGCCCAATTTAAGCTCGATACCTCCATGTTTACTCGAATTAGACCGGTTTTAGTAATTTTTCAAAAAAATCTAAATTCAATAAAATCTGACTGCTCCGATAGATTTCGGCCAAATTCAATACCAAAGTTCTTTGGTCATAGTATTATATTTATGTGCAATTTCAGGACGATCGTTAAAAATTTACACAAGCTAGAGCTACCACGACCTTTTTTCAAAAATTTCAAAAGCGCGTAAAATCTCGAAACAGGCCTCCATCGTCATGAAAATTGCACCGAGGAAGAGACGTGACCACTCTACAAGTGTACCAAATTTGAACTGGCTATCTCGAACCGTTTCCGAGTGATAGTCGTTTTAAACGGCGCAAGTCTGTCACGCACGCACGCACGCACGCACGCACGCACGCACGCACGCACGCACGCACGCACGCACGCACGCACGCACGCACGCACGCACGCACGCACGCACGCACGCACGCACGCACGCACGCACGCACGCACGCACGCACGCACGCACGCACGCACGCACGCACGCACGCACGCACGCACGCACGCACGCACGCACGCACGCACGACGCCAGCTAAAAATCACATTTCTCGACGTTTCGGACTATTTTAAGTACTCTGACACTAAAATCTCGAAAAAAAATGTTCACGAAAACAAAGCTTCCTCTATGAGGAAGCAAAAATGGCTCTAGGGGTAGCGCGAAATACGCCGAACTATTTTTATACGTTGGATGCGGATAAGAGAAGTTTAGAGGTATAATCGCGACATCTCCGTCGCGGTTGTACCTCTACACTCCCCGACTCCCGGCTCTTGCCGGGAATTATATTGTACACAACTTTAAGATGAAAAAGGATAGATGGCCAAGGGGGTGTTTGAGAGGAGGTGAGAGATATTTAAACTGGGAGGATGTCTAGATAGAGTAAAGAACTCAAGAAGGCAATGAACGAGGTAGGGGATGGGAGAGTTATCAATTCGCTGTGGGTGAATGGAGGGTTGTTACTTACTAAAATTATATATAGAAGTAGTAGGGGGGGCTCCGCCCGCCAAACCCCCCGAAAAATGTCCCTTCGGGATATTTTTAAGCCACTAACAGATTTGTACGCACGTCGCGTATGTAAAAATCAAGCATGTTGTCCACACGGCGCGCCGTGTGTGTGGTTCGCACGTCACGTTTCGCGCTCCGAGCAAATTTTTTGCACATTGTGCTACGCGCTTTGAAATTGTATTCATACATCGCGCTTTGCACTACGAAAATGTATGCATACATATTATGTCAAACTATGCGTTCTGAAATGTTATTCACAAATTTCGAAGTCATCATGAACGGGTAATATACAAATATATTTTACTGATTAAAAATGTTTGAAATCGAGAATAATTAATATTGATAATACCAATTAGATATGATAAAGTATTCAAAAGTTTTGAAATATCACAGATAAAACTATATTTCGAAGAATTTAGAGTTATCGAGTGAAATTTTTGTACGCGAATTGATTAACACTGTAAACGTGACAGAGTTAATACAGATGACCATCAATTTGTAAGGAATCCTACGATTAAGCTTTATGGAAAGTGGTGTAACTAGCCAGTGCGCGGCTATCCGGTTACCTATACAAGTACTGATCGCGCGGACTGCATAACTTCGGGGGACCGCTAGAGCCCTCGCATGTGAGACGCCAGCGCCGCCCCGAAGAAACAGTTTTCTATTTTGCACTGGCTATCCGTACCACTAGTGTCGCCGTGCATTTTCATGCGCCATGCGGAGTAGTGTTCATTTCCTAGTCAGACGTAATTATGTAATAACACAGGTCTTATCAAACGGTGTTCGAAAAAGTGGGTAAAGCGATGTCGTCATAAGACAACGACTTATTCCTTCTTACCGGTGTTTATTCATCAGCGAAACTTTGCCGGCTCAGGTGAATTGTGTAATGGCCTTGCATTATCTCAGGTTCGTTAAGCTGGCGAACCGAAAATTAGCTAGCGTAATTTAATACATACAAAAATTAGGTGCTCTTTTGGTTTTGCCGAAAAATGATTTTTTTTAGGACCGCTGCCTGGACGTGAAGCTGACGGTCCTATATTTTTTTTTTAATTAGAAAAAAACTACTTCATATTAGTTTAATATTATATTGCAACAACCGGTTGCAATATAATATTGACATAGGATATGTCAACGATAATATATAGAAAACGTCTGACATTTCTTTATGATGAGATCCAAATATAAATATTAATAATTAAAACTAATAAAAGGAACATAAGCTTTGACTGTTTTTAATCGTTTCAACGTTTCCTCCTTCGGAGGTTATAGCGAGGTGAAGACTTCTTTTCTTCATCGGGATCTTCGGACAGTTCGGATTCTGGAGGTACGTAGTAAGGGGGGGGAGCTGCTTGTCTGCGCTGACTAGGGGGTCTAAATGGCTTCTTTTTCTTTGGCGCTTGGGGAGTTCGATTCATCGAGTATATTCTCCCAGCGGTTCGCCATGTTGGACTCGGGAGGTGGTAGGTGTTCTCGATTCGAGCTTCGAGCCAGGAATGATGCTCCGCGCTCCGCCGTTGTTGGTTTTATAGCCGGGCGGGGAGTAGGAGAAGTGGTAGGGAGGGCCAGGTGCAGCCATTCGCGCTCCAAGGAGGGAGTTGGCGAATTAGTTTGGAGATGCCCCGTTAGGTTTGGGGAATCTGAGGCGTCTTTAGCGACCCCTGCAGCGGGTTTTAACTGAGAGCCGTAGACCTTGACGTTTTTGGCACGTCGGTCTATGTAGTACACTTCTCCGCGTACTACCTCGGTGATGAAACATGGTCCTTCCCAGACAGGTGTGAAACCAGCGTGGATGCCGTGGACCGCATTAGACAGCGAGTGATTTTTAGCGTAGACCGGATCTCCGATCCGGTAGCGGGAAGGTACTTGCTCTTTATTCGAGCAGTAGCGTTGTTGATAACGCTCTTGGTTTCAGCATATTCGCTTATTGACCCCTTTCCGAGCGTTTGCTTCCAATCGTGATTGCTAAAAACCTCCATTCGCCCGGTTTGCATAGGTTGATACCGAGGAGAACCTCGCTGGGGGTATAATCTGTAGCGGCGTTTCTTTGGGTGCGAAGGCTGAAGAGCACGGTCTCCAGATGTAGATCCCAGTCGTTATGCCGGGTATTTTGTAGGTGAAGTCGGAGTCCTTTTTTGATCTCCTGGTTTCTTCTTTCAGTTGGATTGACCCGGGGATGGTATATCGCCGTGGTCCAATGTTGAGCCTGGCATCTATCGCAGGCGGTCAGCCATTTCTGACTGATGAATTGGGGTCCATTGTCCGAGAGGATGGCTCGGGGATATCCCCACCTGGCGAAGACCTCCTTGTCGAGGATTTTTATGATCACGGTAGCATCCGATGATCCCAAGGGGAATGCTTCAATCCACCTTGAAAAAAGATCCGTCACGACAAGTATGAACTTTTTTCCCTTGCCCGTGCGTGGGTAGGGGCCCATGAGATCGACAGCCACTGTAGTTGGTCGGTGTGATTTGGTCTCGAGGCCTTTATACAGGCGCACAAGTAACATCTCTGTACGTAGGCTGGTACGTCCTTGCGAAGATCTTTCCACGTGAATATACGTTGGATGGCCCGAAGAGTCTCATCCGCACCGGGATGTCCGGCGAGCGGGGTGTCGTGGTACTCATGCAGTACTCGTTGCTTCGTTACCTCAGGTACGAGCAGTTTCCATGTGCCTTGGATTTCCTTCCACAGGCCTCCGTCGATGATTTGATACGTTGAGGAATCCCGGTCCTGACCTGCCGCGAGGCACTGGATTTTTTTATCGGTTTGTTAATCCTCTATTATCTGGGTTAGAAGAGGTTGAACCGTAATACCGAATATTTCGGGTATGGCTTC
This sequence comes from Ichneumon xanthorius, assembly GCA_917499995.1. Taxonomy (NCBI): domain Eukaryota; kingdom Metazoa; phylum Arthropoda; class Insecta; order Hymenoptera; family Ichneumonidae; genus Ichneumon; species Ichneumon xanthorius. The sequence goes on from OU824207.1 coordinate 17,311,754, forward strand.
CTCTCTAGATTGTATCGCGTCTTCTGGTGGCAGCATCCGGCCGGGGTCTTCCACGTCTTCGACTGGTCCGCACTCTGGATATCTTGACAGGGCATCGGCGCGAAAAATGGTAAGGGCCCCCCTTCTCATTTTTGTACTTTCAAAATAGTCAAATATTTTTTTTCGGTATATCGAATTTTTACCTGCGCCATTGGCTTCAAGTGGCCTATTTCCGCACAAAATAAGTGCAATTTGTATTTTTTTCGAAATTTTAAAAATTGACAATTTTCAGCATAAGGAATCCTATGTTAAATTTTGCGAAACGGCACTTTTTTCAAAAAATTTCGAGATATCGAATTAAATCCTCCGCCATTGTTTTCAAATGGCATATTTCCCAACGGATTTCAGTAACGAAAAAATTCTAAAAAATTTTTTTTGGAGAAGCCACTTTCATTGAAAAAATGGTAAGGGTACTGGTTGATATATATTCACGTTCCACACACTTCAATGTCGCGTGTTGCGGGCTGCAGGGTTCGATCGCGTCTATATCGTTGCAGCGTTTTCACTTAGCGGCATCCTTCGGGGAAAATCTGTACCGTTGCGACAAGCATCTGCATTGCCGACCGCTCGTACTTTCGAGCTTCGTTAAATGACCTCCTCATTTGGGTCAGTAGGGTCAGTATCGTTTGAAATCCCTTTGGATTCATATGCCATGGATGGATTGATATACCATTCAGCCAAGACGGGTTACTAGGTGATGAGTGTAGAATTTTATCCGTCGGGTTTTATGTATTATTGTCAATAAACATCATACTATTTTACTTTTCGACTCTAATATGCATTCGACTCCGAGGATGTAGGACGGAAATTGCATTTAAGCACATACATCGTGTCTCTTATGCGGAAACGATTTGAGCTGTGTGAACTTAGCACCCGACTTTAAAAAATCAAATTTTTTTTTGGTGATTCTTAAAGAGTTTTGTATGTAGTTGATTGTAGTAACAAATTTTTCGTTTGTAGTAGCCCAAAAAAAAAGTTATGGGACTTTGAAAAAAACCCATCCACCTGTTTTGAAATTTTTTAAATCTGGAGGTCGATTTCGATGGAGAATCGTTTGTAGTTGATTGTAGTGAAAGAATTTCCGTTTGTAGTAACGAGGAAACATTTTTACAACAATTTTAATTTTTTTTAATTTAATTTTTTTTTTTTTTTTTTTTACGAGCATTCAATACACTGAAAGTACTACCTCGAAAATCGTTTATAGTTAATTGTAGCAACCTGTATTTCGTATGTAATTCCTCGAAAAGTTACGGGGAGGAATTTTGGTCAAAGTTCTAGCTGCAGGTACGTTTTTAGTTGTGTGTAGTACGGTTAATTACGTTTGTAGTAACTCGAAAACTGATGCTGCATCGATATACTCGACGATCTGATTCTAACATCGTTTGCAGTACCGTTTATATCGTTTGCAGTACCTCGACGACTCACGAGGAGTCATTGTGTCCCGAGCTCTAGCTCCAAAGTCGTAAAAAAAATACGTAATACGTAATAAAAAAAATTTTACAATAATTTTAAATCTCCATTTTTTTTTAGTCATTCGATACACTGCCAGCACTACCTCGAAAATCGTTTATAGTTATTTATAGCAACCTATATTTCGTTTGTAGTACCTCGAAAACTCACGAGGAATCATTATAGTCCGAGCTCAAGCTCCAAAATCGTTTGTAGTTGTTTGAAGTACCGATAATTTCATTTCTAGTATCTCGAAAACTAACATGAAGTCAATATACTCGAAGATCTGATTCTAACATCGTTTGTAGTACCGATAATTTCGTTTGTAGTGCCTCGAAAACGAACGAGGAGGCCTTTATGTCCCAAGCCCTAGCTCCAAAATCGTTTGTAGTTGTTTGTAGTACCGATAATTTAATTTGTAGTACCTCGAAAACTAACGGGAAGTCAATATAACTCGAAGATCTGATTCTAACGATCGTTTGTAGCACCGTTCATTTCGGTTGTAGTACCTCAAAACCTAACGAGAAGTCATTATGATCCGAGCGCAAACTCCAAAATCGTTTGTAGTTGTTTGTAGTACCGATAATTTCGTTTGTAGTACCTCGAAAACTAATATGAAGTCGATATACTCGAAGATCTGATTCTAACATCGTTTGTAGTACCGATAATTTCGTTTGTAGTACCTCGAAAACGAACGAGAAGGCCTGTATGTCCCGAGCACTAGCTGCAAAATCGTTTGTAGTTGTTTGTAGTACCGATAATTTCGTTTGTAGTACCTCGAAAACGAACGAGGAGGCCTTTATGTCCGGAGCGCTAGCTCCAAAATCGTTTGTAGTTGTTTGTAGTACCGATAATTTCGTTTGTAGTACCTCGAAAACGAACGAGGAGGCCTTTATGTCCCGGGCGCTAGCTCCAAAAACGTTTGTAGTTGTTTGTAGTACCGATAATTTCGTTTGCAGTACCTCGAAAACTAACGTCAAGTCGATATACTCAAAGATCTGATCCTATTATCGTTTGTAGTACCGTTTATTTCGTTTTTGTTCATTTGAAAGTTACGGGGAGTGAGTATACTCAGAGTTCTAGCTCCCGGAACGGTTGTAGTTGTTTCTAGTATCCTTAAATTCGTTTGTAGTACCCCGAAAATTAATGTCAAGTCGATATACTCGAAGGTTTGAGCCTAAAATCGTTTGTAGTATCGTTCATTTCGTTTGTAGATCCATGAAAAGTTACGGGGAAGAAATATGGTCAAAGTTCTAGATCGCGGCACGTTTGTAGTTGTTTGTAGTACCCTTAAATTCGTTTGTAGTACCCCGAAAATTAATGTCAAGTCGATATACTCGAAGGTCTGAGCCTAAAATCGTTTGTAGTCCCGTTCATTTCGTTTGTAGTACCTCGAAAACTAACCGGAAGTCAATATACTCGAAGATCTGATTCTAAAATAGTTTGCAGTACCGTTTATTTCGTTTGTAGTTCCTCGAAAAGTTACGGGGAGGAAATATGGTCAAAGTTCTAGCTAAAGGTACGTTTCTATTTGTTTATAGTACCCTTAAATTCGTTTGTAGTTCCTTGAAAATTAATGTCAAGTCGATATACTCGAAGGTCTGAGGCTAAAATCGTTTGCAGTACCGTTCATTTCGTTTGTAGTTCCTCGAAAAGTTACGGGGAATCAATATGCTCAGAGTTCTAGCTCCAAGAACGTTTGTAGTCGTTTGTAGTACCTTTAAATTCGTTTGTAGTACCCCGAAAATTAATGTAAAGTCGATATACTTGAAGGTCTGAGCCTAAAATCGTTTGCAGTATCGTTCATTTCGTTTTTAGATCCATGAAAAGTTACGGGGAGGAAATATGGTCAAAGTTCTAGCTAAAGGTACGTTTGTAGTTGTTTGTAGTACCCTTAAATTCGTTTGCAGTACCTCGAAAATTAATGTCAAGCGATATACTCGAAGGTCTGAACCTAAAATCGTTTGTAGTATCGTTCACTTCGTTTGTAGTTCCATGAAAAGTTACGGAGAGGAAATATTCTCAAAGTTCTAGCTACAGATACGTTTGTAGTTGTTTGTAGTACCCTTAAATTCATTTGTAGTACCCCGAAAATTAATGTCAAGTCAATATACTCGAAGGTTTGAGGCTAAAATTATTTAAGTAAAACGATAACTAAACGATAACTAAAACGAGTTTAAGGGCACTACAAACGACTACAAACGTTCTTGGAGCTAGAACTCTGAGCATATTGATTCCCCATAACTTTTCATGGAACTACAAACGAAATGAACGATACTACAAACGATTTTAGGTTCAGACCTTAGAGTATATCGACTTGACATTTATTTTCAAGGTACTACAAACGAATTTAAGGGTACTACAAACAAATACAAACGTAGCTTTAGCTAGAACGTTGACCATATTTCCTCCCCGTAACTTTTCGAGGAACTACAAACGAAATGAACGGTGCTACAAATAGTGTTACCCTCAGACCTTTGAGTATATCGACTTGGCATTAATTTTCAAGGAACTACAAACGAATTTAAGGGTACTATAAACAAATACAAACGTACCTTTAGCTAGAACTTTGACCATATTTCCTCCCCGTAACTTTTCGAGGAACTACAAACGAAATAAACGGTACTACAAACTATTTTAGAATCAGATCTTCGAGTATATTGACTTCCGGTTAGTTTTCGAGGTACTACAAACGAATTTAAGGGTACTACAAACAAATACAAACGTACCTTTAGCTAGAACGTTGACCATATTTCCTCCTCGTAACTTTTCGAGGAACTACAAACGAAATGAACGGTGCTACAAATAGTGTTACCCTCAGACCTTTGAGTATATCGATTTGGTATTAATTTTCAAGGTACTACAAACGAATTTAAGGCTACTACAAACAACTACAAACGTACCTTTAGCTAGAACTTTGACCATATTTCCTCCCCGTAACTTTTCATGGATCTACAACCGAAATGAACGATACTGCAAACGATTTTAGGCTCAGACCTTCAAGTATATCGACTTTACATTAATTTTCGGGGTACTACAAACGAATTTAAGGGCACTACAAACGACTACAAACGTTCTTGGACCTAAAACTCTGAGCATATTGATTCCCCGTAACTTTTCGAGGAACTACAAACGAAATAAACGTTACTACAAACGATTTTAGGCTCAGACCTTCGAGTATATCGACTTGACATTAATTTTCGAGGTACTACAAACGAATTTAAGGGCACTACAAACGTCCACAAACGTACCTTTAGCTAGAACTTTGACCATATTTCCTTCCCGTAACTTTTTGGGGAACTACAAACGAAATGAATGGTACTACAAACGATTTTAGGCTCAGACCTTCGAGTATATCGACTTGACATTAATTTTCGAGGTACTACAAACGATTTTAAAGACACTACAAACGACTACAAACGTTCTTGGAGCTAGAACTCTGAGCAGATTGATTCCCCGTAACTTTTCGAGGAACTACAAACGAAATCAACGGTACTCCAAACGATTTTAGGCTCAGACCTTCGAGTATATCGACTTGACATTAATTTTCGGGGTACTACAAACGAATTTAAGGGTACTACAAACAACTACAAACGTACCTCTATCTAGAACTTTGATCATATTTCCTCCCCGTAACTTTTCATGGATCAACAAACGAAATGAACGATACTGCAAACGATTTTAGGCTCAGACCTTCGAGTATATCGACTTGACATTAATTTTCAAGGAACTACAAACGAATTGAAGGGTACTACAAACAAATAGAAACGTACCTTTAGCTAGAACTTTGACCATATGTCCTCCCCGTAACTTTTCGAGGAACTACAAACGAAATAAACGGTACTACAAACTATTTTAGAATCAGATCTTCGAGTATATTGACTTCCGGTTAGTTTTCGAGGTACTACAAACGAAATTATCGGTACTACAAACGATGTTAGAATCAGATCTTCGAATATATTGACATCATGTTAGTTTTCGAGATACTACAAACGAAATTATCGGTACTACAAACGACTACAAACGATTTTGGAGCTAGGGCTTGGGACATAAAGGCCTCCTCGTTCGTTTTCGAGGTACTACAAACGAAATTATCGGTACTACAAACGATGTTAGAATCCCATCTTCGAGTATATTGACTTCATGTTACTTTTCAAGATACTACAAACGAAATTATCGGTTCTACAAACAACTACAAACGATTTTGGAGCTAGCACTCGGGACATAAAGGCCTCCTCGTTCGTTTTCGAGGTACTACAAACGAAATTATCGGTACTACAGACAACTACAAACGATTTTGGAGCTAGCACTCGGGACATAAAGGCCTCCTCGTTCGTTTTCGAGGTACTACAAACGAAATTATCGGTACTACAAACGATGTTAGAATCAGATCTTCGAGTATATTGACTTCATGTTACTTTTCGAGATACTACAAACGAAATTGTCGGTTCTACAAACAACTACAAACGATTTTGGAGCTAGGGCTTGAGACATGAAGGCCTCCTCGTTCGTTTTCGAGGTACTACAAACGAAATTATCGGTACTACAAACGATGTTAGAATCAGATCTTCGAGTATATTGACTTCATGTTAGTTTTCGAGGCACTACAAACGAAATTATCGGTACTACAGACGACTACAAACGATTTTGGAGCTAGCACTCGGGACATAAACGCCTCCTCGTTCGTTTTCGAGGTACTACAAACGAAATTATCGGTACTACAAACGATGTTAGAATCAGATCTTCGATTATATTGACTTCATGTTAGTTTTCGAGGCACTACAAACGAAATTATCGGTACTACAGACAACTACAAACGATTTTGGAGCTAGCACTCGGGACATAAAGGCCTCCTCGTTCGTTTTCGAGGTACTACAAACGAAATTATCGGTACTACAAACGAAATTATCGGTACTACAAACGATGTTAGAATCAGATCTTCGAGTATATTGACTTCATGTTAGTTTTCGAGGCACTACAAACGAAATTATCGGTTCTACAAACAACTACAAACGATTTTGGAGCTAGCACTCGGGACATAAAGGCCTCCTCGTTCGTTTTCGAGGTACTACAAACGAAATTATCGGTACTACAGACAACTACAAACGATTTTGGAGCTAGCACTCGGGACATAAAGGCTCCTCGTTCGTTTTCGAGGTACTACAAACGAAATTATCGGTACTACAAACGATGTTAGAATCAGATCTTCGAGTATATTGACTTCATGTTAGTTTTCGAGATACTACAAACGAAATTATCGGTACTACAAACGATGTTAGAATCCCATCTTCGAGTATATTGACTTCATGTTACTTTTCAAGATACTACAAACGAAATTATCGATTCTACAAACAACTACAAACGATTTTGGAGCTAGCACTCGGGACATAAAGGCCTCCTCGTTCGTTTTCGAGGTACTACAAACGAAATTATCGGCACTACAAACGATGTTAGAATCAGAACTTCGAATATATTGACTTCATGTTAGTTTTCGAGATACTACAAACGAAATTATCGGTACTACAAACGACTACAAACGATTTTGGAGCTAGGGCTTGGGACATAAAGGCCTCCTCGTTCGTTTTCGAGGTACTACAAACGAAATTATCGGTACTACAGACAACTACAAACGATTTTGGAGCTAGCACTCGGGACATAAAGGCCTCCTCGTTCGTTTTCGAGGTACTACAAACGAAATTATCGGTACTACAAACGATGTTAGAATCAGATCTTCGAATATATTGACATCATGTTAGTTTTCGAGATACTACAAACGAAATTATCGGTACTACAAACGACTACAAACGATTTTGGAGCTAGGGCTTGGGACATAAAGGCCTCCTCGTTCGTTTTCGAGGTACTACAAACGAAATTATCGGTACTACAAACGATGTTAGAATCCCATCTTCGAGTATATTGACTTCATGTTAGTTTTCGAGGCACTACAAACGAAATTATCGGTACTACAGACGACTACAAACGATTTTGGAGCTAGCACTCGGGACATAAACGCCTCCTCGTTCGTTTTCGAGGTACTACAAACGAAATTATCGGTACTACAAACGATGTTAGAATCAGATCTTCGAGTATATTGACTTCATGTTAGTTTTCGAGGCACTACAAACGAAATTATCGGTACTACAGACGACTACAAACGATTTTGGAGCTAGCACTCGGGACATAAAGGCCTCCTCGTTCGTTTTCGAGGTACTACAAACGAAATTATCGGTACTACAAACGATGTTAGAATCAGATCTTCGAGTATATTGACTTCATGTTAGTTTTCGAGACACTACAAACGAAATTATCGGTTCTACAAACAACTACAAACGATTTTGGAGCTAGCACTCGGGACATAAAGGCCTCCTCGTTCGTTTTCGAGGTACTACAAACGAAATTATCGGTACTACAAACGATGTTAGAATCAGATCTTCGAGTATATTGACTTCATGTTACTTTTCAAGATACTACAAAGGCAATTATCGGTTCTACAAACGACTACAAACGATTTTGGAGCTAGGGCTTGGGACATAAAGGCCTCCTCGTTCGTTTTCGAGGTACTACAAATGAAATTATCGGTACTACAAACGATGTTAGAATCAGATCTTCGAGTATATTGACTTCATGTTACTTTTCGAGATACTACAAACGAAATTATCGGTTCTACAAACAACTACAAACGATTTTGGAGCTAGGGCTTGAGACATGAAGGCCTCCTCGTTCGTTTTCGAGGTACTACAAACGAAATTATCGGTACTACAAACGATGTTAGAATCAGATCTTCGAGTATATTGACTTCATGTTAGTTTTCGAGGCACTACAAACGAAATTATCGGTACTACAGACGACTACAAACGATTTTGGAGCTAGCACTCGGGACATAAAGGCCTCCTCGTTCGTTTTCGAGGTACTACAAACGAAATTATCGGTACTACAAACGATGTTAGACTCAGATCTTCGAGTATATTGACTTCATGTTAGTTTTCGAGACACTACAAACGAAATTATCGGTACTACAGACAACTACAAATGATTTTAAAGCTAGGGCTTGGGACATAAAGGCCTCCTCGTTCGTTTTCGAGGTACTACAAACGAAATTATCGGTACTACAAACGATGTTAGAATCAGATCTTCGAGTATATTGACTTCATGTTAGTTTTCGAGACACTACAAACGAAATTATCGGTTCTACAAACAACTACAAACGATTTTGGAGCTAGCACTCGGGACATAAAGGCCTTCTCGTTCGTTTTCGAGGTACTACAAACGAAATTATCGATACTACAAAAGATGTTAGAATCAGATCTTCGAGTATATTGACTTCATGTTAGTTTTCGAGATACTACAAACGAAATTATCGGTACTACAGACAACTACAAATGATTTTAGAGCTAGGGCTTGGGACATAAAGGCCTCCTCGTTCGTTTTCGAGGTACTACAAACGAAATTATCGGTACTACACACAACTACAAACGATTTTGGAGCTAGCACTCGGGACATAAAGGCCTCTTCGTTAGTTTTTGAGGTACTACAAACGAAATAAAGGTTGTTACAAATACTATAAACGATTTTCGAGGTAGTGCTGGCAGTGTATCAAATGATTAAAAAAAAAATGGAGATTTAAAATTATTGTAAAATTTTTTTTATTACGTATTACTTATTTTTTTTACGACTTTGGAGCTAGAGCTCGGGACACAATGACTCCTCATGAGTCGTCAAGGTACTGCAAACGATATAAACGGTACTGCAAACGATGTTAGAATCAGTTTTCGAGTTACTACAAACGTAATTAACCGTACTACACACAACTAAAAACGTACCTGCAGCTAGAACTTTGACCAAAATTCCTGCCCGTAACTTTTCGAGGAATTACATACGAAATACAGGTCCCTACAATTAACTATAAACGGTTTTCGAGGTAGTACTTGCAGTGTATTGAATGCCCGTAAAAAAAAAAAAAAATTAAATAAAAAAAAATCAAAATTGTTGTAAAAATGTTTCCTCGTTACTACAAACGGAAATTCTTTCACTACAATCAACTACAAACGATTCTCCATCGAAATCGACCTCCAGATTTAAAAAATTTCAAAATAGGTGGATGGGTTTTTTTCAAAGTCCCATAACTTTTTTTTTGGGCTACTACAAACGAAAAATTTGTTACTACAATCAACTACATACAAAACTCTTTAAGAATCACCAAAAAAAAATTTGATTTTTTAAAGTCGGGTGCTAAGTTCACACAGCTAACGATTTGGAAGTCGGAGTGTGCTAGAAACTTTGTGTTGGGCGAGGTTGGTCAGAATAGAGGTTTCCCTTTCAGCCACCTATATGTTACCCGAAAAACGTTTTACTCAAGCGACTGCTTGAAGGAAGATTCAAAGATATTGTATATCATTGAGCCAGGCCGGGTTATCAAGTAGTGAACATCGGAAATATGTCTTCGGACTTTCATTGTTATTGTCATGAAACATTTCCGTATTTTTCTTGTTGACATAATGTGCATTCCTCTCTGTGCATTTTGTACGGGAATTGCATTCAAGTGCGGACATTTCGTGTTTTTTTCCGCAACTGATTAACGAACAGTCGTGTGGTAGAGACGTTGGAAATGGTGATTTTTATCATTGGACACGTTTGCATTCGGCCACCTGTATGTCGCCCGATTTTTACTGCTTTTTACAATAAATTTACGACGAACTTTCGTGGCCGTATTTTCACAACACAAAACGTTGAGAACAAAATTACGTCATAATACGGTATTTGTATTTGATTAACTACAACATGGAGAATAACATCAACGGTTATTGTCAATATAAATACACTTTTATTATTAATATATTAAAGTACCGATACTTCCACATCTCTAGTTGGGGCCTTCAATTAATTATCTCCCGCACAAATTGTGACGTCCGCGGTTCCGCTACTCACCCGACGCAGTGTTTCTGGGACGCGAACTAGCTAGATAACATATGATGGGTAAGGTAGAGTCAACGAAAATGGACAAGTCTCAATATAGGCGGTAAAGCCGGGGGACGCCAGTTAAATTATGTCTACATTTATAAATACAATGACTTTTGGTCCTATCTCAGTTCTTCGTTCTCGCCGTCGAAGACAATAAATAGTAACCCGAAGCTCATAGAAATATACAAACTTCGAGTCTGCAGCAACTCGAGACATTTATTACAAACGCCTGGCAAGTCATATGAACTGTTGTTTAAGAATTTCAGAGCGAAGGTCTGTCCTCTTTCAAAAGGTTTGAAAGCGAACAAGAGTTCCCTTCGGACGACCGGACGAGAGTCATAAAAAGATTAGCAAAGGACTTTCTCCGAGTTCAAGTACCGTCCCGAGCGACAAGCCGAGCGTCGAGTTTTTACAAAGGTCATTTGGATTTTCCCATAGACAAAGAAGGCCACATGTGGCAGTCGAAGCATAGACACCGAGCGAAAAGGCGAATAACTGAGATAGAAATAGTACGATAGGAAGTAAGAAAGAGATGGTAAGGAACAACAAGGAAAAAGTAAACGGTCGCGCGGGCGGTGCCCTGCTCGACCAATCAACGCTGGAAGTACAAAAGTTTCCATTCTTAGGAAACTTGCACCTTTTTCGAAGACGCTTCCAGACAGACAATTATTAAAAAGGCAGTCTTAGTTCAGACACCACAGAGTAAGGAGCTTTGAGTCGCGGACTCGAGCCTTACCGATTCGTTATTTTATCGCGTTACAAATATTATTTAGTTGCCCATGTCGAACAAGTTGTAACTCAGTTAATGTCTAAATTCGAATATATACTACAAATATCCTCTCTAATATCTGAGTGTCCAATTCATTCGTCTATTCAATATAATTTTAAAACCTTCACGGAGCGAATTTCTATTCGCCGCGGCAACACCAATCAGGTCCAGATACAGTGGCTCTCGAAGAGCCAATCAACATCGAACTCCCCAACGGCACAGGCTGGTACACGGTCTTACATACAGGTCTTGCAACTTCGGTGGTGGGGGAAGCTTCGCTTAGTGAGGCTAATTTTTGTTCGCCGCATCGCTACTAGCGTCGCTGCTATCAAATTTCCGCGCCGTGAGAGTGAGATAGCATGAATCTATCGATCGAAATACGGAAATCTTGCAACTCGCAGTTCGGCTGCCGCTGTTGCAATACGGTACAGCACACTTTCTTGGCATATTAAAAAAAAAAGTCCCATATATTTAAATAAATTTCGATATCATCGATAAAGACCGTCCTCTTGTTGTTCTTAGAAAGTGAGGTTACGGTTATTTGCGAAACTCGATGACACCGACAACTAGTGGAGGTTCTAAGAACGAAAAACTGCTTCAATAAGCGACTCACATCCGCAGCGTAATTGTGTCTGAGTTGCAAGACCTGTATGTAAGACCGTGGGCTGGTACGTAACAAAATCAGCCTTACAGCGCCATCTATTGTATATAAGATTCGGGTACCTACTCTTTCTCCAACCTAGTTACTTTTTGGTGGAAATTTGTTTTGGCAGAAATGAATTTGGCGTAAATTATACCATACACAGGAGCACGTTCAAAAACTTACTTTGGATAACACAGAACGAGAGTGTGCTGCGCTCGCGCGAATGTTAGAGAGAGACGCTACCTACCCGGATATGATTTCTGAACGCGGCCCAGTATTTGTCAACTTTTTGCCCAGTATCCATCAGGTCGCCGACTGTCAACCAAAACTTACCAAATCATCGAGTATCAAACAATAATGGCATCGAATCAAGAGTCGTCCGTCTACGACATGGCGTATCGTGGAAAAACCGCGGCCGTTAAAATTCTCATAAACGAGAACGAAAACTTAAAGACGCAAACGGATTCTGTGCGTGTCAGGTCTAGGCCGGGTTTCGCACGACTAGATAGGTTATAAACAATGTATTATTTTTGTGCAGAACGGTCGTACGTTGTTGCACTGGGCTGCTCTGGGAGGCCACGAAGACCTCGTTCGACATCTACTATCGCTTGGCGCTCCCGCTGATCCACCCGACGACGTAATTCCCTCTAATTCACTTCCATAAATCATACAGATTTTTTAAATTCCCATTTGCAGCCGTGCGCGCACGGAGTGACGCAGCGATGCATCCCAAGTAGCACAAAAAAATTAGTTATCAGAAAGTGATCTAAATGGGTTACATATGTCCGTCTGGACGGTATCCGAAAGTTACCTCCCATCCAAAAAGTTAACTTTTGGACGTAGGATAGCTTATAGTTACCATCCAGACGGACATATGTAACCCATTTAGATCACTTTTTGATAACTAATTTTGTTGTGCTACCTGGGATGCTGCGCGGCGGCCATTACTACTGCAACGGAGCATGCGCGAGAAATACGCGCGAATTACACTTCGGAATATAATAGCGTGATATTTACGAACATATTGCTTCGCAGACGAACTTGACTCCACTGATATTGGCAGCATCGGCGGGCCGTACCAAAATCGTTAAGATTTTATTAAACGAGGGGGTCAACGTTAACGAGAAGAGCGACGAAGGACACTCGGCGTTGCAATATGCTGCGAGTAAAAATTGGCCGGAAATATGCGCGGCGCTGATCGAAAAAGATGCTGATGTAAATATCGCCGACAAGAGGGGAGCTACACCACTCCATAGGTCCGCATCCAAAGGGAATTACACCATCGTCAATATGCTCGTTGAACGTGGAAAAAGTCTCAACATAGGTAGGCTTCGTCACAATTTCGTAGTGAGCATTTTTTGCACAGCTTCTAACGATCTTATTTATTTTACCATTCAGATCAAGCCGATATGTACGGGAACTCCGCGTTGCATCTGGCGTGCGAGGAGGATCAACGCGATGTGGCCAAACTTCTTGTTTCCAAGGGCGCGAACGTAGAACTGACGAACAGAGAGCGCAAAACTCCTCTCGATATCGCGAATCCGACGCTCGCTCGTCAAATTCACGAGTTAAAAGAGAAAATGTTGGCCGCTGATGTCCTTTATCAAATAAGCGATAATTAATATTCTGAGACAGCAATTTACGATTTCATTGTTTATTGTAGTTTCTTTTCGTATATCTATATACGCAATCGACCATTGTGTTCAATCCATATAAAACGTATCAAAATTCGCTCGTTTCGTTACAATTTCTTATAATCCCGCAGTAGATTTATATTCACTCCTTTCGCATTGACCATTCTCCGAGTAACATCCCCACTTTCGTCGCTTCATATTAACAAATCAAGCTAGTTGTGTTCCCGACTTCGTCACTCGAAGGCCTTTACTGACTCTAATTCTATCGAGATTTCGGACTCTATCCATCGAAGCGTTCGAAAGCGGGGCTAGACTATCTCTCAATCTTGACCGTCTTATATCTACAACACTTGTACTAAGCATTGCTGGACCAAGAGGTTGTGGGCAGTCAAGTCGTCAATTATTGATTGCATCGATTTTTTTGTTCTCCTAATGCCTTCTCCGGATCCACCAAGTCTCGCGTTAACAATCCTTTCAGCTTGTGATATTCGACTCTTACCCATCGCCTATGTCGACCCGTGTTCAATTCACATGATTCATTTTGTAAAGGCCCTATTTAGTATATGTATAATTGATCTATATATATATATATATGTATGGATTCATGCGCACTAATTATCGTTCATCTTGAAAAATATACTAGCTCTCACATTATACCATGCATAAATGCCTTGGAGATACAAAGAATTTCGTAAAATTGCTTACAAAAATGCACGTACAAAATTCCGTTTTGCCCTACACACATTATATTCGTTTGAACACGTAAATTCAGTTGGTTGATTTTGTTTTGTTTGTTTGTTTATGTTTCATCGTTTAATCATCAACAATATTTAATATATGGTCAACCTCGTATAAAAGCCAAATTTCATCACGATTGCGTTACAAAGTCTCGAGAGTCCGATAGCTCGGAAACAAAAATAATTCGAACAAAGCGTCGCAATTAATTTACTAAAAAATATCGGCGCTAAAGTAATCGTGAAAGGAATAGAACGAAAAATAAAGATAGCAATACTTTTAAGTACAAATGAAAAAAAAAATAATGTTCGATTCACTTTTTATTGTTTAGTTTTTCTTTTTTTCTCTCAAATGCAATGTATAAACTGGAGAAGAGGAAAGCTTAGTGTCTATATTTGAATTAAATATATTACGTATAATGCCAAAAAATATGTATATAAATGCATGTGCGGGTATACGTCATATAAAAAAGAACGTTTTTTTTTCAAGTTTTTTTTTTTGTTTCAAAGAATCATGGTAGGTTGACAAAGAACTTGCTTAGAACGTATGGAAAAAAAAAATACTGGGAGAAACTTAGAATGTCGAAACATAAAACCGTTTAAAATGAACGTAACTTGGTAATGATCGTTGAGTTTCGCTCCTTATTTGTCTCTCCTCTGGCTCTCCGTGTACAATTAGTTAATCATTAAAATAATTAACGATTACGTTTAATAGTATAGCGGGATGATGCTGCTCGTAATATAGTAGTAATAAAATAAACGTTAATGTCTTAATACCTACCTAAGTGTTATTCGTGTAATCTTAATTATGCAGCGACCTGCCATGCTTTTTTGTTTGCTCATTTTTTTTTTTCATTTGATGTTTTTTTTTTTTTAATCGTTCGTTTGTCTTTTTTTTCCTCGCTCCCTACAGTTCCCGAATCGCATTTACAAATTCGATCATGTTTGCATTAAGAACCGCTCGGCGGTTAGTTAGTAAGCTGTAAAGTTATGTACACATTCTTTCAACACTTTCTCTTGATGGCATCTTATGGGAAGTGGTATATATATATATATATTTCTACTTGAAAATAAAAAGAAATAATCGGCTTTCTTAATTACCTTTCTACGACGTCACTCATGCCGGTATATTGCCGGCCGTGAGCGCAACAACACTAATATTTTCATCGTTCGAATACCCTCATGGATTGATCTTGATGCGACTTCGTCAGTGTTGGCGTTACGAAAACACCTCGCTGATTACTCGTGTTTATTTTGTTTTTTTCTTTTTTCCTCGATCACCTAAGTTAAGATGAATTATTCTCGCCATCGCATGGGCGATCTATTATGCGTCATAAAGTTATTGTTGCATATCGATAACCGATTCGATTCAGTTTACACTCTCATCGCCGTCCATGCTCTCGTCCTGGGTCGTCAAATCGTCGCCTGAGCCACCGGTTTGCACTGATCCCCGTTTCGTCAGTCTCGTCGAGCTCAAACTTATCGGAGCGCCGCCACGCCTATAAACACACAAAGGTCGTTTGTAAATGGTCATTGAAACCACCAATTAGGCTGGAATTAATTTACCTGAAGGATATTTATACGAACAAACATTTTTCATTCATGATAGCGGATCGGTTAGGTGGGAAAAGTTTCTTTCTTTCTTCTTTGACTCCTGGATACCCAAAATTTATGTTCGGAATACCAACCAGTTGAGTAATTTCAGTTTTAATTTACGACTCGAGTTGATAACTCACCTCAGTTTGGTCTTGAGATTTGCCACTTCGCGAGTCAGTGTTTCGTAGGACTCTGTCATCTCCTCCATTTCTCTCTTGGCTTTTCGTTTTAGAACCTTGTGCGTGCTGAGCTCCTCCTCGGTCTCGTCGAGCTGCCTCTTGAGGGTTTTCACTCTGATGTTAGCCTTCTCAACCTGTTCCTTGTACTGCTCGGCGTTTCTCCTCTCGTCCTCCAGCTGTAGACCCAATTCCTTCAGTTTCTTGTCCAATTTTCTGTTTATCTTCTGTTGAGCGAGACGTTCCTTGGCCTCGGTCTCGAGTTGCTCGTCGAGATTCGATATCTTTGATTCGAGAGCCTGTATGGTAGCCTTGGTCTTGGCGCGCTGATTGGTCTCCAGTTCGGCGAGTTTCGCCTTCAATTCCTTGTTCTGCCTCTCCAGCAGGAGTCTCTGCGACTCGAGCTTCTGCGTCGCTGTCCGTTCCGTCGCGAGATCCGTCGTCAGTTGCTCGACGGTTATCTGGCTCTTGCGCGTACGATCGGTGAGTATCTCGCCGTTCGACTGTTCCTCCTCGAGTTCCTCCTCGAGCGTAGCGATTCTCGCTTCGAGTCTGCGCTTCTCGTCGAGCATCAGAGTTCCCTTGTTGGCGTTGTTGTTAACTTCCTCCTGAAGCTCGTCCCGCTCGTTCTCGGCTATGCGCTTCGCTCGTTCGCTGCTCGCCAGGTCTTCGGTCATTTGCAGCAGATCGGCCTCCAGACTCTTAACCTTGCGCTCGGCCTCCTTCGCCCCGGCAGCCAGCTCGTCTCTGGCCGCACGGGCCTCCTCGGTCTCTCGCGTGCAATCCTTTATCTGTACCTGGAGTTTCTTCAGTTGCTTCAGCGCGTCCTCCTTCACCTTGTTGTGCATCTCCAGCTGTTGCTCGATATCCTTGTAATCGGCTTCCATCTTCTTGCGCGCCGCTATCGCCGCGGCTCTCTGCTTTCTCTCGTCCTCCAGTTCGGCCTCGAGATCGCGGAGCTGCTTAACGAGACCCCGACGCTTCTCCTCGGCCTGCTCCTCCTTAGCCTGAATCTCGCGATCGAACTGAGCCTTCAGAGCCTGCATGTTCACCTCGAGTCTCAATTTGGCGTCCTCCGTGCACTGCAGCTCGTCCTCGAGTTCCTCGACCTGCGATCTCTGCTCAGCCAATTGCTGTTCGAGGACGCGTTTCGCCTTCTCCAACTCGTGAACGTTCTTGTCGGCTGTGCCCTGATTATTCACGAGCTCGTCGAGTTCGGCTTGCAAGCTTCGTCTGCCGCGTTCGAGTTCCTCGACCTTGTCGTTAAGCTCGTCGAGTTCGCGGGTCAGCGACAAAACTTTGGTCTCCTTCTCGCGCGCCTCCCTCTCGGCGGTGTCGCGGAGCTCGGAGTACTTCTCCGAAACCACTTTCTCCTCAGCCAGTACCTTGTCGAAGTTCTTCTGCTTCTTCTCCAGTTCAATGACCTTCGAGCGTTGCACCTCGAGCTCTATGGTACTGTCCTCGAGCTCGGCCTGAATTTTCTTCTTCGATTTGTCGAGTTTGTCGTTCGCCGCCTTGAGCTCCTCCACCTGCCTCAGGAGGGCCTCCATGTCTTTCATGACGCGCTTCCTCGCCTCCTCGAGAGCCGCCGCAGCCTCGGCCTCGTCGTCGCCGCGCTTCTTCGCCTCGGCCAACTGTATAATCAGACTCTGCGACTGTTTCTCCAGGGCGCGCTTCGCCTCCTCCTCCTCCTCCAGCTGATCGTGAAGAGTCTCTTTTTCACTCTCCAGAGCTCGCAGCTTCGAGCTCAGTGCGAGTTTCTGCTTCGTCTCCTCCTCGAGTTGCTGCTGCATCTCGTTGAATTGAGACTCGAAAGTGGTCGATGCCTTTATCGCCGCGGAAGCTCTCAGTTCGGCGGTCTCGAGCTGCTGCGAGATACTCTCTACCTCCTGCTGAAGCTTCGTCGTTCTCTCGCCGATTTCTTGCTTGGACCTCTCGACCTCGTTGAGCTTGGCGGTTATCTCGGCGAGCTGCTGCTCCGCCTGTTTGCGACGACGATCGGACTCCTGTCTGCTCGCGACGACCGAGCGCAGCTCCGTCGCAAGATCGGCGCCCTCGGCCTCGAGCGTACCCTTGGCCTTCTCCAGGGCGGCTTTCGTTTTCTTCAGCGCGTCCATTTGTTCGTTCAGGGCCGTCAGCTCTTGTCCGTGCTTGTGACGCATATCGGCCAAAGTCGCCTCGTGAACCGAAGTCTCCTCCTCGAGATTCTTCTTCAGCGTCGCCAACTCTTGCTCGCGCTTGCTGCGAAGCTCCTGCTGCGCCGCCGTTGTGTCCAAAGAGTCGAGTAACTCGTTCTTCAGAGCCTCGAGTTCCTCGTTCAGGTCGCGCTTGAGCTTCTCCGCTTTGCTACGCGCGGCCTTCTCAGCCTCGAGATCCTCCTGGAGTTCTGCCAGCTGAGATTCCAACTCTCTCAGAGCTTTCTGAGCCTGAGCTTTCGCGGCGGCCTCGTCGTCGATCTTCAGCATCACTTGATTGAGCTCCTCCTCGCGTTTGCCCAGCTGCAGCTGGAGTTCCTCGACCTGGGTCTTGCGCTCCTGTATCTGTTCCTTCAGATCGGAAACTTCGGTCTCTACCTTCCTCTTCGATCGGTCGACTTCCTGACGCTGCTGGTGATCCTTCAGCAGTCTCTCCTCGAGATCGGCGATCGTTGCCTCGTGCTTGGATTTCAATTTCGCAAGATGCTTGGCCTTCTCCTCCTCCTCGGCGAGGGTCTGCGACAAATCGTTGGCTCTCTCCTCGAGTATCTTCTTCTCCTTGTGGAGTTTCTGATTAGTGTCGTCCGAGAGGGCGAGATCCTCCTCGAGCTTTTTGATCTTACCGTCGCACTGGACCTTCTCCAATTGGAGCTTCTGACGCGCCGCTTCCTCCTCCTCGAGCTGCTCCTCGAGATCGCTTATGTTGAGTTGCAATTTTTTCTTCTCCTGATTGAGCGCCGTGCTGCGCTCCTCCTCCTCCTCGATTCTCGCCTCGAGATCGTGAAGTATCTCCTCGAGCTCTTGCTTTCTCGCTGCTAAACGCGCCCGCATCTCCTCGGCCTCGGCGCACAGCTCGACCTCGGCCTGTAGCTGCTCGGCGAGCATGGTCTTCTCCTCGATCGCCTGCTGATACTTTCGCTCGTACTCCTGCGCCGAGTGCAGCTGCATCTCGAGCTTGTCGCGAACCTGCTTCAGCTCGTCCTCCTTCTGCGTTAATTTCTCTTCCTGCTTCGTCACCTCCAGCAGTGGCTTAACCTTGGTGTAAAGTCGCCACCACTGCCAGTTTCTCAGCTTCAGATAAGCAGCGCAGTTTCGCTGAATTATACGAATGGCGTTCAACTGTTGGAGTCGTTTTTGATAGTTACGACGTGCCAGGAATCCACGACAGAAAGCTTGGAAGTTGACGATCAGATCGGTTATCTTGTAGTCTCTCTCCTCCTCGAGGTGAGCCAGCACTCCGGCACGGAAGAATATCTTCGACTGACCGACCCGATAAAGATTCGGATCGAGCTCCAGAGCCTGTATCATTTTCTCGCAAGCTTTCTTGCCGTCCATGAAACCCTTCGGTATCACGTTCGGTGTCAGTAGCTCGTAACGCTGACGGAACTCCTGGAAGGGTATGCGATTCGGGAAACCCTGACGGCAGATACGAATACCCTCGAGTACACCGTTGCATCTCAATTGGTCGAGCACCAGTGGCGCGTCTATCTTACCGGCCCTCTTCTCGTGATTCGGTATTATACACCTGACGAAATTTGGATTTGTGTTACGAAGGGTCACCATGAGCTTCGCCAATTGCTCCTTGTACAGTTGGGAGACCGTACGGAACATTCCCTTTCTCGTTCTCGCGCCGAACTGCGTGTCGGTCAGTGCTTGCTGTGCCATGCCGACTATCTCCGCGTCCTTCCAGATGTGACAAACGAACGGATCCTGGGAGGCCTGCAGCAGACTGACGACGTTCTCGTTCAACGGATCCATGTTCTTCATCAGCCACTTGGCCGCCGAGTAGTCGACCTTTCCGGCGTAGTGAATTATCGCGAAATCCGCGACACCGCGAAAGTCAGTCTTCATGAACTTGGGATGAACGCTGTGAGCCCCGACGAGTTTCTCGACGAAGGTTTTGTCGTTCGCCTTTGGGAACCAGCACTCCTCGTCGAGCAGGGCCATTATTCCCATAGGCTTGTCGATCAGATCTATCGTCGGCTGTAGATCCAATCCGAAATCGATGAATTTCCATTCTATGCCCTCCCGCTGATACTCCTCCTGCTCGAGTATGAACATCGTGTGATTGAACAGCTGCTGGAGCTTCTCGTTCGTGTAATTTATGCAAAGTTGCTCGAACGAATTCAACTCGAAGATCTCGAAACCCGCCATATCGAGAATACCGATGAAACTCGCTCCCTGCCTCTTCGTCCTGTCGAGAGATCTGTTGATTCTGTTCACCAACCAGCGGAACATACGCTCGTAGCACGCTTTCGAAATAGCCTCGACGGCGAACTCGACTTGCTCCTTCGTCTGCGCCTTCGTCACGAAGTCCCTGCCGACCTTTATACGAGGCTTCAGGAAGGCTTTGGTCATCTCGGTGACGCTGAGTCCCAGGAGATGAGATATCTTCTGAGCGACGGTGTTGTCCGGCAGTGTCGCCTGATCGGAATTTCTCTCCTGTCTGAACTGCATGGAGCCGAACAGCATCACTGCCGAAACTATGCGGAAGATCGAGGCGAAGTCCTCGTTCGTCATACCCATGATGTTCATCGATTTAACGGTCGATGCATACTCGGCGGCGTCGTCGACGCCGGGAACCGGCAGTGCTCCATTCGACAGGAACGGATACAGTTTTGGATCTTCCAGTATGAATTCCTCTGAAGGAGAAAAAAAATTAGACTTTCTGTGATAAAACGATAGATGCTCACATGATTATTCTTAAATAAAAATTTGATTCGTATTAAATTTGAATATAATAATGTAATAATATAAATTTTTAAAAATGAATAATTTTTAAAAAATAATAACAAAAAAAATGAAAAATTTAAAAAAAATAATAACAAAAAAAATGAAAATTTTTTAAAAAATAATAATAAAAAAAATGAATACTTTCAAAAAATGATAATGTTTGCACGACTATTTAAGAACATTCTCAGGACTCTGAAGTACACCACGTTTGGCTCGAAACCGATGAAAACCAAAATATTCATAATTACTCTTTTGTTCGGGCGAAGCTCCGGCCAGCAGTTGATAAAAGATGTGGAAGGTTCTCTCGTCCTTGGCCTGTCGAATAGCTCGAGATTTCTCGAGTAGGTACGTCTCGATGTTGGCACCCGCGATGTAGCCCGATGCATCGAAATTGATTCTGATAAACTTTCCCTGTACAGAGCGCATACATTACGAACAGTTAGTTATACACCTTTTAAAAAGATTCAATTGCCATCGTGAGTAAAAAAAATTAAGTATTTCTTACGAATCGAGAGGAGTTGTCGTTCTTGACTGTCTTGGCATTACCAAAAGCTTCCAGTATAGGATTAGCCTGAAGAAGTTGTTGCTCGAGTTCACCCTGTGGAATGAAAAACAAAAATTCGTTAGCTAGCTCATATCGCCGGGCGTTTAAATAATCATAATAATAATAATAATAATAATGTTGATAATAACAATAATAGTAATAATAATAATGATAATAATAATAATGTTCGATCCACTATACCCATGACATTACAGAATAATCCCAATCAACATCAATTGTTAACTCACTCTCGCGCATACACATTCTTTCTTTATTTTATTACCGCAAATTTTTCCGAGTTGCTCCCAGTTCCCTGGATCGGCAAGCAGCGGAAAGACGTTTAGGATATGTTAGTATTAATGGAGGATTCCAGTTAGCTTAGCGATCACATTATAATCAAATCAAATTAATTCATTCGTCAGCACACAAACCAGAAAAATTAGTTGGACGACACTTGAACAAATCACTATAACAAGCCCATCAAGAAAGAAATAAAAAAATAAGATGCGATGTTCAACAGATCTGCATTGGACTTACTATTATTAACGCTGGACTCGGGGTCTAGATGATGGCCACCAAGAAACAGCACCGAAAAAAAAAATCAATTATCATCGTAAGTTTATGCATTTTTCGTGAATGAAAAAAAAATCGTCTTCGAAACGTCCTCACACTCGTATTTAATACTCATTCGAGATAACAGTCCGAAAGTGTTAAAAGAGGTTTGCACGACGATTAACTCCCCGACGATAAACCGCAATGCAATAATAACGTTAACTTAAAAACAAGCTGTTATCGAAGATACAAAGTTCGTCCCGCCCGATTACCAGTTTCTCAGAGTTGAAAAAGTTGCCCCGAGATCACTTACTCGCAACGCTACTTTTGCAATAATTGATTTAATCGGCCGGCACAGATATCGGCGAGCTCGTTCTCCGTTGCGTGTGTGTATCAAGAAAAATCGCTGATCCCAAAGAAGTACAGAGCTTTTTTTGGCGTGTGTTTGACTCACTCTCTCGGCTTCGCGACGGTGAAAAATGATTGGCTTACTCGGAGGCGTCGTCCGAATAAGGCCCTTCGTCGTTAAGGCACCCGGACGCCTCTTTATTTCGTAATCCTGCCAACTAACAGCCATATACCGCGTGTATAAATAGATTGGAGGGGGACTCGATCGAGAAGCACGCTTACGGGATACCATGTGTTTATTTCGACCGATCGGTAAACGGTTTATGGTGATAGCCAACTGTGCTAAGGTTTCCGTGGCCTTCGTACGCGACCGTCGACTCGATGGTTCACCGTGTCATTAAAAAAAGGTTCGATTTTTAAAAATTTATTATTACGTGCGAACTACAAACTTCGTCACGATTCGTCACGGCAATAGCTGGAAGTTACCAGGTCGTAATTGAGCGCGAGTCGCGGTCGCGGGATTTCCGTCTTTCTCGGTAGATAAGAGGACGGAAGCGGTTTTGGCGGCTACCGCGTAAACGCCAAAATTGCCCGAATCGAGTGTTTAAAGCCAAAACCGCGTACGCTTATCGCTTCGTCGAGAAGATTGACGCTGCGGTTAACAAAACTGGTCGGCGCGTAGTAGTTATTCAAACAGCTTCTCAAATTCTACTCGACGCCTCGGGTAATTCGATGCGTCGGCTGTCGTCTCGAGAAGTTTCCGCCGATCTTGGCGTTTCAGCGTCGAGATAGCCACCTTTTCTCATCGCTCGCGTACGATGTGAGACGCGCTAGAACGCATATCGCGAATTTGTAATATCGTCCCAGGAAACGATCGACTCACAGCGTTTGATTTTGGTTTCGACGCTGCTACGTAGGCCAGATACTGTATGACTTTCTTCGTATTCTCCGTTTTACCGGCACCGGACTCGCCGGTGCACAGAATCGATTGGTCCTCGCGATCTGAAACAAAAAAATTTATAATCGTGTCAATCGTCGTGCTGGAGAGGTTGATCGGTGGAAAACATTAACGTGCCCACATTTGTTCGGGTCCGATACCATGTGACACCCACAGACTTTCAGAGAATCTCCATAATGTCATTGAGTTATATCACGGCATATTCTCGACCAATTGTCTCACACCGGTTATATATTTGAAATGTATACTTCATTAGACACGAAGCATCAAAGTAGAGTTTTATTATTAAGCTCTGTGAACTTAGCACCCGACTTTAAAAAATCAATTTTTTTTTTGCGTTATTCTTGAAGAGTTTTGTATGTAGTTGATTGTAGTAGCAAATTTTTCATTTGTAGCAGCCCAAAAAAAAAGTTATGGGACTTTGAAAAAAACCCATCCACCCATTTTGAAAATTTTTTAATCTGGTGGTCGATTTCGATGGAGAATCGTTTGTAGTTGATTGTGGTGAAGGAATTTCCGTCTGTAGTAACGAGGAAACATTTTTACAAACATTTTAATTTTTTTCTATTTTAATTTTTTTTTTTTACGGTCTTTCAATACATTACAAATACTATCTCAAAAATCATTTATAGTTATTTGTAGCAACCTTTACTTCATGTGTAGTTCCTCGAAAACTAAAGACGAGTCATTATGTCCCGAGCTCAAGCTCCAAAATCGTTTGTAGTTATTTGTAGGATCGATAATTTCATTTGTAGTAACTCGAAAACTAACGAGAAGTCCTTATGTCCCGAACCCTAGCACCAATATCGTACCAATAACTTTTCATGGAACTACAAACGAAATGATCGGTACTACAAACGAAATGATCGGTACTACAAACGATTTTAGGCTCAGACCTTCGAGTATATCGACTTGACGTTAATTTTCGAGATACTACAAACGAATTTAAGGGCACTGCAAACGACTACAAACGTTCATGGAGCTAGAACTCTGAGCATATTGATTCCCAGTAACTTTTCGAGGAACTACAAACGAAAGAAACGGTACTACAAACTATTTTAGAATTAGATCTTCGAGTATATTGACTTCCGGTTGGTTTTCGAGGTACTACAAACAAAATTATCGTTACTACAAAGAACTACAAATGATGTTGGAGCTAGAGTTCGGGACACAAGGACTCCTCGTTAGTTTTCGCGGTACTACAAACGAAATTATCGGTACTACAAACAACTACAAACGATTTTATAGAGCTAGAGCTCGGGACATAATGACTCGCCGTTAGTTTTCGAGGAACTACACATGAAGTAAAGGTTGCTACAAATAACTATAAACGATTTTTGAGATAGTATTTGCAATGTATTGAAAGCCCGTAAAAAAAAAAAAAAAATTAAAATAAAAAAAATTAAAATTTTTGTAAACATGTTTCCTCGTTACTACAAACGGAAATTCCTTCACTACAATCAACTACAAACGATTCTCCATCGAAATCGACCACCAGATTAAAAAATTTTCAAAATGGGTGGATGGATTTTTTTCAAAGTCCCATAACTTTTTTTTGGGCTACTACAAACGAAAAATTTGCGACTACAATCAACTACAAACAAAACTCTTCAAGAATCACGCAAAAAAAAATTGATTTTTTAAAGTCGGGTGCTAAGTTCACAGAGCTGTTTTATTAATTTATTAAAAATCCAAGGCGGTACTGTGGTGTGATCGTTAAAAAGAAATCGAACATTTTTTCACATTCTTATAATTACGACCTCGAGAATGGGTCCATAAAATTTTGGGATGAAATTCGGCGATTTTACCCACCTAAAAATGTTCCGAGTTTCATTTTCACATTTTACGGACTCATTTTTTTATTTCAATCAATTTTTTACCAAATTGAAACCGACAAATCATGGAGAAATTTTGTGAATAGTATAATGCATTCCTAGTAAAAGATTTCAAGTATATCAATATTTTAAAATAAATATTTAGGTATAAAAATTAAAGTAGTAAAATCCCCAATCATTTTGATACAGAAAATTGTCGAGCAGTTGTGAACAATTATTTTAAGTACTATCTAGTGTGATCGTTAAATATATAGAAAAAATGTTCGCATTATTATGGTACAAGATCTTGTACATGGGTTTATACAAGGTTGAGACAAAAATCGTGAAATTTACCGAGCTACAAATTTATTGAATCTACACTCTCTATACTGTGACCGTCATTTTCAAATTATCTTTTAATAAATTGAAATTGAAAAATTCTAGAGACAAGTTGTGAACAGTATAATGCATCCCAAATAAAAGATTTCAAGCATATTAACATTTAAAAAAAATATTTAGGTACAAAAATTGAAGAAGTAAAATCCTCAAACATTTCGAATCAGAAAATTGTCGAGCGGTTAACAATTATTTTTATCAACGGGAAAGAGGCTTAAGGGGATAAAAACGTTTGCGGAAATGTGTGATTTTACCTCGAACATTAATATAAACATAAATGCGAAACTCACAACTCCATAAGATTGAACGTTTCTACAAATTCGATCCCCAAAAATGTCCGAAAGAACGAGATTTGCACACTGGAGTACCCCCTTAAGGTAATTCTTGCGAATAGTGGTCACTTCGCATAAGTTTCAGAGAAATAAGAGGGAATTAATTGCAAACACTTCTCGATGGTATAAAAATCTGAAAAAAATTAAACATATTAAAGGTGCTGAAAAGATTAATTTTTCATAATAATAATTCCAAGATGTTATTAACAAATTGATGAAAAATAAAATTGTTCAACAAATCTACCGGAAACCTAACTTTTTCTTTTAATGAAAATGATTCGTTCATTTTTCTGAATACGTATACATTTTTTCAGATTTTTAAATTCACTTTGAATTTTGTGACTTTCTACAAGGTTTTCCCATATAAAAAAAAAAGTGCAAACTGAATTTAAAAATCTGAAAAAATTCATACGTATTCAGAAAAGTGAACAAATTACTTTCATTTAAAAAAAAAAGTTTGGTTTCCGGAAGATTTGGTGAACAATTTTATTTTTCTTCAATTAGTTAATAATATTTTGGAATTATTATTATGCGAAATTAATAATTTCAGCACCTTCAATGTGCTTGATTTTGTTCACCTTTTTATATCATCCAGAAGTGTTTGCAATTCCCGCTTATTTCTCTGAAATTTATGCGAAACGAACACCATTCGCAAGGACTACCTTAAGCTACACAAGTACGTCGAAGCCTCTCAGCGTTATCTTGTACTAGTATCGAAGTCGAAGCAACGGCCAAACGTTGTGCCGAGTTTACGGTACTCGGCTGGAAGTCGTACGGGGTAGAAAATCGTAGTAAAGCCGAGCAAGGCTGACCGGCGCGTTCGAGTATACATACTGGCGCGTGGTCCCACGCGCGCCTCGTGCACGATCTTCATTTTTCTCATTGCGCAAATGGCAACGAATGCCGAAGGAATCTCGGCCGCTCGTATGTCGTTCGGTTAATCGAAGTTTATCGCGACTTCGAAGTTTGCTGACTGCAATGTTAAAACCGCACGGCTAAGCGATACGATTGCTTCCCCGATATATCGACTAACCAAGAACGAGAAGGGCGTATATCACACAATTTTATACGTTAAATCGTGTGGGATACGCCCATATAATTCTCAGCAATCGATATCTACCTCGGCAACTCGATTGTCGAGCGCAAACTTCATCGACGCGCAGACGATAATTTTCTCCGTCGGTTGGCCTATACGAATGTAGTCTCAAACGATTAAGGATGCATCGCACATACATTCCCAACCAAAAGTTTAATTCGATCAAGATTTCAGTACTTCGCGATATGCCAAAAATCTGAAAAAAGAATCAGCCGTATTAATGAAGCCCTTCCATTTTGCATAATAATAATGCTAAAAAGTTATTAACAAATTATTTTAAAAATCACTTGTTAAGAAAGATCAGAAAACCCTTTGTTTTCTCATTTTAAACGATTTCCTTGATTTTTTAGAATTCATATGAATTTTATCAGAATTTCCTTACATTTCCATTTTTTTTTTTTTTTTTTTTTTACTTTGGAAAATCGATGTGGAGACACGAATGTCGGATATGTTTCTGTATCACGATTCCACAGCAGACACAAAAAGTATCGAGACGATTGCGCGAAAAGTTTCGTAGTTATGGCGTTAAAAAAAAATTAAAAACGGAAAATTCATAAATGTAAGAAAATTCTGAAAAAATCCATGTGGCTTCTTAGAAAATAAATGAAGTCATTTGAAAAGAGAAAAAAAGCTTTACTAATTATTTGTTGAAGAATTTTTTTTAACAGTTTGTTCATAACTTTTTGACATCATTATTATGCAAAATTAATGTTCATAGCACTTTTAATACAGTTCATTTTTTTCAAATTTTTATACCATTAGCAAGTGTTAACATGCTCACTGAATTTCACTGTTGGCTGAGAATGTACGTGTAATGCATTCTTAAGGTGATGTGAAACCTCCATCCTTTCGCTCGACGATAAAACAAAAACGGTAATCAATTTTTTTTTTGTTCAAGAGTACCAATCTTTTCTGTGGAAAATGAAATTATTACCGTCCGCTTGACTATTAAATGAAGACGCTAATAATTTACGTTTGGCCGAAAATATTTAAAACACGTGAAAAACAAATCTGTTACAGTTTTCTTTACCGACTGAGTAAGTTTCACATCGCCCAAACAGTTAATCGGCAGGTTTCCGTCGGGTCGTTTCTCTAAAGGAGAAGATACAGCTTTCGAAGCTTTGCAATCTCTCTCGGATTTTACCTTGCAGCATCGAACGGTAGGCGGTGTCGGTGATTGCGAAGACGTGCGGCGGTACTTCGTGCCTCTTGATGCCCTTATACCTCTCCATTATCTTTTCTGTGTATATCGGCAGCCTCTTGTACGGATTAACGACGACGCAGAAGAGCCCCGAGTAAGTCTGCAAAACGAAATCACATCGAAATTTAATTGTAACCTCTAACAAGTAATAAAAAGAAGTAAGGATTGAAAAAAAAAATAATAAAAAATCGTCAGAAAAATCAAATAAATTGTTACACAGACGGTATCGGGGACCGACCCGATCCGCATTCGTTCTATCGCGGAGACGTGAAGTCACCGCCTCGCGGCACAATAAATTTGCATCTTTCCTAAAGCAGAATACGCCTCACCGAGCCGCATTATATTTTGCCCATCGAGACGATTAATCAATCGCAATATAATTTATGTATCGCTCTCGCGTTAATAAAACAAAAACGAAAAAAAAAGAAAAAAATCGCCAACATTGATACAAACAAGTGTGTGAAAGTCGAATGTTTACGATGAGGTATGAGTAATCGTTTTACGGAGTTACAGAAGATTTTTTTCTCTGCCCACGTAGTTCAGCTGTGGGCAATCCTTCGCGTTTAAAACTCCCTCTCTCATTATTGCCAACATCGGCCGAGACGAGGCTCGAGTCCCGGACCAGTCACCGGGGCGCCGGAGTTAAATGCATGGAAGGCATTCGTAAAATTTTATGGGTGCATAATCCAACTCTAACGACGACGACGACGACGACACTGCTGTGTGTCTATCGTGTGCGATACAGG
Source organism: Ichneumon xanthorius (assembly GCA_917499995.1). Taxonomy (NCBI): domain Eukaryota; kingdom Metazoa; phylum Arthropoda; class Insecta; order Hymenoptera; family Ichneumonidae; genus Ichneumon; species Ichneumon xanthorius. The sequence goes on from OU824207.1 coordinate 17,340,667, forward strand.
CGAATCCGTTGCCAACTCCTCGTCGTTATAGTGGAATGTCAGATCGGGGTGACGTCACGCATGGACATGCGTGCGTACTAGAGTGAACACGGGATGGAGGGAATGAGAAAAGGGAGAGGCTCGATACGTCCTCCTACTCATTGCGAACACGTTTATGTGTATCCGTCGGGACGACGAGCCTCTTTTATCTCTCGCTGGCTCCACGGTATAAACTGTCTCATCCGCAGTCCCTCGCGACTCTCTCCGCGGTCTTCCTCCGTTACGCACATCGGCTTTTCCCGGTCTCTGGACACGAAGCGAATCTGCATATGGAACCCGAGGCAGCGGAGAGAGAAAGTTCAACTTGAAGCCGCCCGTAGACTCCGACGAATTCGAAGCTGTGGATGAAAAAAGAAAAACGAGATGAGGTGGAGAGTTTTTTTTATTATTGCCGTGGCACGAATATCATCGTTCTCATTTGGATTCGAGGCATGAATGGAAACCTCCGGCGCTAACAGGTAGATTGAACGACGGCGAAAAATAGACTTCGAAGCCTTTCCGTTAAAATTGCATATTTTTAAAGTCTCATTAAATTTTTTTTTTAATTCATCCCGAGTTAAAAAATGTTAACTCTTTTGTTATTTGAATTTAATTTTTTTTATTCATCCAGACTTAGAGAATACACGTGCAGAAATGTTCCACCTCCAATTTTAATTCTTACGTCGATCGACCGCTGTCGGACACTAGTATAGAAAACACAATTGCCATGAGCGACTCTCATACCCGACTCCAGTTTCTTTTTCTTCGTTATTTTATTTCTTGCATCTCTCGTTTGCGATCCAACGAGGACCAGACATTGCAAAGAAATAAAAAATAAGAGAGAAAAAAAACTTGGAGAAAGAAGAAAAAGTCTGTGAAGAGAGAATGAAAGTGCGGTGCCTTTTAAAAGTGCGAGTGAACTTGCAAGTTTTTTTTAGTCCACCCCCTGGCAGACGGAATCGACCGGTCATCTCTAAAAAGCTCCACCAGTCGCTCCCGACTCCGCCATGCAGCGTCACAATGCTGCCATGAGATGCTCATTTTTTGTTTCTCTATATTTTCAGTGACGCTGTTTTATGTCGCTCAACAAGTAGCCGGAGATCTTCGTTACACAGAGCCGCGCTGATGAGAGTGGCCTGGCATGTCACGGTTAGAGCCGTAGGAAGCGGCGTTCAAAGGCCAATATCCGTAAATGGATTTATCATCGCTCCGAAGTTCAATTAATTAGAGAGAAGAGACTCGTGGCTCGCCGGCATTGATTTGCACGCATTCCGGCCCAGTGCCTCGTATGTGCAACGGAATACAAGGAGATCATCGAAGATCTCGAGGCGGGCGACTCTCCGCATACTGCTTTTATTACCCAGAAAAATACATGTATAGAGATCATCGTCGCTGCGTCGTTATTCCGAGCGAACGATTGAATGAAAAAAAAAAAAAATTATATTCGCTGAGACGCGAGTGTCTTCCCTGCTATCGAACTCGGACTCGCGAATAGAATAATCGATACAATTCATGCTTCTCGTCCGACAATTACTGCTTCTCGATATCTCGACTTAGTAACTTCAATATCACTATTTAATTAAATATAATGATTAATGGGGAAATGATATTATGAAGAGATCTGTCGGGTTCCGCACATCCGATAACAATCAGATTACGCCGGGTTACGTTCTACCTTTGCGGTTACTCGTACTTTTATATTTTCTATTATACCCTGTCTCCGCCAATGTCAATAGCGCCAATATCAATCGCGCAAATATCAATCGCGCAAATATCAATCGCGCCAATATCAATCGCGCCGTTATCAATGGCGCCAATATCAATGGCGCCAATATCAATGGCGTCAATATCAATGGACCAGTATCAATCGAGCCAATATCAATGGACCAGTATCAATCGAGCCAATATCAATGGGTCAGTATCAATCGCGCCAATATCAATGGCGCCAATATCAATGGCACCAATATTAATGGCGCCAATATCGATGGCACCAATATCAATGGCGCCAATATCGATGGCGCCAATGTCCATGTCGCCAATATCAATGGGGCCAATATCAATGGCGCCGATATCAATGGCGCCAATATCAATGGCGCCAATGTAAATAGCGCCAATGTAAATGGCGCCGATATCAATGGCGCCAATATCAATGGCGCCAATATCAATAGCGCCAATGTAAATGGCGCCAATATCAATGGCGCCGATAGCAATGGCGCCAATATCAATAACGCCGATATTAAAAGCTGTAGAAGCAATAGCAGCACTAGCAATAGTATTGAGGTGCTTGACATTTGTCATCGGGAGAAATTGAACTCCACGTAATCTTGGTGAAATTCGAGTGAAAAAAAAGAAATAAAAAAAGTGTGATGATACACGTTGAGGTTGAAGAAAGGAGTCACGGATAGAGAATGTCTTTCGATAAGTCATGGGAGGAAGACCGTTGGAATTTCTTGGGAGATACGTGTACGGTGAATCCCTCACGCATCGGTGAGCTTATACGATCGTGGCGTGAGGTCGTTACTAAAGAACGTCACAGAGCAATGCGCGCGCGCGCTGCCCGCTTCCCGCTTCCGCGGCTCGCTCTCGCTAGCTTCCTACAAAACGTGATTCATCGGTCTGCCCCTGCTTATTACTTTCCCCCAGGTGAGACGTTCCTCGGGTATTCGTCATTCACGGGAACGAAACTTTTAGGTCGCTCCCCCCACCTTCCTCCCCCACCCGAGAAAACTACCGACCAGATAATTGCTGACGTATCACGTATTTTTATCGCCCGACAGAGCATCTTTGCACAATTCCTATATTCAAGAACCAACAGTAAATTCCCATCCCAGCTTGGAAATATTCACTGTGCGAGGCTTGGTCGCAAAGTTATCGGCCCTACTTTTGGCTGACTCATAGAGGGAGATTTGTTTTCGTGAAAAGATTAAAAATAAATTGTTTTCGCGATTTACATGTAAACGTATTCGAAATATTCCAAAACTTGGAAAACTCACATGCACAAAAAATGTCCGTTGAACATAAATCGAGCAACGACCGAAAATGTTTGGCATTGAGTTTGGCAAGGGTCCATAAAACGGTTTAAATTTTATTAAATTTTTCTACTTTTCCCCTTCGAACAACCGTTCTAAAGGCTTTAAAAAGCTAAGCAATCGTTTTTTCTTTTTTTAGAACTTTTTGTAGCTTCCCCAAAGAGCAATTTTTTTGAATAAAATAATAAAGAAAATAAACAGACGTCTATCTAAAAATTAAAGATCGAGGCTCTGTTCGCAAAAGCATCGGAACGAATAAAAAAATTATATTGATTTCTTGCAAATATAATTGCAAATACGTTTTAACACAATCAGCTGAAAAAACCTTATACAAAATATGACGCTGAAGATACCTGCATGACATCAAATTTTATCTTTGGTAACTCTTTATCAATGCACGGCTTTAGGAATAAAAAGAAATTGTTCACTTGTAGAATCTTATTCTCCAAGTGAACTTCGCCGAGCAAACTTTGTGCGATGTAAAATGCAGCCGTTATAACTTCATGAAATTTAATCTTATGCAGATATGTTCACGGTCATTGAAAAATCATTCCTGAGAAAGGTTCGATATTTTTTTCCTCCGAAATAAAAATTATAATGTATTTTTTTTCTTTAAACCGATAGGACTGCTCGCCCTTAATAAGTATGATAAATGTAAGTTAACTGCGTGTGTAAATTTTTTTTGCACATAATCGATACCGTTACGCAGAAGGTCATTGACGTCATTGGGTTAATTCCAGGACTCGCCGGAAGTCTTATAAATTCGAGAAACCTTTTTTTGTCATCATTCGCTTCCACGAATTTTTCATTCTCTCAAATCCTATAGAGTTACTATTATTTTTATTTTTCATTATTTATTTTTTTAATGCCCATCCTCAGTTTTTAAATGCCTGAAAAATCGAACTACAACTCCTTCTCTAAAAAAAGCATCTTCCATAAATGTTTAGCTTCCCGAAAGAGCAAATTTTGCGAATAAAATAACAAAGAAAATAATACTTTAATTCTTCAATAAACAGACGTTTTTTGCAGAATTAAAGAATCGAGGCTTTGTTCACAAGGGCGTTGGAGGCAATTTTTTTCGATGCACAGGATCATCTCGAAGGCGTCGAGACACCATACATGCATATATAAATATATATATACCGGTAAGGTACCTACAAATGGCCGCTGTGCCGGATTGTTTTGCTCGATTTTTTTTTCGACTGGCACGAGTTGCGTCCGAAGGTCCCCGAAACCGGTCCCCCCCCCCGAAGTCCCGGGTGTCGTCGAACTCCGATCGGCATTCCTGCCTAGCTTACGTATCGCCCGACCGTCCTCCGACTCTCACGGGCAATATACGGGGAAAAAGTACCTCGTGATTATTATTCCTTTTTTTTTCAAAAAAATGTTAACCGATGCATTACAAAGAGAAATTATCCTATCGTACAGAGTATTGTTTACGCTCAGCATAAAAATTCATAGAACGAGATAAAGCTTCGTTACAGTGTACAAGAAGATTCGACACACGCATTGTAACGAGCCGGCCGATAATCGGAGTCGGTGAAATCATAGGCCTTAAGGACAATCGCGTGTCCTATTGAGACACGATACGTTCGATCGATCAGAATCCGATGCGATCGTTCGCCGAAGAGAATCAGTGAGAATCGATTAGAGAACAAGAGCGTGGGTGGAAGCGGGACAAGCGCTCGATCGCTATAAACGGATAGTCCGTCGAGATACAGCGGCATTATTAAGCAATTCGATAAATTATAGTTAATGGTATTATGAGACAGATTAATTAAGTAAGGTTTCAACGGGACTATGTATGCTGTAGAAATAATTCAGTAAACTCAAACATCGTGGCCAATGAAAACAGTGAAAAATGTTTCCTGACCTTTCCCAGACTAAAATTCAAAATAATAATACTAATAAGTGTAGCGAATTAATGGAACTTCGATATTATTACAAATTTATAAATTTACAAATTTACAAATTTACAAATTTACAAATTTACAAATTTACAAATTTACAAATTTACAAATTTACAAATTTACAAATTTATAAATTTACAAATTTACAAATTTTTCCGATATAAATATAATTCGATTTCCAACTATTTCCTTCAACTCAATGAGAATTTCTATCACGTGCACAAAAATTATTCTTTGAATATCGCTTCTTCTTGGAGAAAGTCTTGTTTCTTTTCTCGTTCCGTTAAGTCCCTGATTTCCCAGACCAACAAAAAGATGTCTCTGACTGTCCCCCTATTACCCTGAAAATAAAAAAAAAATTGTCTAACATTTCCAGGCTTCCGAAGTTTTCCCTAACCAGCAGCCACCAGTCATATAAAAAGAAAATGAAAAAATGACAAAAAAAACGTAGGAGCAGTCACCGCGAGGGCGGTAGACTCTGCGTGCCGATCGATTTAACAACGAATCTCATAAAATCCGACCTAATTCCGAGTTAAAGGGGAACAACACGAGGTTCGTCGAGTTCTCGACACGCGACCGGATGAAGCCGGAGTGCCATCGGGCATGGCGGTCAGGGTAGTCAGGAAAAAAGAGATTTCGACACGCGGCAATATTTCCCTTGATATTTACATTTTCTTTTTTATTTTCACTTAAATTTTTTATTTTTCGTAATCTCGTCAACACGTCAAACGGGCTATATGGGCTGACCATAGATGGTATAGCTGGCCGAGTCCTCGGATGGCGCTTCCACCGATCCGATCTTTCGTTATATTTGCCTTTCGCGGTTGCATATGTGTTTTATATACAAGCCGAACGTGTGGAGTGAGTGGATAGTGTATACGCGATGCCGACATCGAGCCAAAGCGGGTTAAGGACACTGGTCTTTATAAGGACTCGTCTTTGCCTCGTGCCAGCTCAACCCTCTGCACCTCCGTCCATAAGCACTCGATCGTTTACACTTCATACCGTGCCCGAGATATATCGAAAGTCCACGATTCAAGCGCTCCTCGGAGCGCCGAGCACGGAGATGCTCGATCAATGCTGTCTATGTTTTTTTTTATTGAATTATTTTTTTCTTCATTTAAGCCGATCAACCGACGAGCCTCGAGACATCGATTAATTTGTTGCCCCGAGAATCTGGCTCACACGATTGGTATACAAGGTGACGACGGAATGACCTCAGCGACGGAGAGCAGCTACGGGCAAACGAATGCAGTTAATCGTACCAAAGGGACAATCACCGATTTCACGAAGAAAAAAAAAGTGCATATTATTTTTTATTTCGGTGGAAAAAAAAATCGTGAACAAAATCTCCGCGATCGATTATTTGTAACAGTGATTCGTTAAAGAATTGCAGGAGTTTTGTGATTTTTTTCAAATAGGTGATATAGAAAAATAATGTCGAGAAAACATTGAGCTCACTTGACAATTTTTGTATATTTGGGCCTTGCATTCTTTTTTTTATCGGAATAGCGGTCAAATAAATCGGCAGTGATGAATTTTTAATATTTTAATTTGCCACCGAAAAATAGTATATTATGCCACAAGGGAGGAAAGTGCGTGTTTTCACCGAGTGTAAAGTTTGATGCCCGAGCGAAGCGGGGGCACAAATTCACACGAGGTGAAAATGCACTTCCTCCCTTGTGCCACATGATATTTTTTTCCGACTTCGTTAAAATAACCACATTTCTTGCGTCGCAAAATCGTCATATTCGCCAATGACCATTTCTGCCCGGGGAGTAATAGAGCTTCCAGAGGGAGTCAATAATAGGCCATTTTCCGCCCGTATTACACGCAAGAAATATGGCTATTTTAGCGAAGTCGGGAAAAAATAGTACATTACTCCACGAGGGCGAAAAACGTTTTTCTAACGAGTGCTGTAATCAGACGAATTAGAAAAAGTGTTTCGCACGAGGGATGTACGAAATTTTTCATCACAAGGTGCGAAAATGGCGGTCATTTCCGCACCGAGTGATGAAAAAAATTATATGCGTTTTTGGTATGAAATCAATAGGACAAATCATAATAATCATAATAATCATAATAATCATAATTATATATAATAATTATGTACAATAAAGTTAATAAGTTTTCGTGACCCCTATATATTTTTTTGCATTTTCGTGTACCGTCCGACTGGGGAACCACGAATATGAGTGCCAGACCGTTGCCAAATGTACCAATCCGAAAATATTTGCCCTCAAAGTTGGAAAAAAAATTTAGTTTTTCGCCTCTCCAGACAAATTGCTCGCGATATGTCAATTTTGGCACTCGTGTGTGTGCGAGTACACGCGAGCACACTATTGGATGCATTTTTTTCCCGCATGTGCTCCAAAATTTTGTTTTTTCGCCATTTATGTGTTTCTTTCAACTTCGGCAACACCCTGTATTTCGTGATTCCGAGCGAAATACGGGTCAAATCTGGCAATTTTTTGCACTCTCGAGTTGCGTCCGGCTGGAGAACGACGAATATGAGCGCTGAACCGCTGCCGAATGCCTTAATTCGAAAATATTCGCTCTCGAAGCTGAAAAAATGTCCGGCGACATTTTACTTTTTGGCGTGTCAGGGCGAATTACTCGCGAAATATGTCCATGTGTTCACGCGTGTGTATGCGTCTACACACGTGCAACCTATTGGATGTATTTTTTTACCTCATATGCTGTAAAAAAATTTTTTTACGTTAATTATGTGCTTTTTCCAACTTCGGTGAACCCCTGTATTTCGTAATTCTGGGAGAAATACGGGTCAAATCTGGCAATTTTTTGCACTCTCGAGTTGCGTCCGCGAGGGGAACGACGAATATGGGCGCTGAACCGTTGCCGAATGTTTTAATTCGAAAATATTCGCTCTCGAAGTTGAAAAAATGTCCGGCGACATTTTACTTTTTGGCGTCTCAAGGCGAATTACGTGTGAAATATGTCCATGTGTTCACCCGTGTGTATGCGACTACACACGAGCAAGCTATTGCATGTATTTTTTTACCTTAATATGCATCGAAAATTGAATAATTACGGTTTTTATGTGTATTTTTAAATTTTGTATTTTTTTTGTGTCCCATCTGTACGATATTTTGGCACACCCCACTTCCCCAGGATTGTTGATGATTGCCACGTTATAATAAATTTTTAGTCCAGGTATAAATATATATTTTTTAAAATTAATTTCACATTGCTTTCCCCTCTTTTTTTAAAGCGGGAGCCGAAATTTATCGACAAATTAATGTGTTTATTCGATTTATTTAATTTACAAAAATAAAGGCAATTTCGTTGTTTGTTCGCTCATAAAGCAAGGTTTGTTTTTATGTCAAAGCGTGTTGTCGAGATAAAAAGAGGAAGCAATGGGAAATTTTTAACTTCCACTTAAAAAAAAATTATTTTTTAATAACGTCCAATACAAAAAAAAATTGATTCAACAATTAATTTGATGTGATGTTGACACCCGGCAACCGCATTACAAGCTGTAATCGAAAAACGATAGATATAATGTATATCTCGAGGACAATACTTCGGACCGTTTCAAATTCACGCGGAGTAGTATATTCATCGTTTAAGGATGCATCACACATACATTCCCAATCAAAAGTTTAATTCGATCAAAATTTTAGTACTTCCCGACATGCCAAAAATCTGAAAAAAAATCGGCCGTACTATGTCAAGACTTTTGATTTGGCATAATAATAATAATGCCAAAAGTTATTAACAAATGATTAGAAAAATAAATAGTTTTAAAAAAATTTGACAACTTTCGATTTTTTCATTTTAAATGAATTCCTTGATTTTTTAGAATTTATATGAATGTTTTCAGAATTTTCTAACATTTCAATTTTTGTTTTTTTTTTATTTTTTATTTTTGACAAATCGATATAGCGTCACGAATTTCGGACATTATGTTTCCGTATCTCGATTATATAGTACACACAAAAAGTTTCGAGGCCATTGCGCCAACCATTCGGTAGTTATGGCCTTAAAAAAATTTCAAAAATGTTAGAAATAAAAAAAAATTCACGTGGTTTCTAGAAAATTAATGAATTCATTAAAAGAGCGAAAAAAGGTTTACCGATTATTTTTTGAATGATTTTTTTAGCAATTTGTTAATAACTTTTTGACATTATTATTAAGCAAAATAATTAATGTTGTTGGCACTATTAATACAGTTGATTTTTTTTTTTAGAATTTTATACCATTAGGAAGTGATCAAATGTTCATTGAATCTCACTTTTGGCTGAAAATGTACGTGTGAAGCATCCTGGGACGGTAGCTGATCGCCTTATTCCAATTCGTCTTTGTGTCAAATCGCCTCCTCAGTTCAACTCTATCCCAAATCGCGCAATGTCCAGTTCGCCTCGATCTCATGTCGCTACGACGAGCTCGAGACAAATTTTGGAAAGTCGGCGAGTTGAACAGAGTCCGATTCGGGTCTCGTGCAGTTCGGGTCGTGTTCAAATCGCCTCGATCTCAATCGTACCAGCCCTTACGCCCGATGGTTAAGCCGGATTGCGGTCGGTTACCTGCGTCTGTGTCAAATCGCCTCGGTCTCACCTCGCATCACTCCCAACTCGCGTTAAGGCTCATAGCGCGATTCGGTAACACTGTTTGAGCTCGGCTCAGATCGCGTCATGTTCAAATCGCCTCATTCCCAACTCGCAGCACATGCAGCTCGAACCGATTTCAGTGATGCTCAATGCTGCTGATTTCATACAAGATCCATCGCACGCGCTCAAAAAACAAACTGCTCTAAATGGTCCAATACTATCGCAGACATCATTACATCGACAGTGAATCGCGATTGCATACGAAGGAAAGTCAGTATACTTATTTATTGTTAATATTTTTATGTTATTCGTATTCTTTATTTGTAAAGCATAAGGGGCAATTGTACATCACAGTTTATCGGTTCCATCCAGATATTTGTCACTAGCAATGTTCAACCTAATAATAATTGAAAAATAATTAATAATTTATATATATATATATATATATTATTATATATATATATATAATTATTAATTATTTTTTAATTATTATTAGGTTGAACATAGCTGGTGACAAATATATGGATGGAACCGATGAACTGTGATGTACAATTGCCCCATATACTTCACAAATAAAGAATATTAATAACATAAAAATATTAACAATAAATATTTACTTATCTTCCTTCGTATGCAATCGCAATTCACTGTCGATGTAATGATGTCTGCGATAGTATTGGACCATTTAGAGCAGTTTGTTTTTTGAGCGCGTGCGATGGATCTTGTATGAAATCAGCAGCATTGAGCATCACTGAAATCGGTTCGAGCTGCATGTGCTGCGAGTTGGGAATGAGGCGATTTGAACATGACGCGATCTGAGCCGAGCTCAAACAGTGTTACCGAATCGCGCTATGAGCCTTAACGCGAGTTGGGAGTGATGCGAGGTGAGACCAAGGCGATTTGACACAGACGCAGGTAACCGACCGCAATCCGGCTTAACCATCGGGCATAAGGGCTGGTACGATTGAGATCGAGGCGATTTGAACACGACCCGAACTGCAAGAGACCCGAATCGGACTCTGTTCAACTTGCCGACTTTCCAAAATTTGTCTCGAGCTCGTCGTAGCGACATGAGATCGAGGCGAACTGGACATTGCGCGATTTGGGATAGAGTTGAACTGAGGAGGCGATTTGACACAAAGGCGAATTGGAATAAGGCGATCAGCTACCGTCCCAAGCATCCTTAACCAGCTCTTATTCGTTTATTCTGCAGATCTTTCCGTGTTTTTGATTCTCTTCTCTCTTTTACAAAGCAAAACTTATTGTTCAATAAGCTTTGCTTTCAATATCTCGTACGAAGTAGGGCATGTCCTGTTGCGTAAAAATAATTTCTTTTCCGGCGGATATACATTCGGCGAACATGCATGTAAAAAATACCAGGATAGTGTAGTTAGGTCGTGATTAATACTTGGATGTACCATGGGGAGTTACATCCGAGGATAGTTAATATAAATATTTTGTCGAATCAATAAAAGAAGTAACATAATAAATGTTCCGAGTGGACATATGTAGGAGACGGAGGACATTCCGATGGAGATATAAACGTCTCCATTTGTTTCCTCAGTATGGAGGATTTAGATGGAACCAATAATTAAATTAAATTAAACTAAAGTAACCTAGCGTTCGGGCGCAAAGCGCCCGATCGCTAGTAATCATAATAATCATAATAATCATAATAATCATAATAATCATAATAATCATAATAATCATAATAATCATAATAATCATAATAATCATAATAATCATAATAATCATAATAATCATAATCATAACAATCATAATAATCATAATAATCACAACAATCATAATAATCATTATAAAGTTAATCACCCGTGTGGAATTTTCTATGCGTAATCATTAGTGATCACGATAATTTCCGAAGGAAGGGCATTGACGTCATTGGTTTAATTCCGGGACTCGCCGGAAGTCTTATGAATTCGAGAAACCCTTTTTTGTTGTCGTCATTCGCTTCCACGAATTTCTCATACTCTCTTTGCTGCTCATCATCCCGTCCTCATCGAAAGGGAGTTTCGGGAAGGCTCTCGGGGATTGAAGAGCTGCTCGAGGGCGACTGTGGGTGTACACGTGAAACGAAGATTCGTTACAATAATCGATTGTACGGCAGCGGAGGTTCATCGTTCGACAAGATTCGCCAGAATGGCATTACGAGGCTTACAACGGCTTACGAGGCGGAGAGAAATAAAAACATAGGTTCCTGTGCGAGGAAGCAAAAACTGTAAAAAGCGAGAATCCGAGAGAGCCGTTACCCGCGCGATAACTGCTGGACGATAAAGGAAGATAGAGCTGAGGATAGCGACAGCTTGCGGGCGAGTTGCGAGAACGATTTTGTGGACCCGCAGCGTAACGTGCGCGCACCTGCCCCGGCACCGGGCCTCGGCGGCGACTACGAGAGGGAAACAAACGTTACGACAGTCAAACAAAGGAACCTACTCATTACACGAGCTAAACTTTTCAGGCTAGTCAAAACATCGAAAATCGATCGAATAATTTGTGACTATTTTATTAGTTACATGTTTATTATTTTATTAGTTAAATGTTTATTATTTTATTAGTTAAATGTTTATTATTTTATTAGTTAAATGTTTATTATTTTATTAGTTAATTGCTTATTATTTTATTAGTTAATTGCTTATTATTTTATTAATTAATTATCTGTTATAATTTTATTATTCTTAGTCTTCCTTTATCCACACTCGGCAAAGTTAGTCCTCGGCGCACACCGGAATCGTTGTGAATCCAAAAGATCGCACAGTCAAATTAGTGCGCTGATTCGATTTGAATCACATAACAAGTAGTTGTTTTTATTTTTCAAATCTAACCGTGCTACCTCAGCGTTGTATATATTTATTACAAACAATTCCTCAATTTTTTTTCTCAAATATTTTTTTTCTCCACATACGCGATTGGGGTCAGGTTGACCCCATGCGCATTCAATTCGCTACGGAGGTGTGCACACCAATGCCTCTTGGATATCCAAGTACGACGTTCATTGCATCGTTTCTTAATTTTCTTCCGACCGAAATAATATTTTATAAAGATATTATAATTTCTTCAAAGCTTTCGTACTTCGAGTCGATTTTAGTGCATTATCATTGCTGTCTGTTTTATCGGCTGCCTCGACGATAATATATTTCTGAAGAGTGTCCAGATAGGGACCGAAACGTAAACAGTTATTTTCGTCCGCTACTCGAAAACTTCTTGGCCGTTCCATTGGCGCAACTTCTTCGCACATAGTGCAATTTCTCTATCAATGAAACCATTCGTCGGGGAGCAAACATTCCCATCCGCAAATCGTGCCAGAGCTCGAAGAGTCAATTTCCACAAACGGTTGACGAACTACCCGTAAAATGGGTAAAAATAAAAAATAAAAACTCAGAATAACGAACGAAATATTCGCTCGAGCTCGAGCCACCGAGGCCCGACGAATCTACGACCACAGGTAGAAACAATTTTTTTTCACCGCTCCTTTTATTTCCTCCGCTCCGAGGATCGTTCACAGACATAAAGAGAAGAATAAAGAACGGCGTTGGGTAAGGAAAGGAAAAAAAATCAACGAAACAGAGGAACGGATTTGAGGAGAAAAAAAAAAGTAAAAGAAGTAAAGAAAAATGAAAGAGAAGCGAAGAGAGGAGTCTCTCGGCGTTCTCTCTTTCTCTCCCGGCGGCGAGAGACCGGCGCGTATGACATCAGCCTCGAGCGTCCCCGGACAAGGCTTGCCGGTTGACACACATGGCTGGTCCTCGACTTCGTGGTAAACGGCCTTCGTCTCCGTGTGTATACGGGTTCTCTCTTCCTCCCGCCGTACTAAAAAAAAGCCCCCACCTGAGGAACCCGTGCATGGTTCTTCTTGGGCCGAGTCGACTCGACCGCTCGATAGAGCGAAAGAGAGTACGAGCGAATCGGTATTACATACATTACGCCAAGCGAAAGCATAAAGGCAGACGCGGTTGATGCTTCGGCGTCTCCTTTCCACGTGTGAGTCGAGTGTATCCTGTTTATGTGTGTTTATCACGTGCTGGTATGCGGTACACTCTCGGGTGTACGAGAGCAGCGTGATGTCATGTTAGGCCGGCTCACCGGCTCTCGCGGTTAACGGAGGAAAGGCCAGCCTCTCTCAGCGCCTCCCAGTAGTTCCCCGTCCCGCCCGAGAGAGGGAGGGCGAGTAACAGCAGTTGCCAATACGAAAACGCTCTTTGGCACGGGTTTCGTCCGAGCCGCCCGGTATAAGCCGGCGGAGAGAACCGTAGGGTCTCCACCTCGTAACCCGTGCACTTTAAACTAATTTCATCGCGACCCACGTTGGGCCTGTAAGTTAAGTCAACCGGCTCGATAGTCGAGCCGGGATGATTTGGTAAAAGTGGTGGAGTATTATGGCCCGGTCTGTACCACGGAAAAAATATTAATGGTAATTGGGATATACTAGAAAAAAAAATACTGTGTATTCCAGCAATTTTAATATTTCGTGTAATGCGAGCGGGGAGACCTGCTGGGTTTGGATGAGGGAATATTTAGGAAATTATCCTGTGAATTTTTTCAAAGCCTACTTTTCAAAGTGCATACTTGGAACGTATTTTTTTCTCCTAAAAAATATTTTTTTAGTCATTTTTTTTCTCACAAATTCAAAGATAAAATTTCCTGTTTTTGGGGCCTCAGGAATTATTGATCCACCTCGTAACGCATGCAGGCTTGTGAGTTGGGGCGAAGTGAAACACGTTCTCTGTCGCTCTCTCTCGCTCCACCGTAATACCAATGCCGCTATCTCTCTCACACTCCTGGCTCCGTCACGTGACTTTCACTTCACCTTAAGTCAATCGGCTCGATATGCGAGATGTTTTGGTTAAAAGTGGTGAGTGTTATCGCCCGGTCCGCTCGTGGAAAAAAATTTCAATAGCGATTGTGATATACAAGAAAAAAATACTGTGTATTTCAGCAATTTTTATGTTTTGTGAAATGCCAGGAGGAATGTCTGCCTGGCCGGATGAAGAAATGTTAATGAAATGATCGTCAACATTTTTTCAAATTCTCGTGCATACTTGGAAGGTATTTTTTTTTTCTCTTAAAAAAATGTTTTTTTTATATTTTTTTCACAAGTTCACAGATAAAAATTCCTATTTTTAGGGCTTAGGAATTATTGATCCACCTCATAAGGCGTGCACTTGGACCTGTAAGTTAAGTCAACCGCTCGATATCCGGGATGATTCGGAAAGAAGTGAGCATTATGGCCCGGTCCGTGCACGGAAAAAAGATTAATAGCAATTGCGATTCACGAGAAAAAAAAACGGTGTTTTCCAGCAATGTTTATATTTCATGTTATGCCAGCGACGAGGTCTCTCGGGCTTGGATGAGGGAATATTAATGAAATGATCCTGGACAAATTTTCAAATCCTCGTGCATACTTAAAACATATTTTTTGTTTCTCTTAAACTATTTCGTGGTTTGTTCGGTACATTTTTTTTATTCACATATTCAAAGTTAAAGATTCCTATTTTTTCATTAAGCGACGCATCAGTCATGGCGCTTCAGGAATTATTGATAATTTTTACATTCCGTGTATCTAATTGATTGATGGGCCAATCGGGATAGTCCATATTCACCACTTTTACCCCAGCTCATTAACGAATGTTACATTGTGGATCATGACGGATGAGAAAAATACTTTTTTTCAACAGCGGTTCGAAATTTTTACGAATGAAAACGGTTGAACAATGTCTCTCTCAACATAAAAAAATGTACGCTGAAATTATGAGGGAGAAATTTCTTTGTGATGTACCATTCGTAAAAAATGTCCAGAATTTCGTTCGATTGAAAATTACGAAGATATATTTAAAAATAGTTATTTCGCCAGCAAGGAAAATATCATGGTATCGGGTATCAAAGTGTTAATCAGAGAGGCATGGCGGAGTGGAGACGTCACGAGGATTGCTGCTTCTGACAAGCAATCGAAGGTCTGCAGCGGAATCCCATTATCGGATTTTCCATCCGTTCAATCGGAATACGGCAAATTGGTAGTAGTATTTTATTTTTCCCTTTTCCAATATCCATGAATGGCGGGAGACACGATTCGGTCGGAAAATAAATTGTCCGTGAGAAAGTCGATGATGGGTCGTCGAACGGACAAGTAGGAAAAACGTCGCGGCAATCCACGTGCTCTCGAGTCGTAACAAAACGCGCGGGCGCACGTATACACCCGCAAATAACAAACAATAAGGACGGTGGAAAGTATATATTTAACCGCGAACTTGAGCGATGCAACGCGTTCGAGTTCTATTTATAAAAAGGCGCTATTCTATTTTGGCTACAGCGTATTCGAGCGCGCGCGCGCGCTCGCTCGCAAATACGTCTTTTGGCGCTTCGCGGAAGGTGCTGTGCGTGTGT
Organism: Ichneumon xanthorius; assembly: GCA_917499995.1. Lineage (NCBI taxonomy): Eukaryota > Metazoa > Arthropoda > Insecta > Hymenoptera > Ichneumonidae > Ichneumon > Ichneumon xanthorius. The sequence continues at coordinate 17,356,591 of OU824207.1, forward strand.
TCACCCCGATCCGCCTCCCTCCATCGAGAGCTATATACTCGACCGGCGCGTTGGCGACGGCCAAAACCTTATCCTTAACCTCGAGCTGGTAGTACAACGCCCGATACGTTTCGTTCACTCGCGCTCGATATTTTTTTTCCATAGACCAAGTATTCCGTTAGTTCATTTAGAACCAACCAAGGGCGTGTGGAATACCGCGGTCGGTAACAAATCGCTTACCCTATTTTCTCGGAGACTTTTAATGTTTCGAACATGGGTTTTCATGAGTCTACGTGTTGGATACGACAACCTAATTTCCTTTTGTATAAATATTGTAACGTATTCGTGGATCAAATGGAGACAGGGTATGATAAAAAAAAGAACGATAGGCAGAATGTTTATTCTCTCGATTGACGTTTCGTGATCGTTCGTACTGTCAAATGTCCGTTCGTGTTGAAGTCCCTAAAAATACTGACTGACTGTCAAAGCTACGATCGCTGTGAAGTGGATCGTTTTGTCGTTCGTCAAATGTCGTACTGTCCGAGCGGTTCTTCATAACCGCTTACTGAGGATAATCGTCTATCCTATACCGCGTACGATATTCGTTACAATATTAACAGCTTGGATGAGACTAGGAAAGGCGATTTGTTACCAACGGAGCGCGAGTTCGATGGGCGGGAGGGTGTTTCACGTGACCCTTCGAAGCACTTTTTTTTTTCTTAAAAAATCGTAATTTTGAATATTGTCAATAAATCATTTTTTTTATTAATTAAAAAATGAGGAGTGAAAGGTGGGTTTGAAAACGACCCAGCATGCTTCAAAGAGTTAAGGTAGCGCATCAGATGGTAAAATTAGTGTCGCGTTATAAAAATGTTGAAATACTGTTACCTACGTTAAAAAAAAAAAGAAAACAAATACTATAAAGCTTTGTTTACGTGTGCAACAATTTGCCTGATTCCATTATCTGCGAACTGCAAAATATCAAGACAGATAGAATTTTTATTCACGCAGTTTGACCGGAAGAAAGCTTTGGCACGTGAACGTAACCTAATAAGATATGTATTTAAACACAAAGTTTATCACTACAATTTAACAATCGATAATAAATTCGTAGCGTTGCCATATTGGTACAAAGGTACCAATTGATATTTGACATTGACTACAGAATTCCCATTGAAACACTCCGTAAACCCAATTTTTCCCCAACATCATTTTAATCCTAAAGAGGATCGACTAACAGACGAAATCCAACTTAAGACCTCCATTTTTGTATGTTTTGCATGAACATTCTACGCGTCAATTGCCGAAGTCTGAACAAATTTGACGGTATAGTTTATTTGTAATACAATGTAGAAGTTGACTATTTTAACCGTTTCGACCTATATTCTAACATTGGAGTCGGACGGTTCCGGGTTAAAAGATAACTAATTTATTATCAAGCCAACTTAGAACTTTGGAAAAACTAGCTTCGAGCAGACGCAGAATAAAAAATGGTGTAAAAAATGCGACATTCACACTTTACCGTGTAAACTCAATTATTTATCGATGCAAAGTCATCGCAGTCTATCAAATTACCGAATTATCAGCGCCAGCCTCGACAATCTTTTCCGTCGAAAGCTGATGCGTTCAGACAACCAAACATAGCCTCACTTGAGGTCCATTTTAATACACATCCAATTTTAAGTGTTTTACCACGCATCACGAATCCACGACATAAAATTGTCAATCAGTCTATCATTTAATGTCCCAAATATTTTCTAAAAATTGTTCATATAAGTTTTGGGAAATGATTTGCGACTTCGTTGTTCGTTTCGCAATATTGGCCACGTGGCACGCGATGACTATACATACTTAAGTTTGACTACATATTTTTATTAATTTTCGATGCACGAATGATTTTTGCAAAATACAACCCATTAATGCCATGCATAACTCATTTTACTAATATCACATGCGACTTAAAACAGCTGTGATGAACTTTTTTTCAGTCACATTTTTGACACCAAAGAAATAGTCGATCCTCCTCACGATCTCCGAAACTCGCTACGCTTTTTCATGGTGGCCGTTTTTTCCCCTGAACAAAATTCCCTGACTTTTCCCTGACTTTTCACTGACCAATATAAAATCTTCCCTGACCAAACTTCTAACGTCTATTAAAAAAAAAAAATAATCATGCAAATGAAAATGCCTAATTATAGTATGTTTAATACCGATTTTTTTAATGTTCGGAATTTTTATTCAAGGCTTCCTTTCATGTACTTTTTATTTAAAAGGGCGACATATTCCGGAGTGCTTAAATATGAATAAACCGGATTATGGTAAAGAGAGAAGAGAAGTGTAGTGAGAACTAGTCTCGTGATAACCATAGGCTGTTAATGTATGTTTAGTTTGTTACGTAGTCTAGAATCAAATGTTATTTTATATTTTATGTTTACTATTTTTATTCAGATATTTAAAGATTTCGTATGCTGAGCTCTGTATTGGGCTTAATCTAAATCGATAAAAAAAAAGGAGAAATTCGTCAAATAAATTAAATTAAAATTGATTTATAGAAGGTTTGGCGACAATTTACTTTTTCCCTGACCAATTTTGAAATTCCCTGACTTTTCCCTGATTCCCTGACCGAGTTTTCGTTTCCCTGACTTTTCCCGGTTTTCCCGGTTTTCCCTGACCGCGGCCACCATGTTTTTCTTCCTGTACGCACCCAACCGCGTAATTCGAGATAAAACCGAACAAGAGCGCGGTCACAACCATGCTAAATCTCTCGACGTTGGATTTATTTATTTAACGTAGATAGCCTGTAACCTTGCTCGAGTTTTTTTTTTAAATAGACACATTCATCTACGCCTTCTTTGTAGCGTATGAAAACAAAAAATTAACATATACAATTTAACGTCGTATCCGATAATCTAGTACGTGATTCTACCACCTTCTACTGATAAACTAAGGAATTCGCTTTCGAATTTGTTTTCGTATCGCGATGACTAATTGCAGTCTCGTAGATGTGCGACGAGTCTCGAGCTTTGTCCCTCGACGAACGTCGAGTTTACGTAGCGAGAGAATTCCTAGACGTTCCCGAGAGAGAAAGAACCAACGATTCTTATCTGTAACCCAACTCGAGCGAGCCAGCGTTATTATTCACAATACGTGATCGCTCGACGATCTCCTTTAAATTCGCGATGCGACGTGCGAATAACGAGCCGCGGTTTTTCACGATGAGAACAAAAAAAAAAGTGCCTTTCTCAGCCAATTGGCAATTTTAGCCAATATGTACCCGCAGTCCGTGATTCCATTGAGATTGCGAGGGTGCAGTGTCAACGACATCGGAGGCAAGCATTGGCAACAGAGGCGAGCAGCGACGGACCAGTCAGAATCTCGGCGCCGTGATTTTCTCATCGTTTACATTGGCAACAGTCGCGGCGCATCTCCGCTGGGTGGCTTTCCCGATTACTCGCAGATGTGCCTGCTCCCTCTCTCTCTCACTCTCTCTCTTTCTCGCTACGGGCACAAAGAATTCGCGCGTCGACTGCCCTGATATATTCACGAGAATATTGAAACTGGAGGAGCCATAAAAATTTATTTTTATTTTCGTTTTTTGTGTTTTTCTTTTTTTTTAAATATACTTTTTCTTTTTCATTTCCATGTGCACAAACGAGCTTTGGACTCTCTTCTCTCGTTATACGCCGAAACGACTCTCTCATCTGTTTTTAATTTTAGCGAGGATCGATAGCCAATCAACGCTTCTCGTTCATCTTGTTTGTGTATGTGTATGTGTGTGTGTGTATATATATAGATATGTAGATTTTTGCGAGCTCGTTCGAGATTACTTTTTTTCGTAACAGCGACAATGCCGACGACCTCGCCACGATATGCAGACATCGCGTATAAAATCCACGGAGGCTCGATAGCGTAGCGAAGCGAGGGCGCACACGTAGGAACGCTTAAATTCCGCAGGTTGTTTGAACAGGTGCATGAACTCTGCGCGTTTACTCCCACGCCGAAAAAGCTACGACCCACGTGTACACACCGCTACTCTATACCATTAACGATTCACACGGCAGGCTACTAGTCTTGGAATTATTTCCTTTATGACCCGCTAACAAAGTCTTTCCCGAATTATTTTTTAACGGAACCAAGGAGGTCTGCCCGACCGGATATTCAGTCACTTTAGAATATTCACAACGAGGCTATGACAAAACGAAAATGATTGAGCTCATGGTAAGTACGCGTGGCAAAATTACTAAGTCGGAAAAGACGTTCAAAAATGCCGATATTTTTATTAATATAACATTGTTATCGTCGATTTTATCAAACGTGTACTTTTTACTTTTGAAACACGATTGCGAGAGAACTACGGAAAATTTATTTAGCGGCCATAGCGGGCATTGGAACCGTTTGTTCCAATGTCCTATCCTATCGACGAAGCCAAAAAAATGAGCGGAATAAGTTCTGACTATGGAGTGAAATTTTTTTTTTTTTTTTATAAAAAAATGTGTGTTATTTGTTACGATATAAAAATATATATATATTTATTTTAGATCTATTCTCAAGTTTCGTTTATTCATTATAATGTGGTTTAATTTCAGTATACATTTTATAACGATATCTATAACGGTTGTTAAAATATCGTGTTCGAATCACCGAAATATGTACTTTTGACGAAATCAAAATCCAAAGTTGGAGTTTACGAGGAGCGCCCGGACCTGCACCGCTCTGTATTTTCCATTCTCCGGTTCGTGACTTTGCGCATTTCTTACAATACATGACGGGAAAATATTTTCAGATGTTATACTATGCAGATATGTAAACAAAAAATTGGATTTTTTTTCGATATATCAAACCACCCTGGGTCTTTAAAACCGATTATTAAGATGATAACAAATACCGATGAATCTCGGTCACGAGTCTTGTTTAGTATATCGCAAAGAAATTGAAGAAATTCACGATTCTCAGTGAATCGACAGTTGGCTTTTTCTTCTTTTTTCGAAATGAGCGACCTTGCTCGCGAGCTGGTACTTGCGAAACATCAACGCTGTGGCATTCGCTGACACGCCGCAATAAGCTAACGTACAGACGATCGGCGGTTTCAGAGAAAGAGAAACCGAGAGTGTATACCGGAGTGCCTCCTTCGCCCCTGCCCGCTCCCCCCTTTTTACAATTCCTTTCGCAAGACCATAAACCAGCGTGACGTGCATTTTGCAAACGCTCCGCTCTCAAATCGAATTTTCAAGCTGGCGTGATCTCGAGTCCTTTGTGTATAGATAACTCCTTAAAAAAAAAATTTAAGTAAATATATATGTGAAAAAAAAATTATATTTTTTATAAATATATATTTAAGTACTTGGCACCGAGACGCAACCGCGCCACCCGAAATCGCAAGATGTATTTGCCCACGAAAAGAAAAAATATATATGTAATTAATAATCGACGCATTATATATCTACGTAAAGTGGAGAGTAGCTTTTGTCCCGGCCGGGCGAAAAACTACTCTCCACAATTTTTACGATAAGATGGTATCACCAGATTAATTGCCGATGTTGTATTCGACCCGAATCAGTCACGAATGAGTCACTTCGGTCACGATAGGCTCGACAGTCACGTAGTGTTTCGACTCCGTGCCTGAAATTCTTTTAGAGTTTTGATACCCCCCTCCTGGGTAATATCTGAGAATTCGCGAAGCGAGAGTCGAAGTCAATCCAACGAACTACTCCCAGTCGGAGAACTACACCGCAGCACGGAGAAAGATGCTCGCGGTTCGTTGAGGCATAATCTCCGCTGTACATACGTGTATTTTGAAATCTCTGCCGAGAGCGTTCGGGGTCACCTCGCCGAGAGAAGTTAACGTCCAGCGCGCGCCGGTTAATCGAGCCGACAAAAAAAAAACAACCTTCCGAAACTTCCCCTCTCGTTTAAATCTAACAGTGATTCCAATCGCTGACCCGTATATCAACATACGTGGTAAAGAGAAAGGTTAAAAACAAACTTGTCTCATCCACAAATGTCCAAAATTATTATTATTGGTTTTTTTTTAACTGCCTAAGGAGCCTTTTTTACATCCTTTAGTTGTTGACTTGTTTTAGACCAACTCGTACCTGAATCTTCTTACGAGGGGACCCTTCTTATGAGAATTCGCGTGAGTTGCCCTCTTTGGGACTGTCCACGAATCTTTGAGTAAGCAGTCCGAAAATTTATAAATTTGGGTGTATGAATTTTCCCTGATCCATTTAAAATTCCTATTAAAAACCTCACTGCTAGTGCCACCTCAATAAGAAAAAAACGTGGTGTCATTAGGCGATATAAAAACGCTGTTAAACCCCCAAAACTTTTTCAAATTTCTCTGGTGCTTTTATAAGTCCCTGACATTTCGACATTTTAAAAGGTTTCCTTCACACTGACCAGTCAAATCTGACATAATACTTGATTGTATTATAATTTTGTTTTTGTTTTACTGATGTAGCGATATTTAACATTTTTATAATGCAACTTTCATTCGACCGGCCGATTACCACTTTCAGTTACCACCTTAGCAAGAAGAAAAAATGATGGCCATTGATGGACAAAATAGTATGTTAAACCTCCCAAACTCTTTCAAACTTCTCCGATGCATTTAAAATTCCCTGTCATTTCGACATTTCAAAAGGCTTCCTTCACACTAACGAGTCAAATATGACATAATACCTTATTGTATCGCAATTTTTTTCGGAACTAAAATAGCGTTATTCAACACTTTTATAATGGATAATAGATTTCCCATTCGACCGGCTAATTATCACTGCCAGTTACTACCTCAACATGAAAGCAGAATGGTGGCCATTGGTGGACAAAAAAGTTTGTTAAACGCCCAAACCGTTTTTTAACCCTGTAGTTTAACATAATTGCGAGCGAGTCATTTTGAGCAATTTTGAGCAACGATATTCGATCGGCAAGAAATTTCAAGCTGATGCGCCAATTCGAAAATACTCGAGATTAGTTTTCGTTACCGGTTAAACGATAATTGCACTGATTCACGAGCCATATATACGACGCTACATACGTAAGGTATATTTGAGTACGCAGCGTGGCAGAGACACACGCGCAAGAGTTGGCTTGTGGTTGCTCGAGGAATCGCGGGCTCAGCAGGGGGGCGTTCTCGACCGTTCAACCGGACTTCTGTCGAGGTCCCCGGATGGGTCTGCCCCGGAGCGTCTTCGCTCAGTCTCTCCGCGTTTATTTTTTTTTATTTTTATTTATCTATCCATCGCCTCAACGAGATAGTCAATAACAGTGCGGATCAATGGAGAGCGCCAGACGGGCGTAATGATCACTACGTAGACCGTGTTCCGTCGGCGGAGGATCAAAACTTTCTCGAGCTTACGAGAAGGCCATTCGTTGAAGAACACGACGAGGGCGCGAAGACGAGGAGAGTTATTATCGAGAACGACGGCCAGCCGTAAACGAGAGGCCTCCGCCAGAGTTTTCGTTCATACATTGACGTATTCTAGCTTCACCAAAAGAAAAAAAAAAGCAAAAAGGAAGACAAAAAAGTTGAGAAAAAAAACTGTTTGTACAGCTAAACTCTTAAACGGAATTTCTCGCGTGGCAAACGAGCACAAAGATTATTCGAATATATCAACTCAAATACATAAGGACATTATAACACATAATATATATATATGTGTGTAAAGAAGAAAGACCGCATCGCGCATTGCCCCCTTTACTCTCATTCAATTATCTATGCCTGGAACAGCTGCATACAATATGCTATCTTATCAAAAAAAAGAAAGTAATAAAATGTTCCCTTATCACGGTAAATTGCTTTATCCACTGTAGCGAGTTCTTTCCCGGCCGCACGAAACGAAGAATGGGGAAGGGGTAAAAAAAATGAAAGTCCGGTGCACGCGATAGTGGCTTGGGGAAGACGCGATATACGCCGAAAGAGTACGTCGAGGTGCAGTGATCTCTGTCTTTTAATGCAACAAACTGTATCCCGTTGCATTATAAAGAATCAGCTCGGATAAGAGCGGGAGGTCTTCTCGACTGATCGACGAGACCGTGACTCGAGACATATTTTTCGGAAGGCCATTGGATACACCGTGCGCGAAGTTTCATGGGAATAACTCGCGCTCGCTACTTTTTTACTTTTTTTTCATGCGCCAAGGTTGCTCGTCGTTAGTCATTGCCATAGCTGACGAGGTTCCACGAGGGCCTCTGCGAGCACGGCACACAAGAGCTGAGTCAGCCGACTATGGTCGTTGGTAGGTACAACCGAACGCGGCTCTTATCGTTGAGGCGCTGATAAGAATGCGTCCGCGGAATCAATATTAGCCGGTTTCGAAAGAGGCGAGCGCAGTTTATTTTCACCACCAGCGATAGTATAAATATACGTATCTCTCTACAATATGAAAAAAAAACGTCTCGCCACTGTCACCACTGCATAAAGAATCGAGGGCCTTATCATTATAAGTCCCCTTAAAGGACTTACGCCCTTGTCATCCTAAGTTCCTTAAAGGACTTACGCCTTTGTCATTCTAAGTTCCTTGAAGGACTTACGCCCTTGCAATTTTAAGCCCCTTAATACACTTAGGCCCTTGCTATTGTAAACCCCTTAAAGAACTTCCGCCCTTGACATTCTAAGTCTCTTAAAGGACTTATGCCTTTGCCATTCTAAGCTCCCTTAAATTGCCTTACCATTCTAAGTGTCTTAAAGGACTTATGCCTTTGCCATTCTAAGCTCCCTTAAATTTCCTTGCCATTCTAAGTCCCTTAATGTACGTCCTTACTTATGTATGAGCATGAGGCTTTCTGTGATAGTGTTTGTGAGTATCTATATGTGTCACTTGGGAATTGTCCGTGAGTCTCGACGTTCGCCATCCACAACGACCGGCAGTCTACACATGTATATATGCACTTTATATATATTAAAAAGGGAGAGGTGGGCAAATAAAAGAGGCGAAACGCTGAATGATTTTTCCCGGCTCGACGCGCGCATTCCGCACACGTAAGTATATAATTATATAGCTGTATAGCCGGTGCATATATGTATGAGCCGGGGCGAGCGGCTAGCTTTCTCACGTGGCAAGTGATACACCGGCGTCAGCGCGCCTCGACCGCACAGGGAAAACGCGGTGCGACGGCGGTTGCCTTCTCCGCCGATGACAACCGGCTGTCATTGCCTTCCACGTGACATCCTCGCTCGCCACCGTTTCGTCTGCCCACCGCCGAGACGACCGAACTCCCATTTTTATTCGGATAGGGCTCAAGGGATACTCTCTTTTACGGGGGGGTTTGCGCGAGGGGGATCGGCGTTACATATGTACAGGCGGGCCACGTCCAACCCGGGCGTGGTCGCCGTCAAAGTGCACGAGCCCACAGCAGGCCACTCTGTAACGCACGCCGGACTCTCTCGAGTGTTTGCCGTTCAGCGGAATTCCGTATCAACCGGCGCGCAGCCTCATTAACGGCCACTCAACTGTACGCCAATGAAAGCGAGTTGATTGTTGGCCGCTGACCGCTAAACTTTTAGTGTGCCATTCCTATCGTTCGCGTGGAACTGGTACAAAATTTTTTTCGGCGTTAAGAGAAAAAAAAAAAAAGAAAACATTAGCGCGACGTTTCGTTGCGGCTTTTGTGAATTATCGTACTCGGATAAAAATGGGAAGCCAGTTAATACGGCTGCAGATTTATCGACGAGAGTAACGAAGGAGGGCTTCGAGGATACGTGTGTGTGTGTGTGTGTGTGTGTGTGTGTGTGTGTGTGTGTGTGTGTGTGTGTGTGTGTGTGTGTGTGTACGTACGAGAGCGTCTATGGACCACGCGCACCTGGATCCGCAGGAATGCTCGTGCGAAGCCTTTTTAGACGTGCCCCGTTGCGGTACAGCGTGTGTGCGGGATGATGGGTACTTTATAGTTAGAACATGGCTCGCCGGGAGCGGCGAATCGAATTAAATGTCATCCGTCGGAGCAAGGCCGAGGATAGGATTTTTCGTATTCGCACTGTGGCGAAGGAGACGAAGGAAGAGCCGCTGGGCCGGTGAGCTTACTCAGTTATAAGCTCACGCACACACAGAAACGTGTACTACCTGCCCGGCTCGCTCGACGAACTCACACGAGACGATGCAGCACTCGGCGGTTTGCTATCGTGTTCACACAATTCGTTGGCTACTCGAAACAGGTAGGGAATATTCGCATGGCAAACGAAGCTACGTCACCGGGAGCGGTGGGGGAAATGGAAAAAAAAAGTGAGAAATCCAGTCTTCGGTTATGAGCTCTACGGTTAAGTTTTGGCGTGTATTAAAGTGCGGAGACGAAGGGAGGAACAAAAAGAAAACTACACTCACGTAAATAAGTCCCGAGTAGTAACGATCCTTGAGGTTATGAAGTACCGATGCCTCGTTCAAGCAGGTGAGCTCGGCCATGTCCTCGACTTTGTCGAATTTCGGTGGATTCATCTTCTGTATGTCGTCCTTGGCGACGAGGGCTCGCTTGCCGGTCTCGGCGATCTCGACCTCGACCTCGTCGCCGCGCTCGCCCTTTATCCCAGCGGCGACGAAGCCCTGATTCTCGTGGGGCACCCATACAAGCTTCTTCTGGGTCCACTCCGCCTGGGTCGCCGGATCGTTGAAATTGTTCCTGTCGACGGATAGGTAACGCAGCTCCGGATCCGACCGGTCTACCCTCGAATCAGCGTCCGCCATCTTTCTTTAGCGCGCACACAATGCGTCCGAAGTGCGCCGCCTGTTCTCTCCTCCTTTGCCTCGCGAAAAATATAAAGTTAACCGCTCACTCTCTCTCTCTCTCTCTACCTCTCTCCGTCTCTCTGGGTGCGCGCCTGGCCGTTTGCTCGCTCGCTTGCCCCGCTTGTGTTTCTCTATCTTTCTTCCCCACCGTGTAATATCGGTTTCTCGTAGGCTGTTGCTCTCACTCTCCCTCTCGCTCTCTACGCCTCGTAGCCGCAGACACGTCTTCTGCACGGCTTCCCACGAACGTATTACTCTCTACTAAAGTCTCCTATCCACCTCCGTGTCTCTCTCTCCTCTCGAATCACTCGCGTTTTATTATTTTTCGTCTCTTTTTTCCTTCTTTCCTTCTTCCTTTTTTTTCTTTCCTTTTTCCTCGCTCTCGTCGACCACAAATTACTCTATCGGGCTAACAGAGTAACGACGAACCGACGAATCGTTCGAACCGTTCGAGCAACGTATTTCGTACCGCACATGTAACAAAAAAAAGAAGAAGTAACGTATCCGACGTGGAATATTCTTTCTTTATTTCCTTCTTTTCTTTTCTCTCCTCTCGCGACAGTCGACACACCGCGCTGCCACACTACTTCTGAAAGCTGGCTCCCGGCTGGTCGACTCCTCTACCCCATGGCTTGGCTCCTTCTCTCTCTCCTCCCAGTCCGGTCTCTCTTCCCCGGCGCAACCTGCCGCGCGCTCGACGCCACGCTCCGGCAACGACAGTCCCTCCTCGGAGCTCCGCGGCTCCCTCTATCACCGAACGCCACTCCGTCGATCCGTAACGTGTTCGAGCGGTCGACACCGACGACTTTGCCAACGGTCGACGTTGTCGTAAACTACTTCGATGACTCGTTCACGTTCGACTCTTCTGGCTATGACACTTGTGTCTGACGAGTTTTCAACGCCGGTTACGTCGTCGTATTAATGTACACGGCGAAAAGGATTTGCACGCTCAAGAAACATATCTTGTCCACGGGAAATAGTTAAAGATAACGAGACAAATAAATAATAAATAAATAATAAATAAATAATAAATAAATAATAAATAAATAATAAATAAATAATAAATAAATAATAAATAAATAATAAATAAATAATAAATAAATAATAAATAAATAATAAATAAATAATAAATAAATAATAAATAAAATTGTGGGCCTTCGTTAACAAAAAATGTTAGTCGACTGTAGAAACCATCTTTGCTGTCTAACTTGCAAATTATTCCATTTATGATATTTGCATGCTTCTTTGAAAAATGTCTCGATGTATCGTTGAAACAATTAATTGTGTCTCGACTCGGTTGTTCTTACCGGAGTTCTCAGTCTTTTTCACTACTACTCTCTATGAACGGTTTGTTTTTTGTGTTTTTGTTTCTTCATTCCAATGACCTTACCCTAGTGGCCTCGTAAAAACAATCTACATAATAATAAAGTTCATATGATTGGACACTCACACCGATATTCACAGATTCACACACAGGCATTCACACAGATACTCGCGCAGATACCCGCGCAGATACTCGCGCAGATACCCGCGCAGATACTCGCGCAAATACTCGGGCAGATACTCAATAAATTTAGTAAAAACAACGCCATTTACAATTGACATTGACGCCATTGACATTGGTCAATGTTAATCGGCCATCGTCGCGTCAAATCATACCGTCCCTCGTGCTGTGTTTTGAAACACTAATGCGCGCATTAACTTCGATAATTTTTCCCGAGTAGTGGTGTTTCTCGACAGGCAGGATTGCGCTTACGTACCAATTCTTTTGGCATCGTGATTTTAGGATCGTCGTATCTCTATTAATCCATAGCCCGATTGTGTCGGTCGATCGAGAAATCGTGCCAAAATAGTTAACAACCTCGCGCGTTACATTCTATGTCGTTTCGACCGTATATGGAGTTTTTTATTTGTGGGCCAAGACAGCGAACTTCGAATTAAGGTCAACATTTCGCTCGAAGTTAGACCGGTACAGGCACACGCCACCGTATTTGGATATAAGAGGAACGACGCTGTTTTTTTTTCGACGCTCAAGGCAGGAAACTATTGTTTGCCCTCGGGTTTAATGAATCATTATAACGTCCTTATATGGAAGGGGCCGGTTTTACTTACTCACTGTCGGACTATATAGCCTCTTTATAGTCGCGATGTTTTAACTGAAATAATGCCTTGTTGCAGAAATGTTGAATAACACGATTTAACGATTTAAATTTAAATCGTTACGCAAAGACGTCCCATTGCGCAACACCAACGGTAGGCATAAACGTTTGTGTCAAGGAAAAAGGCGTACGTTTAACTTAGCTGCGATACGAAAATTATTAATTTATCGTTTACGACTGTGAACGTAATAATTATTATCGCTCTTTTATCCGAGGCAATCATTGTTGATTTGCGGAGCAATGCCGTAACGCAATCCTTCCAGGCCATGAGGCTGACGATGGGCAATTCCATGGCCCCAGATGATGTATACGGTCAATGGTAACGACTCGCTATGCTGCAGAAATAATAAATCGGGCGGTTGCAATTACATCTGATTACTGTTGCAGAAGTAAAAACGAAAACTCTTGGAATGCTTGAATGAAGACGCTGCATTGTTCATTAAAACAGACACGATGAGAAATCGAATTGCCAGTAATCCTGACAACATTTTATTTACTCGATCGATCGATCTTCTTCTTTTTCCAGAGTTTGATCAGCAAGACATTGGCCAATATGTCATGGGAAGGTAGATCCCCATATAACACGAAATATTTTGAAAACATTTTAGAAATATTTTCCATCTTTCCAATATTACGAAATATATCTGAAATATATGGAAATAATATTTTGAAATATCCTACAAAAATATTGCAACGAAACATTTCTTAAATATTTCAGAAATATACTTAAACTTTCAATACATCTGAAATATTTCTGAAACGGTGAAAAAATATTTTAAAAGCAAACATTAGTAGGTGTGCTCTGAACTATGTTCAGAAGGAACGAAAAAAAATGCCATGGTTCGTGGATATATTTTTACTACATATTCGACTATTTAATGTGTCATAACACTACATGTTATCGGCGTGGTCTGCGCGTTCTTCAAGAGTCTTCTTTTTTCCATCTTGAGTCTGCAAAAATAAAATAAAATTTAGAACTTTCAGCCTTATGTGTCCTCTAAACTAATATTTTTGGAGTGTGAATGATTACATAGTCGTCTGTAATACGTCGGGTTTTCGCCTGGGCCAGCCAAATCCCACGAACGTCGTTCATTTCCTGTTCGGGTGATTCGGGACTCTGCGTGCGTACAACAACTGTACAACAAATATTACATACATGAAGTGTATTTAAAAGGTCTAAATTGCTAATCTTTAGACCGAAAATATTATTGAATAAAGGTGTTAAGATCTAAAGCTGAAATGCGGTCAGAATACGATGCGGCTGCTCACGTTTTTCAACGTCCCAGTTGCATATTATTTAATCATAGACACGTATGTGTAATAGAAGACATAGTAAAATACGAAAAATATTGTCAGGTATGAAAATGTCCTTATCATAAAGAAGCGACAAGAGTCTACTCAAATCTTGCAATGCTTTCTCTTGAACCCCTTGATGCTGTATTGTTCAGCCAATGAGTTTGATAGAAGCTTTGGTAATGGAATATACGTGATTGGAAAAATAACTACTGTCTTCTACGAAATAGTTTCCAGACAGATAAGTGCCACGACACGGACGCAGTTGGATCAATATTTGCGACATGTACAGTGCATGTCGCAAATATTGCGCCCGTTTTGTGGCGCCTGTCTTTCTGGGTTGTTACTTTTCGATTCTTAATATTATTACACGCATGGATAACAAGTTATATGTAATTGGCAAACAGTTGACCAGTACGCGACATTTTTACGAAGATCCTCTTAAATTCGATATTTATAATTTCTTGAATATTGGAAAAAAAGATTTAATAAATGTTTAACCGATATCTAATACATATTGAAGTAACATTTGAAAATATTTGTGAAATTTTTTAAAAACATTTTTGCGAACGGTTTCTGAAACCTTTTTTTTACATATTTTTTAATCCTAGAACTCATGTACAGGGTGGAAAACCACCCCTGACGATATTCGAACAGCGCTCCGAAAGTAGAAATTGACATTATCGACTCGGGACCTGAACGATAATTTAGTGCAGGCCGGTAGTAGCCTCAGTTGTTCGCTGGTTTTTGCAGAAGATGATAACGCAGTGCACTTGGGGTGGAAATCCACCCCACTCTGGAGTTCCCGTTAGTCGTGTGGAAGTGCATTTTTTAAATCAGAATTATCGAATATAACTTATTATGTAATTTCCACATATATAGTCGCCATTTTTAAATATAATTTTTGTATTCTTTAATAATAATTATCATTACCTTTAATTACAATGATTCAAGAAAAATAAATGTTAAAACCTATGCAAAACCTTGGACAGAAATTTCTGAAGTTTGAATGAAAACATTTGTCCTTTCAAATGTTGTTCTTCCCGTAAAAAAAAACAAAATAGAAATAACAAAAGGAAAATTAATAAACAGATATATTATGATGTTATTATGTTAACACATTCTCTATTTTTGGTTAAAATTTTATGTTTTTATCTGAACTGTAAAATTGAAAATGTAAAACGGTTCGTCCCGTAAATTAAATAAATAAATAAATAAATAAATAAAAACCATTTTTTTACGTTAGCTTTTTCAACTCCGTCATATTCATCGTCTTGTGTATGCCTTGCTGTATATCACTATAGACACCTGGGTTTTTTTGGCGATGCTATTGGAAAGCAAAGAAATCGCTATTTAAAAATACGAAAGATCACTCATTTTGCAATTTTCGCTATTAAAATGCCTGGTAAACGAATTCGTTAGTTGTCGCTCCGGAACTGTAATTCAATGTATGTTTTCACGCTGATCACGGTGATCTGACACTTATTTTATTCGTAGGTGAATATTTGATACGGAAAAAATGCGTCTAAAAAAAAAAATCATGAAATTCAAAAAATTCAAAATGGCATCAAATTAAAACGGTTCGACCGATTTTCGTGAAATTTGAATGGGATCATCGAGTGATCATATTCTATCTGTATACGCGTTTTTAACCCGATAGCTACAAAATTGCGCGCGCTACAGTGCGTACATTTGAATTTGTTCACAATAACAAAGCTTCCTTTAAGAGGAAGCAAAAACCCAACCGCACCGCTTATGTTTTTTCTTATCTTTGCCGAAAACCGAGTAGCGATTCGTGGTATCTCTACGCGCATACACACACATGCGGACATTTTTTCTAAGTGTGATTTTTCGATGTCCTAGAACATTCTGAACTAGGGATGTGCGGATAGCACTTGAATTGAATTGAATTGAATATTGATATTCAATTCAAAATTTGAATTGAATATTCGAAAATTTGAATAATACGAATGTTCATGAATAATTCATAAATAATCGGGTTGGATGGATGGTGCAAAATGGAGCAAAAAATCGGGTTCTATCGATGGGGCAAAGTGGGGCGGTTGGGGCAAAACAACGCAAAAAATCGGCATGTATCAATGGGGTAAAACAGGACAAAAAATCAGGACGCATCGGTGGGACAAAATAGGGTAAGAAATCGGGATATATCGATACGGCAAACAGGGGCAAAAAATCTGGAATGTATCGGTGGGGCAAAACGGGTAAAAAAAATCCGGTTGTAGCGATTGGCCAAAATGGGGCAAAAAAATCAGGATGCATCAGTGGGGTAAAACGGACAAAAAAATCGGGATGTATTGACGGGGCAAAATGGCGCAAAAAATGGAGTACATCGGTGGGGGCAAAAAATCGGGACGTATCGATCGGGCACTGGGGCGGTGGGGCAAAACCGGGAAAGACCGGGCTGTATCGATGGGGCAAAAAAATCAGGATGTATCGATACGGCAAAACGGGGTAAAAAAATCGGTTTCCATCAGTGGGGCGAAATGGGATCTCCTGAAATCGTGGGAGGCAAAACGCGATAGGGGAGAATGGGGCAGCCAGACAGACTTGCCTATTTGGCTGTCTGACTCCCCATTCTCCCTTACCCCGATTTACCTGATGCCATGATTTGAAGAGATCCTAGTTTGCCCATCGATACATCCCGATCTTTTGCGCCGTTTTGCCCCACCGGTGCATCCCCATTTTTTGACCCGTTTGGCCTGATAGATACAGCCCGATCTTTCCTCCGTTTTGCCCCACCGCCCTACGGCCCCTTCGATACATCTCGATTTTTTGCCTCATGTTGTCCCACCGATGCATTCCGATTTTTTTGCCACACTTTGCCCCATCGATGCATCCTGATTTTTTTGCCCCACTTTGCCCCATTGATATATACCGATTGTTTACCTCGTTTTCTCCCACAGATGCATCCCGATTTTCCCTATTCATACATCCTGATTTTGCCCCGTTTTGCCACACCGATGCATCTCGATTTTTTGCCCCATTTTGTCACATCGGAACATCCCGATTTTTTGCCCCGCTTATGTTTTTTCTTATCTTTGCCGAAAATCGAGTATCGATTAGCGGTATCTCCCTTATCGCAGACGATACGTGCAAGTCGAGTCCGAATACCTCACTCTACTCCCGTTTCCGTTGAGGCAACGTATATAAATAACGTAAAGTCATCGCAAATTCATTCTTCGCATCTCAAAAACTCTCGCACGAGGCGACTCGCCGATTCATACCTAGGGAGGAATTCACGAAACGTTACATTTACTACACGACTGTCATGCGAGAAACTGATTGGCTGACTAGTCCGTAGTAGTATTGCGTCCTGCGTCCGCAGAAGATATTGGTGTTAAGGGACGGGAATCCCGGTGTTCGGTAGTGCAATTTTGTTACTGGTTGAGGAGGGCTGTTTCCGCACGGTGATAACGACAGAAAGCTCCAGTTCAACTTGTGAAGCATGTGGCGTGCTATTGCTCGACGAGGTAAGCAGTTTTCGTACGACGTTCATACAATACATAAGCTACATTGTAATACATTAAACGGTGCATGCATTTTTTCCATTAGCAAATCAGCAAGTCTCGATCGTGGGAACGTCGTTGCCCAAAAACCAAAAATTCCCCGCTCTGTGCCGGACGTTTGCCAAATAGTGTCCAGCGTTCCTACTTTCCGGTCCCCGAATCAAAGTTGATTGGATACTATAGCGTCGATGGCGAAAGAAATTTTTTGCCCAATGCATCGAGATTGAGGTATTACAATCCCCCTGCGGAGATGAAAGTGTACTCAGACCTAAGCCGAGGAGTTCACATGGACCTGAACGAAGACATAGATGTGGCTGTTCGCAGAGACGTTTCGTTTCCGGACGAAGGTATCAGCATGATTTTGCAATGGATCAAACTCAATCACAAGATCATCAGAGCACCCCCTGAGACTGGCCGGTGGTAAGTTAGGATAGCAATTCAATCAACATCGCTCCAGTACCGTTGCTTTGAAATGATGGGGTGGGATAGAAGTCACGAATGCTGAATATTCTGACGGCCCTCGTTCTCGATTTTTTTAGAATAGTTGAAATACGCTAGGTCCTCGATTTTTTTTTTTTTTTT
This sequence comes from Ichneumon xanthorius, assembly GCA_917499995.1. Classification (NCBI taxonomy): domain Eukaryota; kingdom Metazoa; phylum Arthropoda; class Insecta; order Hymenoptera; family Ichneumonidae; genus Ichneumon; species Ichneumon xanthorius. Next base: position 17,374,846 of record OU824207.1, read on the forward strand.
TGCGCACTCGGTTTCCTTAACAGTCCCCACCACGGAGCGAATATCGATCGACGCAGTACGCTATTTGCCATGCTCGACAGTTAGTATGGGCAGGCATGCGCAGCCTCGATTTTCTTGAGTGTGAGCGGGAGCCGGTCCCGCCGCTGTGAATGAAGTCGAGGTACTTGTGTAATCGGAAACTCACCGATATTTTAAAAACAGAAAATTCAATGTAATTGAATTTTCGTACATTACGATTGAAAAGTTAACCGACAATAAATAATATCTACGGCAATAAAAATCGTATTTCAATTATCGAAAAGCTTAAAACTCCGAACACGTTGTATCAGCGTGAAAACTTATTAGTGAATAGCCACTTGTTCGAAGCTTTAATACTCCGAACAGAGAGTAACCGATGTGTAAATGTTTCGACATAAATTATCAGAAAGAGTAAAAATACGAGAGATCTTTTAATCAACAAACTGAAAGTACAATATGTCAGAAAATCGAAAACTTAAATCGCCGAAAAGTAAAGCCCGAAAATTTTGAACAACGAAAAGAAAAACTCCGAAAGGTCGAAAATTCGAAAGGTCAAAAATCCGGAAACGATCTCGCCCTTGTATATGTCTGTTAACAGTGATAAGAAAAGCTTTTTCAAGTATGAAAGCAACTCGTCTCTCCGACTGCCTGTGGACTCCTTATCGACATCTTTGTTTGTAACATGGACAAAGACCCTTTGTGGACCTCACACAGAGGACCCACCGATCTCAAGTACTAGGACGAGATGCTTCGTGTCGCCGAGCTAGCGAGGCATTCTACGAAGAGCCCCCAAAGCGTGCACATCTTGTCTCAATATTCGAACTTGTATCCAATAATATCTGTTGTCAACCAATATACGATTTTATATTATCCACGGTCTACGGTTTCTTACAAGTACTGTAACGTTTCACTTTTGGAGGCTTACAATTCTTTGCTCCAATAGCGTCGTTATGTGAGATCTTAGCTCACTTATATGTGTGAGGGCAGGTGCTGTAAATAAAAATTCGAGACACAAAATTGATTCTAAATATCAATTAAACTAATTTGCTTTTATTTCATACAATTTTCATTAACTCGTCGTGATTAAATGGATATAATTATTCGTTGATCGGAAAATAGAACTTAATTACACTAGGACCTCGACTTCATTCACAGCGGCGGGACCGGCTCCCGCTCACACCCAACAAAATCGACGCTGCGCATGCCCCGCCCATACTAACTGTCGAGCATGGCAAATAGCTTACTGCGCCGATCGATATTCGCTCCGCGGTGGGGACTGTTGACGAAAACGAGGGCGCAAAAATCGAGGTCCTAGTGTAATTAAATTTTTAAAAAAGAAATCGTCTAAGGAAACACCACCGTCTCCAAGGGTGGTCGCCGGCGCTGTTTTAGAAAGAATATGGGAGACAGACGGCAGCCGTCACTCTCATCTATAAAAGTAGTCGCCGACGCTGCCTTAGGAAAAAAAGGGTTAACAGACGACGACAGTCTCTCACGTCTCCACGAGAAGTCGCCGACGCTGTTCTAAGGTAAAGGGGGTAACCCGGACAGCAGCTGTTATCCCCGTTTCCGGGGAAGGTTGCCGATGCTGGCGTGCAGAAGGAGTCTCGTTAGTGACCTAAGTCACTGTTCGGCCGCGAGTGCTTCTTCCGACGTTTGGCCTGCCCTTTATACCGACCTGGCCGTGTTGCACTCGGCACGACTCGGTACTCCTTCCTTGGCCCTCTGACGTCAATGTGACGTAGGAGCCGTCGCCTTCCTCGCCGCTCCCGAATATCCCGCGCGGCGCACGCATCGATGGTGCGCGGCAAATCCCGATGCGTGAAGCGAGCGCCTGCCGCGCCGGGGCTCTATCTTATCGGCGCGTTCCTAGTGTCCCGCGTCGATGTCCAATATTCTCGGAGCTTCGGTTATAACGATCTTAGAAAAGGGGGGCCTTCTATGACCGTCCCAGTATAGTGTATAAATTCGGAAATTTGCCCTATCGGAGAAATCTGCATTCGAAGGTGTGACCACTCGGAGAGTGTACTTTCGGAAATTTGGCAGTTCGGGGAATTGACTTACGGAGTCTTTGAACTTTTAAATTGAATCTTTTCGAAATCCGAATTTCGCATATGTGATCGTTCTTCGAATTAAGTTTTGAGAATTCAGCCTCCCGAAATGTTCCCTATTCCTCAAATGCAATATCGAATTTGTACATTTTCCGAAGTATAGTTTGTTGGGAAATAAGCATGGAGTTGCCGCATGCCTTTGGAAACTTGCCCTTTTCTGGGAATTTAATTTCGTATTATTTTTCCTTCGCAGCCATAACCGTCATATCATTATTTCTATTGATTATTTAAACTTTCGGTGGATTAACCTGTCATAAATTGTATCGAGTGAGATATTGCGATTCGGGCTTTTGTGCCTTCAAACTTTCAACATTCGGGTATTTAATCCCGCCCCGAAATTATAATAATTGAATTAAATTACTCTTCTTAATACTTTCTCTATCAACAGGATAAGACCAAAGTTTGTGTGCAACCGTGGAGCATTGGATGAGCTGCTGCGTATTCCAGTCACATCGAAAAATAGCTGGATAATATATGCTGCCAGATGGAAGGGAACGATATATCTTTGCTCTAATCAAACTACGACAGCAAGTGATGCTTCAGAGGACTGTTTAAGGAGATTTGGCTCTTGGGGCCACAAGTTCGAACAATACGTACTGTCGAGTATGAGAGTTTGGTATAAAGCTTTTGATGTTTTGAAGATAAAAATATAAATCACATGACTCGTTTCAGAATCTCCTGATGATCTTCCTGACACTACCAAGCCCGTAATCGAGGCGGAAGAGTTTCGTTGCGTGTATGAGCGTAATATCGGCCGTCATTCGGTAATGTTTTGTTCCACAATGAAGGGTTTACTTTCCAACAAACCATTGAAGGAACCTCTGTCCTTCGATCCGAATTATCGAGTGTGGCCGCCACGAAACTATCTTCAACAAGTTTAAGATACTGAAATGGTGGACGAAGTGTTATCTCACGAATACGAAACATGTACTATGTGGGTTCAGGGACGCATAAATTGACCGTCTACGGTCTTGAGAAGATTATCGAAATGGGCAAGGTACTACACAATGTTGCATAATTACATTTAATGAGTATTTGATACAAATTATCTTCTTTTAGACTCACTGGAAGCTCGAAAATTGTGTGAAGTTCTGCGAGTCAATACTCACGAAGATTCAGGAAACTGTTGTCCGTGACTGCAATGAGACTATATACAGGTTCGAGAAAAGCCCCGACGAGCAGATCGACACGAGCGAACTGCCGACTTCGTCCGAACACGCTTTCTTGCCGTCCTCTTTCCTCGAGGCATCGGGGTAAAGTCAAAGACGTAACGGATAAAAATAAGTCGCGTTGAGTTTGTCAAGCTGTTATGTTACATGTTACATGTATGTTACATGTATTAACACGTCAATATTACAACCAAGGTATCAGAACGAACACGAGAGCTCAGAATACCGAATGCAATAAAAATAGAGGCGACTTCAATCGTACACCGTTCAATCGTCAAAAAAAATCGAAGTTTTACTGTGGCGTAAGCCCTTAATTCTAAATCATGAAATTCGGAGTTTAAATCGCCGACGATGTTTATTTTTCTTTTTTCTCCATATTATTATTTTTATATGCGTTTATACGTAGTACTATTTTGTATACATGAGGCATTCCATTCGGTTTCAAACGGTCAAAAAGTTGTCCACACCCGAAAAAATTGAAATTTAGTCAAATTATGTAATTATATAAAAAGGATTGATGTAAATTTTTTCAGAACATTTGGATCGCATTGTTTTGACTTTTCCGAAATTTCAAAATTTTCTAAGAATCGTTATATCTTGAAAGCATACCATTACACAGAAAAATGTTCGAGGCAAAAAAGTTGCAGTTTTAGGTGAACTTTGAAAAAAAAATCTTTTTTGAATTTTCCGCGTTGAAAAAATGACCATTTTTATCAAAAATATACGAAAATAATTTTTTTCGACCGGTATGTCACTTTCAATTTATCTCAAAAAATGCCAGAAAATAGTCTCAAGTGTGTACAGTAGATATATTTTTTTTTAATGGCTCGATTACTTGTTCGGAAGCACCATTCGCATTTAGCGATGGTATTTTCTGTAAAGCACTGACCGATGGGCGTCGTAATGATTGTTTTTTTACGTGTTCGGGATGCTTTCTCAGTGGGTCGCAGCACAGAGTGAATTGCGCCGGCACTTTATTCGTTGATGCCATCATAATTATAATTAATCATAATAGTACTTTGCGATACGAGTGCGGTAAAGCGGACTTTATGAGAAGGCTGCGACTCACTCGCAGCCTTCTCATAAATTCCGCTGCACTGCACGAGTATCGCATACTACTTTATGTAACGAATGTATGTTAAGCGATACAGTGACAAAGCGGGGTCGAGGGACGCAGCCCGGGGGGGGGGGGGGGGTCCGGGGGGTTCGGGGGGGCGGAGCCCCCCGAGATGACATGATACAATTTTAGCAAGAATTTTCATTTATTTGCACGTCGTAACAACATCTTCCATCGACGTCTCGTCTCGATCGACCCCCTCAATTTTTCGGTTATTTCCACTCATTTTTATTGCACGAGAAACACGAAACAAGATGCTAATACTGGAGATAGATTGAAAGAAGTCGTTCGACATAACCTATATTCACGCGAGACGTGACGCGAGACCACTCGAGTCGCGTAAAAAATTACTCGTCTGCGCCTGCGCACAGTATTTTCGATACGGTTTCGAGTATTTTCGATACAGTTTCGAGTATTTACGATACAGTTTCAGTATTTACGATACGGTTTGAGTATTTACGATACGGTTTGAGTATTTACGATACGGCTTATTGAAAAGCGCCACTTTATGTCAGGGCCGGCAGCTACATAAAGTAGCACTTTTCATACATGAGTTACATAAATTAATTTTGAACAACGCACTCTAGAATCCATAAAGAAAATTCAAAGGCCGCACGTCTTCTCTGCTTGCACGGCTTACACCGTGCAAACTGGTATAAAAAAATCTAAACACGATGAGAAGTACAATAGTATTTTGGCATGGAGAGAGAATGTTGACAAACTCAAGGATGTAGGAGGCATTGGACGGCGAACGTTACTTTGTATACACCGATAATCTTCCGATAGGATTCTATCTTGCCGATAATTTATGACGAAGTTCCACAACATTATTATATTAAACATTAAAAATGTGAGAGAAACATTTGGGAGAGTATAATTGTCTACAATACTTGAGTTTTCTTTTTTTTTTTTTAAAACGATGATAATAAACCGAAGCATGGCTTCCGAACAATTAATCGAGCCATCAAAAAAGAAAAAAAATGTATCTACTGTACACACTTGAGAGTATTTTCTGGAATTTTTTGAGATAAATCGAAAGTGACGTACCGACCGAAAAAAATTATTTTCGGCAATTTTTGATAAAAATTGTCATTTTTTCAAATCGGAAAATGCAAAAAGATTTTTTTTTAAAGTTCACCTACAACTGCAACTTTTTGCCTCGAACATTTTTCTGTGTACTCGTATGGTTGAGTGGCATACGCTATATTTTTGCCCGTCTATGCTAAAAAGTGGCCACATTTCTATGCCTGCAATGGGGATGGAAAGTTGTCCGCCGCAGTAGCTACTTTTCGGCCCCCTGGGACTACTTTTCGGCCCGCTGTAGCTACTTTTACGCCCGCTGCGTTACTTTTTCGCCCACTGCGTTACTTTTCGGCCCGCTGCGTTACTTTGCGGCCCACTGCAATACTTTTCGGCCCGCTGCGTTTCTTTTTGGCCTGCTGGTCAAGAATCGACAACTTTCCGCCCCCGTTGCAGGCATGGAATGTCGACTTTTTAGCGTAGGCGGGCAAAAAAGTACTTTTTTCCCGACTGCGCTAAAATAACCAGATTCCTTGCGTGCAATACGGGCGGAAAATAGCCTATTATTGACCGATGATAATTATTTACATGTGCGCATGCGCGGTACAATTTCATTACTCCCTAGGGAGTAATGAAATTACTGATTATTTTTAAGCTTAGGATAAATAGGAATAAACAAACTATTTTTAGCCATCTTATTAGATTCAACAATAAGTTAATATTAAAAATAATCAACACTCATAGAGCAAGTTTCAATTCACGGAAGGAAATTTTAAGAACGTTTTCAAACAATTACCTGAGTTGCCAGGCGACGAAATCGCCGGCGCAGCACCGCAGGGAGCCTCGCGCCTCTCAACCGTTTCTCAATACTCTTATTTAGGCTACTTTTTAGCATAGTCGGGCAAAAATAGCGTATGCCACTCGGGAGTAAGTGCCTTTTCACCTCGCGTGAATTTCTGTCAAACTTCACACTCGGTTAAAAGACGCACTTTCCTCCCTTGTGGCATAATATACTATTTCTGACGAGTGTGAGTTTGCAGCACGAGCCGAAAGCAATCACACGAGTTCAGAAACCGTTTTTCGCACGAGTATCGAATAAAATTGTATTTCACACGGTGTGAAAGTGGGGTTTTTCGCACACGAAGCGTGCGCAAAAACCGCCATTTTCCCACCGAGTGAAATAAAAATATTTACTCAGAAGAATTGATTACACTGACATAATTTTTTTATTATGCAACTATAATTACCTTGAATATTTCAATCCTTAAAATTCAGCATTAAAAACTGAACGATATTGGTTGTTTAAACTTTAAACCAATTTGTTTAGTTTTTAATGCTGAATTTAAACTTTAAAGGAATGGAAAAAATATAGTACCGAAATTAATTCCGGTATCTCCCAAACACATCTATCAATGCAAAGTCACTTTTCTTCACTGCAACCCGGTGCATTTAGTATTTTCTTATTTATTCGACAATAGAACTGCCGAATCGGCTCAGGTGGCACGGTGTTATCTTGCAATGCTAATGCACCATAAATCTATCGGTCGTCACGCTCATGAAAACTCGTGGTGAATTGCGATTTAGTGTGTGCTTTCGAAAACTCTTGGTGAACTGTGATCAATAATTTGTGTTTCAATAATTTGGTGTTCGCTTTCGATAAAAAAACAGTGAAAGACGATTCCGAACAAAATATGTAAGTATTAAAAGTAAAGTGGATCATTCAATAAATAAAAATATTAATAATTGGAGGAAAATGTGTCACAACGGCTCGAGTATAACCTGGTATCGTTATGTTGAGCCGCATAATTACAAAATAGAACTTAATTCTCTCTTACTCGTCAATGATCGGACGACTACGAATAAATTATTTATCGGGCAAGTCTATTATCACACTAATAACGTACATCACCGAAATTTTGGAAAATCATCGACTTGTCGGACGAATAATTTGTCCATCGTGGTCCGATGATGTAATGATTAGATAATTGATAATTCGATTCTTTCGAAAATAATGTGAAACTTCAGTCGTTCCCGATTTAGTCATAATGAACACTTTTCGAAATATTTGAATGGTGCAATCAGGCGATTAAGCAGACATCTTGGGAAAAGAAGACGTTCGTGATCCGGATAACGGAAATAATTCAACTTTGAAAAACGGAGAATGATTTAAATCAGTGCTAGATCTCGAAGACCGCATAGACAAAATTTAAAACGCGACTAATTAACTTCATTTTCGCAACGAAAAATGCCGGCATCGACGAAATATCGTATTGTAGGTACAATACGGTATGAGATCTAAACACAATACGGTATTAGATCTGAACACTATTATTTTCTATATTAAAAAAATATATACATTGAATAGAAAGTTCATTGCCAAAGAAACATCCAAAGATGTCGAGCATATACTTCACATTACAAAACCGCGAGGATTTGAAAAAAAAAAAAAAAAATTCTTAACAATACACATGGTCTATGTACAGATAAGCTGTTAAAAATGTGTACGACGATACAAAAAAGTCAAACTAAAATGTTATTATTGCCTTATTTGTGATACACCAACTTCAGTTCCTTCTAGAGACTTCACTTCTTCACAATAATGACGGCTCCACCAAAAACCCATATTTTTACTTTAAATACATGTGATGCTAAAATCATGTAAAAATTGGGGCTAGTCGGACCAATATTTTTTCCAAAGTCATCCGATGATCTAACGACTTCATCCTGACTTAGGCATCTGTAGTCGTACAACTATGAAGAAGTTATTCGTCCAACCAATACTTTCGAGATGCTGAAATTGTGAGAAATATAGGTTAGTGGGACGACTTCTTTTTCCATAGTCGTACATAGGTCGGATGAATAATTTTTCTTCATTCGTCCTTAATCGGACGTTTAGACAGTTCGAAAAAAAAATTCTTTGAACGTGGGTTTTAACTGGGCACCCAGCACAATTTTCTATATAACAGTAATGCTTTTTCTCTCGTTCATCCCAAATGTATGAGAGTTTTTTTTTCAATTCTTTACATATCGCCGCTAACTGGTAAAACAGTTCCAGGTAACAAAAGTTAAACCTTAAATATAAAAATGCTAGTAAAGTCCACCATATAATAGGTATAACACGAAACATATATCGAAAATGATTGCAAACAACATTTTTTTTAATTCTTTATTTTGTTAAATAAGTTTATACTTTTGTTTGTCAAATTAGAGCCAGATGGTACGATTGGAGAATTAACAAAGAAAAAATGTAGACGTTTGTTGACAATAAGTTGTTGTAAAAAGTACAAACTTTATTCACTGTGTACGTTGCCGGCAGTACTGTGGATAACTACCGAACTTTCAAACCTCACTAGCAACAAAGCGCGCCCAACGCTCGCGCTCCTTTCATTTCTTTTCACGTCTCATGGCCTAGCCCGACGCGCTCGTCTTTTAGGTTAGGTGTGCCTATCTTATGAACAAAACGGACGATCCCGATCGGCTACGAGAACCGACATCACGATTTCGATTATTTCGATATATTTATCTTGAACATTCGAGACTCATGTCAATTTTGAGGGGAGATTTTTTGATATTTTCACGTTGGATTTTGGCTTGTACCTGTCCGCTGCTCGACAGACAGCCAAGGCCCTGATTCGGTGTGGATTGCCCGTGCGTTGATATTGTTCTCGTTGCCGGATAGATAATGCAACGTCGGTAACATGGCACATTACTTCTGAATGTTGGCTCCCGCAGCTGATCGACTCCTCTACCTTACAACTCGGCCCCTTATCCCTCCTCCCAGTTCGCTATCTCTTCCCTGGCGCGAGAGTACCCGGGAATCTGACGCTGCACGCTCTTTCAAGCGACACTCATCGAACACCATTGCTCCCTCTACGCCAGAAGCTACTCCTTTGATCCACATGGTGTTCCTTGATTCTACAAAAGTCTTGCCAACCGTTGGCCATATCGCGAACTACTTCGACACCCGTCCCGTTCGACCTCTTCGTTGGTTCCAAACGTCGACGCCAATTTACGCAACAGCCAATCAGTTATGCCATCATATCGATGGTCTAACGCCCGAAGCGTATACAGGCTATGCATATGCATGCAGGTATATACACATCATACCTGTTGCACTAATTTAACGTGTATATAATTTGCATGAAAATTTGCACCTTGTTGAGATGCGCATTTTGAAGTTATCTTTTGCGTCTCTCGATTAATTTGATACAACCGACCTCTCGTCCTTATCTCTGCCGACTATCAATGTTTTGATCTTTTTTTCTTTCAATTTACCTTACAGTACTGTTCTTGGTAATACACTCGAGTGAATTGCTCGACAACCAGCAATAATTCATAGCCCACTTACGTTATCATTATTAATCAGTGCCCGTCGCGTAATATCCTACCATCTCTTATTGCTCAGTCTCCAGCGCTGGTGTGAACAGTAACATCGGTCCTTTGTCCAAAGCAGCGGTGATTCCACAGGTAAGATCGCGTTGTGTAAAAATTATTTCGGTATTGATTGCAATATCGGTTTATCTCGATTTATTCATACCTGACTGGGACATCGTGACCAAAAATAGATGGCAGCCTCGCGTATCACATTCTATGCCGTTTCGGCCGAATATGGTGTTTTTGTTTGTGGGCCGAGACGTCGAACTTCGAGCGAAGGTCGACATTTCGCTCGAAGACCGGTACAGGCATAAACCACCGTGCGTGGATGCGAGAAAAACGACACTTCTTCTTACGTCCAAACGGTACAAGAAGAACAAACGTGCATTTTTTTCCAACGGTCAAGGCAACAATAGCTATTTGTGTGGCAAGGACGCGGAAAGGCAAACTAATCACGACTCCCCTTTCTACGCCCAAGCCATGCACATAATTTTTCTGAACAAATTGACAGAAATCATACTTTTCGTTTTTGGGAAGTGTACTCAGAAATGCACTTTCTCGCACTAGTGCGACAAAATACCATATCGTGTTCGTACGCATGCGCAGTATTTTTTCTGGCTCGCAATGCGAAAATAGTACATTCCCATATACCACGAAATATTTTGAAAACATTTCAGAAATATTTTTAATTTTTCAAATATTCTGAAATATATGGAATTAATCATTTGAAATATTCTCCGGAAATATTGCAACGAAACATTTCAGAAATATTTCAAATCTTACAAAATATTTCTGAAATATATGGAGATCATATTTTCAAGAATTCTATTAAAATATTCCAACGAAACTTTTTAAAAATATTTCAGAAATATACTTAATCTTTCATACATCTGAAATATTTATGAAATGGTGAAAAAATATTTTGAAAGCGAATATTAGCAGATGTGTAGTGAACTATATTCAGAAGGAACGACAAATAAAAAAATGCCATGTTTCGTGGATATATTTTAATACAGTTCGACTATTTAATGTGTCATACTACACATTAGTGCCAATTACACTACATGTTATTGGCACTCCTGAAGGGACTTACAAGAATCCCATAGAAGAAGTGCGAGAGGCTGTGAATATGTTAAAAAGTAATAAACAATATCTACAGCATTAAAATATTGATCATTTTTTGAATATTTCACAAAGATATCTAATCAATATTTTACCAACATTTGAAAATATTTGTACAATGTTTTTAAAACATTTTTGCGAAGTATTTCTGAAACATTTCAATGTAAGATTTATGAGCAGACAAAAAAATATTTTCAATATTTCAAAAAAATATTTTCGAAACATGTCCGAAATACTTCCGTGCTATGTGGGTTACGATACCAGTGCGAAACAGTATTTCGCACGAGTATCGTACCAAATTTTACTTCACAAGGTATGAAAATGAGGGTTTTGCGCGAAGCGTGCGTAAAAAATCCATTTTCCCATGAAGTGTAATAAAGTGCCTTTCTACGCTCACGCCACTACACCTGAAAACGGGATTTTACGTGCATGAATTACGAAAACTATTGTCTGCCCTCAGGTTTAATTAATCATTGTAACACCCTCGTACAGGCCTTTACTCGCTCGATTCACTTCACAGCAGCGACACATTCCTGATGTTTTAACTAAAACAATGCCTGCTTACAGAATTTCAACAAACCATATCGCACAATGTCGTCTTACGCAGCGCAAACGGTAGGAGACATCAACGCTTACGCCAAGGAAAAAGGAGTACATATGATTTATCTGCAATACGAAAATGATTAATTTATCGTCCACCCGTATAAGCGTAATAGTAATCATCATCCTTCTCTTACCAAAGGCGATCATAGTCGATTTGCGGAGCGATACTTTCACGCAACCCTCTAATGCCATGAGGCAGGCGATGTGCAACGCCGTCGTCGGCGATGACGTGTACGGCGAGGATCCAACGGTCAACGGTAACGACTCGGAATACTGTGGAAATTATTATTCGCCTCCGTTACAATTGTAAATAATTAACCGTTTCAGAACTCGAAGCGAAAGCTGCTGCGATGCTCGGAAAAGAAGCCTCATTGTTCGTCACGTCGGGAACGATGGGAAATCTAATCGCCAGTAAGTTTGATCAACTTGAAGGACAATACTCGACCAATGCTCATCGACTTGTGTCTTATTTGTTTTTCAATTTTTTGTTTTTTGTTTCTCATCGACAGTAATGGTTCATTGCAACGAACGAGGCAGCGAGGCTTACTGTGGCGAGGACTCTCACACGATACTGCACGAGCAGGGCGGTGCCGCCCAGGTGGCCGGCGTTACCCTCTCTCCCATCCCCAACGACTCCGACGGCAGCTTCGATCTGAACGTTCTGGAGACGAAGCTCCGCAAGGATCGCCTGCACGAGCCGGTCTCGAAGCTCGTTATCGTCGAGAACCCGATTAATGGGCAAGTTGTCAGACAATCGTGGATCGAAAGTTTGACGAAAATTGCGAAAAAAAGCGATCTGAAGTTGCACCTGGACGGTGCCCGAATGTGGAACGCCGTCGTTGCGATAAACATGATGGCAGAGGATTTCGTTGGACCCTTCGATTCGGTTACGTTTTGCTTGAGCAAGGGTCTCGGAGCGCCTGCGGGCTCGATGCTCTGCGGAAGCCGTTCCTTCGTCGACAAAGCTCGAAGAGTGAGAAAAGTATTGGGCGGAGGAATGCGCCAAGCCGGTGTCCTCGCTGCTGCCGGTCTCGTCGCTCTCGACGAGACTGTACCAATGTTGAAGCTCGATCACGCGAGAGCAGACAAGATAGCGAAGGCGATAGACGAGATCGACTCGAATGCCGTTTGGTATATCGGTGACTGTTTTCAATATTGCACCAATATGATTTTTATGCGATTTAAAATCGACGGTGGGTGGACCGCTAAGTCCTTCGTCGAAAGATTGTGTCTTGTTACGGACGATTCGAAGGAACCCAATGTCATAATAAGAGCTCTTGCGTTGACCGATTATGTAGCGAGAATGGTCACTCACAGAGACATCACCGACGATATGGTGGATGCCGCTATCCGTAAAATACAGTATGTACTGAAGAAATAAATATCTTCGGAATTAATGAAAGCCGGAATAACTTGTTTCACCGTTAATATTTTATTCATCCATAGCAGACCCGACCTAGTAGTTTTGTGGCAAAAAGTTTACGAAGTACTTTGTGGGAACCACTACGCAAACCATCGCTGCGCGATACTCGTTTTAAACTGTGGTTTCGACAGTGGTGACGACGGAATAACCCACCAGTCATTCAAATTTCTTTTTAGGGTGATTAGTACGTACCGAAAAAAAGGTTTGGTAATATTGGAATAAATTGCTTTGAATTGTCATCACGAATTGTAGCAATTTAGGATACAATACTATATTACGCATTTCGGAGAAAGAATTAAATCTAACGACATAAAGTTGGGCTCAAAACCCGGGACATTTCGCATGCTAACCTCGAACACTACGCTACCTCCTACCATTTGAATTGTTCTCATATATAGCAAGATTCGAACGAACCAAACGAATACTTTATTTATTGATTTACTGAAAGTATTACACTGAAAAGAAAAAGTACTTTATGTCACTCGGTGGGAAAATGGCGGTTTTTTCGCACGCTTCGCGTGCGAAAACCCCCATTTTCACACCTTGTGAAATAAAATTTTGTTCGATACTCGTGCGAAAAACGTTTTCTGAACTCGTGTGATTGCAACACTCGCCTTCGGCTCGTGCTGCAAACTCACACTCGTCAGAAAAAGTTTTTTCGCACTCGTATCGAAATGTACTATTATGTAACTCATGTATGAAAAGTGCTACTTTATGTAGCTGCCGGCCCTGACATAAAGTGGCGCTTTTCAATAAGCCGTATCGTAAATACTCAAACCGTATCGTAAATACTCAAACCGTATCGTAAATACTGAAACTGTATCGTAAATACTCGAAACCGTATCGAAAATACTCGAAACCGTATCGAAAATACTCGAAACCGTATCGAAAATACTGTGCGCAGGCGCAGACGGGTAATTTTTTACGCGACTCGAGTGGTCTCGCGTCACGTCTCGCGTGAATATAGGTTATGTCGAACGACTTCTTTCAATCTAACTCCAGTATTAGCATCTTGTTTCGTGTTTCTCGTGCAATAAAAATGAGTGGAAATAAAAGAAAAATTGAGGGGCTCGATCGAGACGAGACGTCGATGGAAGATGTTGTTATGACGTGCAAATAAATGAAAATTCTTGCTAAAATTGTATCGTGTCATCTCGGGGGGCTCCGCCCCCCGACCCCCCCCCCCCCCCCCCCCCGCTGCGTCCCTCGACCCCGCTTTGTCACTGTATCGCTTAACATACATTCGTTACATAAAGTAGTATGCGATACTCGTGCGGTGCAGCGGAATTTATGAGAAGGCTGCGAGTGAGTCGCACTCGTCGCACTCGTACCACAGAGAGCACTCGCCCGAAACGCACTCGTAGCCCAGAGAGCACTCGCCTTAGGCTCGTGCCTCTGTGCTACTCGTGCGATTCGGCTCGTGCTCCTGTGGTACTCGTGCGGCTCGTGCGACTCACCTCGCAGCCTTCTCATAAAGTCCGCTTTACCGCACTCGTATCGCAAAGTACTATTATATGAGTCCTATGTACAGTTTGTTTTTATTAGCATTTATTCATGTAAATTACATGTAAAAATAAATGCTAATAAAAATAAACTTTATATAGGACTTATATTATACATTTTCTTTTCTGTAATAATTTCAGCAAGTAAATAAATAAATAAATAAATAAATAAATAAATAAATAAATAAAATATTCATTTTAGATAATTTCCATTCACTTCAGCTAAGAAAACGTTTGGTTCGTTCAAATCTTGCTAGGAATGAGGAAAACTCAAATGATAGGCACAGCATTAGGATTCTCGGCTAACATGCGTAAGGTCCGAGTTTTGAGCCCAACTTTAGGTAGTTAGGATTTTCTTTCCCTGAAATGCGTAATAATAATAAAGTATCCGGCTGTATCCTAAATTTATATAATTCATTATGATAATTCAAACCGCTTTCTTCCAATATTACCAAACCTTTTTCCGGTAAATGCTAACCCGCTGTAAAAAAAAGAATTAAGTGACTGGTCGTATATTCCGTCGTTTGCGTTGAGCGGTGGTTTGCGTAGTTGTTTTGACAAAATACTTCGTAAACTTTTTGCACAAAACCACCATGGTGATTTCGAAGGTAGTTCGGTCGCTAGCCAAGTCTGCTAGAAATCGTTGGTGATACACCTGTTAAAGCTCGATTAGTAGATCGTCCGTACCGAGTCTTTGTACAAACGATCCGAACGAACCCAAGGTATTAATACGAGCTCTTGCGTCGACCGATTATGTAGCTATAATGGTTACTCACGGAGACATGAGCGACGATATGGTGGACGCTGCTATCCGTAATAGTGATTTGCGATACAAGTGCGGTAAATCGAACTTTATACGCACGCTGTGAAGTGAGTGCGACTCTCTTGACAGTCCGCATATAAGTTCGCTACACCGCACTAGTATCGCATAATATTTTTTGTAACGAATGCGTGAGAAGTGTTACTTCGTGCTTGTTGATTATCGCGCTATACAGCAAGGCCTACTCAACGCGTGCGTAAAGATCGCACTTGGCTGTAAAGCGCCACTTTCGCCCCTCTTCGCACGCACGAAAAGTAGCACTTCTCACGCATGAGTTACAAAAAATACACTAAGTACTAAAGGAATATCTTCGGAGTTGATGAAATCCAAAATGTCTCGTTTCACTGTTAATCTTTTATTACATCGTCGGTAGTTTCGATCTTACAAGTAAAGTCCATCTTGGCCCGATGTAAATTACTGTGCGACATTGATTGATCACGACGAAGATTACAGCTTCACAGTTTTGCAGGAACGATCGTTCGAAGACCGTTGCGCCTGGCGTATAAAATTTGACGAATCATCGATTAATTCTGGAAAGCGTCGTTGGCGGGCTCTTCCTCATCCTCGTCCTCTTCGCCCTCGCTCTCGAAGGTATTATCGGGTATGTCGTAGAGACGGATCATAGGCTTGTTCGGATCTTTCATTATAAGATACTTGCCGTCCTTTTGCTTCAGGCATATATCGATAATGCAACGTAGAATACCCCACGCGTTGTCCATATTGAGATTGATCTGCGTGGCGAATTCGTTGGGCTTGTACTGCTGTGTTCCCAATATAACGTGCTTGCTCGAGTCGCGAACGAGAGCTCGCGAAACGTAACCGAACTTGAGCTGATCGGAACCGGCGAGGAGAGCCTGAACGGTCCATTTAGCGAGTTTGCAAGCGTTGTTACGCAACTCGTTTGCCAATACGGCACCGCGCTGGGTGTCCAGCTTCTGTCGCCACTCGACGCCGTTCGCGAGTTTCGAGTCCCACTCGTTGAGAGCCTTGATGGTCAAAAATTGCGTCTCGTTGTTGGGTCCCTGCATAACCGCGTCGTGCTCGCAACGGCAGACCAATACAACGCCGTTGTTCAAGTCCCACTTGCGATAACGATAGGCGACGCTAGCAACGTCGCTCTCCTCCTCCTCGGAAATGAACGGGTTGCCCTCGTCGAACTTGTATCTCGGCTCGTTGGATTTCAATACTTGCTGGGAGAAATTGTGATTGATGAACGTAGCCTCGAGTGCCAAATTCCTCGGTGAGTTCAGAGAATTTCCGTCGTCCTGCGGTGGCTCGACGCTCGTCTCGTTCACCGTCAGCAAATCGAACTCCGTATTGTCGCGCTTGTCGAAGAAAAGCTTGTCGCCGATCTTCTCGATCACGATGTCCCAAGAGTAATTGCTGCGAGTCGAGCACATTATCGTCGCGAGAATAGCGTCGGTAGCGTACACGTTGCCCTCGGTCTTCGACAATTTACGAATGCAAGGATCGTCGGTCGTCGTGACGGTATGGAATATACGATCGATTCTCTGCAATGGCTTCTCGTTCTTGACGTTAACGCGATCGTACGTTTTGTCGTAGTACTCGAGGGAGCCGCAGCAAAGTATATCCTCGCCGTCCTTGATACCGGG
Organism: Ichneumon xanthorius; assembly: GCA_917499995.1. NCBI lineage: Eukaryota > Metazoa > Arthropoda > Insecta > Hymenoptera > Ichneumonidae > Ichneumon > Ichneumon xanthorius. The sequence goes on from OU824207.1 coordinate 17,391,738, forward strand.
CAGCGACAACTTTGCCAATCTCGGAAAGTCCATCTCCTCGATGGTTACCCAGTCCGGTCGAACGGTAACCGAAGCATCGCGTATCTTTATCGGCGGTTGATTCTTGTGATTTCTCAGACCCTGCTGACGTCCCCAACGTTTCGTCTGGCCCTTGCGCTCCCTTTCGCGCAACTTCAGCTTGCCCAGCTGCTGCATCTGATTGAAACCACCGCGCTGGCCGCCTCGTCCGCGAGCGCCCCGCATGTTCTTGCCGAAGCGACCGCGCTGGTACAGAGGCTTCTGCACGCGAGTCGTATCGACCAAGTGGAAAGTCGATTCATCCTCGTCGTGGTAGTACGCGTACTGGCTTCCCGATCCAAATTGAGACGCGTACTTGTCTGGAAAGTCGTGAAATTCTCGTTAGATATGTGACACATAATGACGATGGAATTATAATTACAATAATAACATGACTAGATTTAATTGTATAATTAAATCTAGTCATATAATATATTAATTATATAATATTACTGGTGGTTAGACTGGCTGCGCGCTTAGTGCGCTCACATTATCTGTGTGACTGTCTGTAAATATCTGTGAGTATCTGTGTCATGAACTTTATTGTTATGTAGATATATAATTATAATAATTAAAATAGTAAACTAGCGCAGTGGTCCAGTGGTTAGTATTAGACCACTGCGCTTCGAGCCCAGTGCATCGGTAGTTTGCGTGACTTCCAGTGCCGTAATCCCAACGAAATAAAAAATATGACACAGACATATATATCGAGTGCTGAAAAACACACGTGTGTAACGTGTTTGCTTTCAGCAGTGAATATAAATCTGTCGCTCGCACATAATACCTCTACGTGCGAGCACCAAATCTATACAGTTGTAGCCAATTTTTCATTCTCAGGGAAAAGTGACATAGCTCTGGAAAGCAAACCTTTCATCCAGCGATATCAGTACAAAATCTTCACTTTTTTCCTATGCTTGAGGCAAATTCTGCTACAGAGGGAATTTAGCTGGGGTCGCAAGGAGGGCATGGCTATTGACCCAGGCCGACTCTGCATAGGTAAAAAGTTACCTTATAACAAAGGAGGTAACTTCGGTATAACAGAGGAGATAAAAAAAATTGTTATTATTAAATTAGCTCTATGTTGTATTATGGCATACATCCTTAAGGTGATGTGAAACACTATGGAGTACGTGAGAGATAGCATCAGTGGTACTCTTGGCGGAGTGAGAGGGACAGGCTGGGAACGTATTTCACATCACCTTAAGGTGATGTGGTATAACCCCCCACCCGGCTACCGCGTGTCCGGTTAATAATAAAAACTGTACCGCATGCCGTTTTGAGATTGCAGACCGCCAAGGTCAGCAGACATTGTCTTTCCCTGTGTCTGTCGATTTCCTAGGGAAAAATGATTTTCTTTGTTCTCTAGAGTCTGCGGTTTCAAAAGGGCATACAGTACAATTTTTTGTTACCGGCGGCGATATTTCACATCACCTTAACCTGTTTTTCTCGGTTAAGCACATAAGCCTCGGTAAAAATAGACGCACGCTAAAATCAATTCTTGCATAAAACTTTGCACAAACACTTAAAAATATTAAACGCTCAATCTACTAGCAGAGTGCTCGAGCCTCCTCGAAGAGGTTCAAAAAGTAGGGTTAGTAACGAAAACTGCCTTTACATAAGCGCACATAATTTTGCATTGTCAAAACGTGAAAAAGGCAGTTTCGCGAGCATTTCTACCCGGTGAATCTAGCACCGATGCACCGGACATATTATCTCCAAGCTCAGTTAATAGTAACAATGCAGATGAGTTCTAACTCATCGATCGAGTGCGGAGAAAATGAAATGCGGTTGACAGCGATTTCGGAGGTTATGATAGTGGGTGGGTTATTATTCGATATAATCGGTGACACTTACTCGTGAACTTTTTGTCCTGGAACGCCGCTCCAGTCCAGTCGGAAATCTGTCGGCATCGATAATCGTTAAACGACAATGTAATTATCGGGGTAGAATCGGGCCGATAAACGTGACCGGGACATATGCGAGACGCTTACCTTTCCCAGTCGGTCACCTTTCGAGAATGGCTGATACGGGATGTCCTTGAATTGGTCCGGAAGCTCGTACGGTCCCCAACCGTCAGGATTGTTCTGTATCGCGGGCTCTTGGAAGTGCACTTGTTCCTCCTTCGGAGGAGCGGTCTCCTCGACGGTTTCGTTGGCCATAATCGATGAACGATTATGTATCTCTCATGCCCTCTCGCAAGAGCGAATCACTGTAACGGAGTACGGAATGAAACCGCACCGGATGCCCCGCCGACGTAGCGGAAGAGACGTCGACGCCATTTTGCGGTTCTCTCTCGACCAGTGACAATCAACTCGCGACGTTTGTCTGAAATGTTTTTTATTTTTATCCGGTTGGCAAATGTGACGTGCGTTGCTCGTCGCGCAAGGAGGACCGGCAGAGCCGAGGCAGGGCAGTGTCAGACTGGAATCGATATGAGACGCAAACGCCAAAATCAAAAAAGCGTCAACTCGTCGGATAGTCAAATTATTTGTTTACCCCGTCGCTGATACGCCGAGAGGATTTTTAAACGGTTCGCGAAGATGATCGGCGATTACGATCTCTTCGTTCAGCTCTGCGATAATCGTGGTATATCGCCGCCGGCGGAAATTCTCGAGGCTATAAAAAGTGGCAGGTAAGCGGTGTGAAGTTTGCTCGGTGTTTGGATTTTACCAGTGCCAAGTTGTCCATTCTTCCGCGCGCGCCGGACTACCTTTTCCCCACCCTAACTTATCGGCCGGTGCGATCCAGCCTTCAGTACTAACCAACCAATGCGGATAAGCTGATAGCATTTTCATACAAGAGCATTTTGATATGGACTTTTTTTTTCATCTACACGATAGTAAAGTTCAGGTCGATAGGACATTCACAACGTACTCACAGATCCTCACTTATACTTTTAGAGATACTCACACATACTCGCCGATACTCGTACGGAACTGACATACTCACATCACTCACTTGTATACTCACAGATACCCATATAGCACGAAATATTTGAAAAACATTTCAGAAATATTTTCAATCTGTAAAAAATTCCAAAATATTTCTGAAATAACATTTTGAAATATTCTCCCGAAATATATGAAACATCTGGAAATCTTATTTTAAAGTATTCTATTAAAATATTTTAGAAATATACTTAAACTTTCATACATCTGAAATAATTCTGAAACGGTGAAAAAATATTTTGAAAGCGAATATTAACAGATGTGTACGGACCACGGTCAGAAGGAACGAAAAATGAAAATAGTTCGAGGATATATTTTAATACAGTTTGACTATTTTATGTGTCGTAACACTTTATGTTATTGGTACTCTTGAACGGGCTTACAGGAATCCCATAGTTGAAGTGCTGGAGGCAGTACATACGTTTAAAATAATGAATAATATCTACAGCACTAAAATATTGATAATTTGTTGAATATTTCAGAAAGATATCTAATAAATATTTTACCAACATGTAAAGATATTTGTAAAATGTTTAAAAAATATTTCACAAATATTTCTGTGCTATGTGGGTACTCATAAGGATACTCATACGGTACTCACAGTTCTCACATCACTCACACGGATACTCAAAGATAGTGTCGCACTCACAACACTCACAGCGATGTTGCGAGCGCGCGAGCCAACATAACCGCTAGTATAAATAGTAAAAATCATACCCAGTAAGAAAATCGTGCCGTAACACTCGGCACGCCGTGATGGCACAATGCAGACATGTATGTCCGCATGTGACGATATTGTGATGGCACGCCGTTTTGATACCAGAAGTTTGCTTGCACAGTTCCAGCTCGCTGTAAAGCTCCACGGCGAACTGTAACCGTGCAAGCAGATTTCTGGTATCAAAACGCCGTACCGTCACAATATCGTCACATGCGGACATACATGTCTACATTGTGCCGGCACGGCGTGCGTTCCCGTGTTACTATCGAGTGGATCCCGTGCCGTCTATATAAAAATAGCCTATTATTGACCGAAGATGACGATTTTGCGACGCAAGAAATGTGGTTATTTTAATGAAATCGGAAAAAAATATCGTATGGCACAAGGGAGGAAGTGCATTTTCATCGCGTGTGAATTCCTGCCCTCGCTTTACACTCGGTGAAAAAACGCACTTTCCTCCCTTTTGTGGCATCATATACTATTAAGATCCTGGCCCAGACAATAGAGAGAAGAGAAATAGTACATTAATCTACGAGGGCGAAAAACGTTTTTCTAACGAGTGTGAGTTTGCAGCACGAGCCGAAGGCGCGTGCTGTAATCACACGAGTTAGAAAAAGTGTTTCGTACGAGGGATGTACGAAATTTTTCATCACAAGGTGCGAAAATGGCGGTTTTACGCACCGAGTGATGAAAAAGTATATATATATATAAAACAAAGTATTAACACTGCATTGTCGAACTATAATGAATTTTAATATCCGTCGAAAACGCTTATTCCGCACGTAATTCAAACAAATACCAGGATAGAAACAGTAAGAAAAAAAAACAAATTACGATTGATTTCTCTAAAATCTTTTTACTTTCAGTCCGATCGGCGAGCTTCGATTGCCATGCATGTCGATCGTGGTGCCGATATGCGGAGTGTTGGCTCGTGTCCTCTCGTCCAGTTCGACGATAAGAGTCGTCGATCTCAGCGATTGTATGTTGCTGTCGAAGGGCCTCGACAGCATACTCGACGCCCTCTGCGAGGGTTCGAGCGTAACGTCGCTGAATCTGAAGGGGAACAACATAAACGGTCTCGCGGTCGCCCAGCTCGGCAAAATATTCCTTCACAATAACACACTCAAGCGTCTGTCAATCGAATGGAACAGCCTGGGCTCGGACATCGACGCTTTCGCGAAATTCTGCGAAGGCCTCAGCATGAATCACAATATAGAGGAACTCGATCTCAGATACAATCAGATATCGCCGCACTGTGCCGAATCTCTCGCGAAGGCGTTGAGAACAAACAAGTCATTGAGCTCCGTTGATCTCGCTTGGAACACTTTGGGCCTGAAAGGCGGTCAGATTCTACTGAATGGAGTGCGCGACAATCGCACCATAACGAAATTGAATCTGCGAGGCAATTGTATACCGGACGAGATATCCCAGACGATAGACGAGTGCGTGCACAGAAACAAATGCAGAAGCCTCGTGTCGCGTGCGAATATATCAAAGACGGTCGAGACAGCTAAGAGTATTATTATCCTGGAGGAGAGAAATCCCCAGCGAGCGGCAGAAAAATTTACGATCGCAGATAACTCGCTGAGAAACGAGACGCTGGAAGCGACACTCGATCAAGCGCCGCCGAACAATCTGCAGGCCAACGACTCGGAACTCGACGGTTCGATCCTCACAGCGAACGTCGGAGCCGCTTGCGGCGATGTCGGTATGAGCGAAAAAAACGACAAAGTTACCGACGCGAAGAGGACGATAGATGAATTGAACGGCATGCTGCGTGACCGCACGGCGGCGATCGACGCTTTGACGAAGGAAATCGGCGTCAGAGCGGAGGAAAGTAACGCTTCCAAGTCGACGATTAATCGATTGGAGAAGGAGATAACGAGGTTGAGGGAGGAGCGGGACAACGTCGTCGGGGAAAAAACGCAGGAGATCGACGAGCTGAGAGAGTCGCGGAGAAAGGCCGACGCGAACTGGCAGAGGGAGTGCAAGAGATTGGAGGAATCTCTGAGGGAATCGTCGGCGAGGGAGAAGGAACTGGAGACACGCGTTCAACGCCACGAAAGAGAGATTCGCAGGAGCGCCGTCGAGATGGCGTCGCTGAAAGAAAAGTCGATACTGCAGGCTCAATCTTTCGAGGATCTTGTCGCGAAGAGCAGACTCGAAGTGCACCGGGTCAGGAGAGAAACGAAGGAGCGAGAGAATCGTTACAAAATCGAATTAAACGTTCTCAAGAACACGCTGAAGGAGAGCACCGAGGCTCTCGAGGAATGCCAAGCCCAGCTGCAGCGGAGTCGCGTCGAGCTGCGAGAGTCGGCGGAAAATTTTTCGTGCCTAAAGACGAGACTGAACGAGGTCGAGAGAGTTAATTGCCGTCTCGTTAGGATCGAGGAATCCTTCCAGAAACTCAAGGACGACAAAAAATTGCTCGAGGAGAAGTCACTCGATTCGCAGAGAACGATCGCCATGCTGCAGCGTCAGGTTGCCACACTGCAGGGCGAACTCATCGAACCGCAGCGGCGCTACGGTCTCGTCAAGGACGAACTGGAACAGGAGAGAGAAAAGACCGCGAGACTCAAACAGGAGCTCGCCGAGGAGCGCGCCAGACTGCAGGAACAACATTTACAGACGCAGACTCTGAACGCCCAGATAACGGCGTTGAACAATCAGATAAACGAGATTCAAAATAATCATGCCGAGATTCTCCGCGAGAGGGACAAGGAGCGCAAGATACTCAAAGAAATTATTTCGAGCAAGGAGAGAGATTTCAATGAACTGAAGTGAGCGACGTAACTTTGTTTATCAACGAAGTCGCCATTACTGGCTCGGGGCGACATCATTTTGCCGACTACAATTAACCGACTCGTCCTATGGCTGAAAGTCATGGGTCCGAACGCACTTCATCCGAATAGTCAAAGTTCCGAAATTTGATTGTTCCGAATCGTTAAACTGCCGAATCGTTACTTTTCCGAATTGTCAAATTTTCAAAGGTTGATTATTCCGAATCTTCACTTCAGCAAACTCTTCGGAAATAGTAATTGGGCGAACGTTATTCCACCGAATCGTCATTGAAGCGAACGTCATTTTACCGAATAATAATTTTCCCGAACGTCATTTTCCAGAATTGTTAAACTTCCAAACATCAAGTCGTCGAATGGTTATTCGTCCGAATCGTCATTCGTTCGAATCGTCATTCGTTCGAATAGTCGTTCGTCCGAATTGCCAAGCAACCGAATAACGAAACTAAATAATATAAGTAGCCTAGTCTCGTCTAGACTAGTCTAGTGAATATGAATCCCAGAGATTTAGTACGAATCCATTCGGATAAATGACCGTTCGGATAAATAGTATTTGGACGAATGACGATTCGGCGACTTGACGTTTGGAAATTTGACGATTCGGTGAAGTTAGTGTTCGGAAAAATGTCGTTCGGTCTAATGACGATTCGAAGGCATAACGTTCGGTTAAATACTATTTCCGAAGAGTAACGTTCGCTGAAATGAAGATTCGGTATTCCGAATCTTCAAATTTCTGAAACTGTATTATTATACAGTTTCAGAAATTTGACGATTCGGAAAAATGAAGTTTCGACAGTTTACGATTTTGAAAAATTAAGTTTCGGAAGTTTGACTATTCGGATGAAATGCGTTCAGACCCATGATTTTCGGCCGTACGACGATTAGGCAAAATTATGTTGCTCCACTCGCTCGGCAACTACAGTCTTTAATTTGTGTTTTTCTCGTTTGCAGAACCGAAGAGGTGCAGAGGGCCAGTCACCTCTACGCCGCGTTCAGCAAGTATCTGGGATCCATCGGTCCCAATACAACGTTATAGTGCCGACGATCAATTAGATAATTAAAACAATCAAAATATCTTCAATTTGTAAATGATATTTGAGATCTATTGTTTTTTTTTGCTTTTTTTGTACTCATTTATCGAGCAATTATACAGTTCGTAAATAGGAATAAACGCATTTTGCCACAGACTACCGGGAATCCGTGAGCGACACAAACACGCAAGTGTGCATTAGTAGGTCGAGGAACAGCCGCGCGACGCACGCGAGAGTTCGATAAATAGCGGTGGAGCCTTGACGAGGAATTTAAAAAATGCATAATCGCTACGTATCTTCTCGTAGAATTCTCTATCGTGTCTCACGATCATATCGAGGGTGACGTTACGTACCGTACACACACGTGGCTCCCGGTATCTCTCGGAGAGCCGTTTCGCGAGATCCGCAGCATCGCAAAACGGACATCATCAGGTGGGACGTAATTATCCACGCCACGCGGATTTCCGCTAAACGATCTTCATCGTTTTCCGCGAATCGTTACCTTGCACGTTACCTTTCCTCGACAACGACAATTCGTACCGGCTTAACGAACTTCCTCTCATGCCGGATTAATAATTATGTCTCTCCGTCGTTCGTGCCTTCTCGTTCCCAGCGCAAAACTTACGAGATTGACAAAATTAGCTTATTCGTTATTGTAGCAAGATTCGACGGATAAAAATCTATTTGCACGACGATTATTTGCGTCTTTTCTCGCTTGACGTACAACGTGTGTGCTTGCACGTATAGTACGTTACGTAATTTAACGCCGAGTCAAAGTCTTCGAAACGTCTGAAATAGTTAACAGTTCGACGAATAATTCGTAATCTCGGTAATATTTACTCGTTGCACAAGCGGCTACCTCGACTCGAGTGCGCGTGGATATGTATATATATTTATATACGAATGTGTGTGTTTGTATGGAGAACGTAAACGTGGTGTCCAGTAGAAAGTTCGTACGAAATTCAAGGACATTTAAGGACAATTTGCAGAACATTTCCAGGTTGTATTGGGACATTCATAAAACACGAACATATGCATCGCGCGCGCCTCGCACGAAATAACATTTCGTTCGATAACCGTTTTCGTTTGCGTTGGACTCGGTTAAGAAAAAAAAATACTCGCTAGGCACGAATTTATATATTTACCTCAGCTAAATTGAGATACACATTTTTTTACGGTTGTCGCTAGTAATATTCATTTTGAAACAAGCTAAAATTTGCGGGGAAATAAAAAATCAAGGATATTCCAGGACTTATTCAAGGACAGGCAAAATTCAAGTTTGTAAAGAATTGCTGGACACCATGCTAAATATCGAATGAGAAAGATGTGCTCGAAACAACAAGTTTCCGAATGACAATGGGACAATTGTTATTATTATTATTATTACGCGTATGATTAAGGATTAAAATAACTACTCTTTTTTTGACAATAAATAGTTCTTTAATAATTTAACTTGCGGTTTATATACATTTACATCGCTACGATATTTATATATAAAATACATAAATTTTGAAACTTCGTTGACATAGGACGAAGAATTGGGGGGAGAGGGGGGAGGGAGGGGAAGGAGGATAAGGTCGCGTTTTTTACCGCTGCATTATCGAGCAGCATTAGTCGATAAAACGAATCTGTACGGATCACACCGCTCTCTGCACAAGATGTCTTATGCCATTGCTAATTATTCAAGGAATATTCGTATTATCCAAATGGCAGTTACGGCTTAATAAGTCTCGTCTCGAGGGATAAATTGAACGGTCGTCTAACATCTCTCGGTTAATCGTAACGATAAACACTAAATTTTATTCGTTTCTCTAATATAGAGATACCGTCGTCTAATTAAATCGCTGAATCTTCATACACGCTATTATAAACGATAAAGACATTTTCATTTTTTTTTTCGCCATCGTATTTTTGATTGATGCGAGCGCACACGGACGACCTCAAACGCCTCGAATTTCGTGAGGTGTTTTTTTTTTTTTTTTTTTTTAAACGATACTATAAAATAATTCGAGATTATTAATTCAATCGTCTAAAAACTACCTTCCGGCTGACTCGTCGAACCTTGTATGCAAACAAAAATATTCCGAAGCATCTTAATACAAATACATATATATACATATATATTGTATATTTATATATACAATATATATAAGATATATATATATATATATCTATCGTCTTTTTTTTAAGGCCCCGTATAAATTATTGCTCGTTACATCAGAGGCATTCGATGTCCGCTTTTTTCAATATAATTAAGTACGAGAATGTAGTTCAGTTGAATTCAGATAAAAAGATGAGATTTGCAAACAATTCTTTCAACGCACACATACACATACACACACACACGCACGCACACGCAGTCGAATAGGAGTTTACAATCGGATACGTGAAAAAGTTTGGACAAAAGTCAATATCCGATCGAGTACCGCGATTTGTTCTACCTCAACGACAGTACAAAGGTATGTATAAGGTACCCCTATTTCAATGTAAAAAAATGGTTCGAATAATTCGCGGCGCCTAACGATACTCCAGTTGAATCGATAATTTACCGAATCTCAAAAAGTAATCACTGGCTCTCGATATGGAACAACCGTTGGCCAAAATTCATCACGTAAACGAGACAAGCCTCCAAATATTATGCTTCTTTTGACTAATCATGTTACTTTAAACTCGAAAATAATCATGAATATTAATGAACGAGATTTTTTTTTTAACGACAAGTTACGCGTATTAATACTAAATCAGTGACAGTTCATCTCGCGTGTTTCTCATCCGTTTATCTTTGGTCATAAAATTATTAGGGGAGAGGCGGAAAAAAAATCGAGAAAAAAAGAAAAAAAAATCTATCGCGATGGAAGTGTGTTTTCTATGAGTAATCGTAGTCGCGAAAAGATTACAAACTGTAAGGATATTCAGCGAGATAATTCTTCATGAGTGGCGGAAGATTATCGGTCGATAGTTTGTTCTTATTGACGACGAGCCTCGCGAGATGGGAGAGCGAACTGACCTCCTTTACGAGAGGTTTGGTCAGATAAATTTGACTGTAAATTTGACCGCTGTAGTCGACCCAGACCTCCTTCCTGTGCTCGTCGATGCGCTTCGAGTAGTCGACGTAGTGCTCGAGCATCTTCATTGGACAGTCGAATACTGGCATGGCGTGACTTAGTCTCGGCTCGGCGTCCAATCGAAATTTCCCGAGGTAATAGTGTACCCTGACCGATGTCGGTCCTCTTGGTGTCTGGACGGAGACAGCGAAGACGAATCTGCTGTCCGAGCTGTCCCTCATTAGCCAGCTACCGACCGGCGAATTTTTCAGTAGATTCTCGCTCTGCTGCCAGCTGAGACCCTCGTGGTACCATCCGCTAGTCTGAAGAAGCCTCTTTACCTCCGCGATTCTCGTGTAATCCTTGTCCTGAAAGTAATTCTCGAAACCCCAAGGACAAGGCGTGAGCCACGAGAGCGGAGTAGTCGGCGCTTCCTCTCTTCTGTCCAGATTCGCCTCGTTCCCGAGACCCGAGACGTTACCATCGACCTGCACCAATCCACCGCCATTGAAGTTATTTCGCGTTCTTCCGTGGCTGTTATTTTCCGTTCTGCTACTCTCCGACCCACCGGGATTGCCGGTCGTGGCGATTATGTTGACGGTACAGTGACCTATGTTAGGTGGCAACTGTACAGTGGCGTTCACTCGAATCTCCATGCTGCCGTTCTTATCGACCGGAAGCGAATTTTTCTCGATGCTCTCCGTCATGGGAACCGTCGATGACACTGGACGGTTGGGATTTACGGCCGAGTTCGTGCACGACGGGCCTTCCTCTCTCGTTGCGCTGCCGCAGCAGCAGGTCGAATGACGCTTCTTTATCTCGGATCCCATTACTGAATTGCAGAAACTGTTGTGCTGCTGCTGCTGCTGTGGCTGCTGCTGGGAGAGATGACTGTCCCGATGAGCCGGATGTCTCCAGCACTGATGATCCCTCTCGGTCTCAGCGACGGAAGGGTAAAGAGCTTGTACGTTAGGATTTTCAACTTTCGGCATGGAATCCATATCGACCGGTTGCTGAGTCTCCGAGTTAGTTTTCATGGACAGTACGCAGCGTCTGATGCCGGGTAACTCCTGACATCCGCTCGGTGGCATCGAGCACCGTCCGTTCAAGTTCGAACCATCGTCGTACGGTCCATCGGCCGCTGGCGAAATGTCGTCGCCCCTCGATCTGTCCCGATAAATTACTTGGCTCGTGTCCTCGTCATCGGTCGACAGTCGCTTCTGGACGAAGCAACCGCCGCCCGATAATTTCGGTCGTATCTCTATACGAGGCGCTTGAACGATTATTCCCGAGTCCGTGCTCTGTATGAGACATCCGCCCGACTGTATGCTCGGCGTCGTTATCGTGACCGTTCCACCGGTCAAATCGCACGTAGTGTTTATGTGACAGTCGCTTATTCTCGGTGATTTTTTCGAATCCCCGTTCAAACCGACGGCGTTGTTGTTGAATATCCCGTCGCCGCTCGAAACGTCCGACCGATGACCACGATCCAGAGACTTCCACGTTTCATCGTCGTTCGTGTACGCTCCACGTGGATCGCCCGCTTTGTGAATCATCGCCGGCTGCTGGATTATCGTCGGTCCGTGAATTATCGTCGGTGCGTTTATGAAACATCCACCTGAATTCATGCTGTACTCGCGGGGCACCAGAAGGTAACCGCCGCCGTAGAACGAACCGCTGCTCGGACAATCGGCTCTCTTCATAACGAGACCGCTGTCGATCCCACCGCTCGCCGCGGGTCCTTGGGCCACTGGGTTGCAACAGCCGGGAGCCGGAAAGCGGTGACGACAGTTCGGGCACATCACTGTCAGCATCCTGAATCGATCAGCTTCCCTGTCCGCATAATCGGCTCTCCTTGGAATGCAACTAGAATTATAAAATGTTAACAGAAATTAGCATTGTGATTTTGACGATGAACATTTGTTAAATCAGCGGACAATATTTTTTGACTTTTCACAATTTTTTTTTTTTTTTTTGACGAATAATTATTTTCTTTTTCGTCGATAATACGAATTAAAAAATAAACAGAAATTAGCATTGTGATATTGACGATAAAACTAAATAAAATCAGTGGACATTTTCTCGACTCTTCCCCGAATTTTCTTGAAGGAGTAATAACTTTTTTTTCGTTCAAATTTTAATTCAGAAATAAAAATAAATATTAAAAACAATGTAAGTTGAAATAAAAAGCGTCTGGAAGGTCGTAATTCGGATACGTAACGGATAATAATTTTTTTCCGACAAAAAGTCAAACGGACAGCGCCAATTCGTGTAACTTCAATGGCGATGGAAATTAAAGTTCGTACAGAACAATTCTTTTTTTCTACTTAAATGTATTTCAACTTTCGACGATTGGTTTTCATTGACTAAATATTCTTGACGCATAAAAAACAAACATTATTCTTCTTATTTTGTTTCTACAAGGAGAAGAGCTTTATTTTAGTTGTTGCTTTCGCGTATCGTCATCTGTCCCAACGAATAAAAAAAATCCCTCAATTTTAACTGATGTCCCAGACCGTCATTTTAATTTCCTGACATTTCCACGATTTCGAGGTTTTGCCTGACCAGCTGCCGCCGTGCATGGATACACGGAGTCGTAAAATTGTATCAAACAGATAAGAAGCACACAGCTGACGATTCGAGACATATGGGGGAGTGCATAACATTTCAACGTTTATATCGTAATACCCTCGATACCGATATGGGCGTTAGATCGTTGGTTCTATTAATAGGAATGCTCATTGTCGCTTTCGAGAAAGGGACATTGAGTCGTGTGACCGATAAGCATTACTCCTGTGGGGGGGGGGGGGGGGGGGGGAGGAGATAACCGTATGTAAGTGAAAAATAAGCAACGAAATTAGGAAATATCATTGAGGAAAGAAGTAAACAAAATTCATTGAGCGAATGGCTTAATAAAAACGAAACTCTTTTTTTCGCGTAAATCAAGAGACGCGTGTACGTCTCGACGCCAATTACTCAGAAAAACTTCTTTTTTTTTTCTTTTTTTTTTTTTATAATGTTACGTGAATTTTCAAAGCAGGATAAACACTCAAGTTTTTAATCAAGGATGACGAGAATTTATCTCCGTTTCGCGGAAAACTTTCGTCATCCATATAGCAGGCCTTCTCTGGCGCTTTTCTCCGCGCGCTCCCTTCCGCTACCCGCGTACTCGGAAGCGGAGATATACAGATATACGAGACACGGTGCGTCTGGTTCCGCGAAATCAAAACGCCCGCGGTGTAAATCCCTGCCTGTCGAGAGAGAGAGAGGCGAGTCAATTCACCGCTCGTACTATTTGAATTTATTTATCGTAGAAATAGGGTTTGAGAAGAATCCTTTTAAAACGCTACGTCAAATCTATCTCACCGAGGCAAATGTTTACAGTGTAATTCGTGCGAGCTGCGAAATCAAGGATCTACACTTTTTTTTAACGGGGAATAAATTATTTTGTTTAAACTGGAAAAAAAATATCCATGTACTTCAGTAGTTTAATTTACAAAAATGAAACTAAATCATGAGAAATAGAACTCACAACGAATACTTTCAAAAGACGACCTCGAAATTCTCTCAACGACGGAAATGTTTACGACGTAATTCGTGCGAGGTGCGACATGAAGGTTCTACACTTTTTTAACGGTCAATATATATATTTTTTTTAAACTGACAAAAATTATTTTCTCGTTTAGTACAGTAAAAACAAAAAAGGAAACTAAACGTGAGAAATACGATTGAAGCCGAATCCTCTCGGATCAGCCCGTCGAATCTATCGTACCGGCTCAAAATTTTACGATGCGATTCGGTGTCATGCGAAATTAAGATCCTACACGTCTTTTACCATTAAATAATACGAACCTGAAGATATCCGCATGACATCAAGTTTCATCTTTGGCCAGTCTCTATCAGTGCACGGCTTACAATAACCAATTGTTCACTCATAGAATTTTAATCTCCAAGTGAACTTCCTCGAGCAAAGTTTGTACAATGCAACTTGATGAAATTTGGGCACATGCTGATATCTTCAGGGTAATTAAATAATATATATATTGTTTAAATTATTTTTTAGCTCGACCGAGGTTTTGCTCGCGTTGAGCTCTCGTGTATCAATTGTGAAAGTATAAAACTGCTTGTAGCGGGCACTCCTGCCGCTTACTCTGCGGGGCTTATTCTGATGTCCCCCTCCCCTCCGCGCCGGCCGCTCTTCGGTATAATACTGGGACAAGCTATATACACTCTATATATAATGTATCACTGTACAATAACACCGGTCATACTAGTTCGCCCGACGTTTTTTTTTTAATGACCGGGGAATTTCGCTACCGGGAAATATGAACGTGTGCTTTCTCCGCCACGCCGTCACACTGTTCGCGATGAGTGCCCGGGCACGGGCGCTTCCGAGCTCCCTTTCTAGATCCGAGATCCGATGAATTACGCGGTTAATCACGCACAAGAAGAAGGCTCGTGCAACAATGAGATTCCCGGAAGGCGGCGACCGGTAGTCGTTGATTATAGAGTGCCGAGACTCGCCGGTCAGATAGTCGGCCGAGGGAGTTATTCGCAAACGGGTTGACTTCCTTCACAATTTAAATAAAATGTAAATTTTAACTTGAAAAAACAAAATTAGAAAAATAAATGAAAAGCACTATTGAAAAGAAAAAGCGTTTAGAAGCTCGAAGTTCGGCTAAGTACCTCAGCGTCGGCCCAGCGTAATTCACTGTTTCGTCAAGAACGATCGTGTACGCCCAAAATTGGTCGATCGATAGATTAAGAACGGCTCTTCGAAACCGATAAATAAATCGTACTTGACAATCGTAAAACCATCGACGTTATATTATTTCGTGTGACCGAGTCTGAAGAGACGGGCTAAATCGTTGCATTCCCGGAATGCAGTTCTCTCGCGGTGGCATGTCTGAGCCACACTGATGCGGTGCCAGCTACGCTGCCCGTCGCAGTCCGAGTCGAAGAATAACACGCGAGAGCGGGGCAAGACTCGGGTATGCGGCGGGGCGAGGCGGAGGGTTTCGGCACGCGATCGGCGGGCGCATGCGCGACTCGCTCGTCTCGCTCGGTCGGCCTCTCTCCTGCGTACGCGCGACGGTGCTGCCGGCGCGGCGAGCCGGGCAACGAGCGCGCAGTCAGCGGCGCGTTCGGAAAGGCACGTGTGTCGTCCGCGTCGGATTCGTAGTATTCGCGGAGTAGCGCGAAGGAGGCCTTCCGCGAAAACCGCGTCGAGCTCTCTCGGACTGGAGAGTGTCGCAATGCCAGAAGGCCAAGCCCCCATTTATAAGTCCGTCACGAGGACTTTTTGTCTCTCTCGCTTCACTCGCTCGCCCTCCGTCCGACATTTCGCTCGCCGCTCTCCTTCCATTCCCCCGCCGCCCCTTCCTGCGCGCTCTCTGCCGGAGAGTACACGTAATCGTAGGTATATACGCCTCGGATCTTTTTATTTTCCAACACTGTTGCACTCTCCGCGGGCGTACGTACGTCGCACAGAGAGACGCGTGCATCGCCGGCGGGGAAAAACGCTCATCGGCGAAATCCTCGATTGTTACGACGCCGAGAGAAACCGCGCACGGTCCGTCGCGCGAGCGTTTAAGAAAATTCCGTAACCACTGTTTTCCAAAGCAAACCTGAGCGCGTCGCTACCGGGAATCCCGACGAGCGAAGACGTTTTGGCGACGCTTACGTCCGTTACTATTATTACCGACGGTGTTTACGATCTTGACTATAAATAATAAAGCCCCGCGATGCTTTGTCGAATTTTTATCGCTTCCGTTATCTACAGTTTCGTTACTCGGAATGGCGCTCTGCCGAGGCAATTGCGCTGTTAAACATTCGCGATCGGGAGGGGGGGGGGGGGGGGGGGGGAGCTTCGAAACTAACGCAACGGAGGAACTGTTTGCGAGGCACTTCGGGACTTCGTGGAACAACTCATTTGCATGACAATATGACGCTGTGGATTCGATGTACGTTTGACAATATAACCGACGATTAACAATTGTATCTGTGTATGTATCGAATCCGGAATTGAGTTAGGATATTCAAGTGTTTCTCGGTAGATGCGTCATTGTGTAGGAACAGACGTAGGGTATTTCTCTCTCTCTCATGCCGGGTCGAAGATACCTTTTCGGAAGGCCAAGGCCACGAGGCCGTCGATTCGAAGGTGAGAGGAAGAAATATTTCTGAGAATTCTTTACGAGCCGAGGGAATCGAAGCTCCTAGTGTCACGAACGCGAGTTTACCCGTGTGCGTAAGGTCAGCTAATGGTTTTTTTTTTTCATTTTTTTTTGCTAGGAAATAACCGAGTCAACGGCAAGGACACTCTTAATATGTATCTCGTTCTCGTTCCTATCGCTGCGCGTATCTAATCTCGGTTCGATTGAGTGTTGGAATTTTATGGAGAAAAAAGACCCGCAACTTTTGTAAATAATTTCGCAAGTAAACGAGAGGAAGAGAGACACTGGATAATTGATTGCTGTGTCAATTGCAAGATCACTATTTAATAATGTGACCCGTTCTCGTTCCTATAACTGTAGGTATAAAATCTCGGGTTTATTGAACATTGGAATTCATTTATTTTTTTTTAGAAAAGAAAAAAAAATTCTTAAGCGACGTTTGTAGAATTTATCACGAAAAACATTGTAGAATTAATCGCCGAGTTCATTGCCGGGGAGCTTTTAATATTAATCTCGTAATCGTACCCGTAACTGTATTTAATCTCAGTTTGGTTGACGCATTAAAATATCATATATAGATATAAAAAAAAGAAAATTGAAGGAAGAGAAAAAATCCCAAGTTTTGTCAAATTTGTCACGAGCAAACGGGGGAAGAATCATTGTAGAATCTCGGCCAACATCGAAGAAATTAGCGGTAACGTCTTACTCAACGAGTAAAAAAAAAGTGTCTCCGTTACATGCTCTGTCGGAGTTTGAGGAAGAATGGAGTCGATAAATATTGGCCAAGTGTCCCGCGGGGTTAGCCGAGTTAACTTGTCGAAAAAAAAAATTGAATAACGGTATAATAGTTTACGGCATACAAGAGTGCGCGCATCGAGCGTGTTTTGAGGAGAAGGAGTGTAAGAGACAGCGGGCGAAGCCTCGGAGCCTTCCTACGGAAGTTACCCGGAACTCGGCTACTTGGAAGAGAGTCGTAAGGGGGCCCTCGTGGTCTCTCGTGCACCCACGTCGTGGCCCCAATAAATATTCATCTGCACACAGAAACCTTTCGACTTTGCATCTACTCTCGCTGCGCCGAGCCTCAATAAATCACGAAAGAGCCTCGCACTTCCACCTCACCTACACACATATGTATACATATATATATCACATATATACAAATCTATATGCACACACATACGCATCCATATACACCGATATACACATATATTTACATGTACATATTCACCTATGTGTGTACATATATAGAGGGTACGCCATAAAAACTTTTACAACTCACACGAGCCGCAGACAATGGGACTTCACGCTATAAATATGCCCACGTGAAGAAAGCGGCGAGACATACCTCGAAAATATAATTGCAGTGACGGGTTCGCAATTAAATCGGGGACCTGACCCCGTTTTTTCTTCCAGTCAGTCGTTCCGTTTAATGTCTCAGAATAAAAAAAACCAACATACATATATATATATATATATATCTATGTAGCCCGAAGTTATACAATAATAATAATCTACGCGCATTGATAATTTGTTTTCCGTGAATCGACAAAGGCGACCAACAACGCTCGAGATTGGCCATGACGATTACTGGGCGTCTGAGCGGCTTACCGAGACAAAGGGTCGGATAAAGTAAATCCCGTATCCTCGTTTATACGTGGAAACGGAGAAAACGAGGCGTTTCAAAATGAGACCTCAAACCCAGTTCCGTGAAAGGCTTTAGACACGACTAATACCAATATAGATACAGCACAGTGTATACAGATATACGGGGCTGTGCAGGCGAGATGGGAATTCTCGGACTTAGAGCGATTGCGCTTCCGAGGAAAGCTTCGCTCGCTATCGCGCATTACCATAACTAACCTCGCCCAACTTGGTCCCACCGTTGGGCCCGCGCGGACGTTTACGAGGCTGAACCGTAAAGCGAGAGAACCGAGCGCGCGCCCGGTACGGCCTCGGGAATATTTATCGTCCGGTCTTCGGGGCTTCGAGAGCTCTCGCGAGAGATAGGCCTCTCGGAGAAATAACGGCGAAACGAGAAGGAGGTGCACAAACGCGCGCGCGCGTTACTACCTCGGAGAGATCTCGCAGCGCAAACAGAGTGCATTAACGAGAAAGCCGCCCGCGACATTAATTATCTACGAAACGGCCGATTGTATCGAGAGAGAAGAGAAGTTCAAAGGTCGTTTCGATCACGAGTTTTCGAAGAAATATCCGAGACGCTTAGACGCCAGAAGGCTTGATGCAAAATGAATTAATATGCTATTAAAATTCAGAGGGTCTTTGAAGACTGTAATTGGCAACTTTCAAAGACTCGCGAGTTTCAAAAGAGTCGCGTGTAACAAAGAGTATGAAAGTCGTATATATATTGCATATATATAGTGTGTGTATCTCGGGAGATGGGATAGGTCTTTTGAGCTCGGAAGACAGCTGCTGCCTCCGCCTCTGTTAAGTACACCGAGTCCGGTCTCTTGCAGAGTAGCTCGTGAGAATAAAGCCAGAGTGTTTCACGAAAAGCACGAGGTGCCCCGTGGCAAGACAGCGTTGTGCTCTTCTTTTTTTTCAATTTTGTCGAAGACCCTAGAACGACAAAGGGCGCTCAACCTGGCTACGAGGGAAACCCGTGCTGGCCAACGCCCGCTATAGTGATTTTTGTTTGATTATTCATAGCTTCGTTATTGTCACTTGTATATACTTGTATACCGCCGAGTCCCTTCTTTTGTAGATCTTTTTTCGTGGTTATGATGGTTATTGGACAGAAATCGCTATATGATGTTTTTTTTACATATTTAAAAAAATGTCTTCCCTTCTTTTTTTCGTAATTCCCCTCCTAAGGCTTTAGCTTGCTGTGAGCCATCAGTCCACTATTCTCATCAATTTTTCCAATTCCTCGCTTGTAAAGTTCATGACTGCAGCTGCTGTTAAGGAAATACGTCACATAGCGACTTTTTGCTTTTGGAACTAAAAATCGCAAGTGTTATAAAGCGATGAATGAGAATGTTTATAAATAATGCTAATAATTTTTTGTTCACATGGATTCTGCTGAGATACATGAGCTTAAAGTTGTCTTAATTAATATGAGCTGCATGTGGTGCCGCGTGAAACGCAAGATACTTTTTTTTTGAATATCAATTTATTTTCTGAAATAACATTATTAAGGTGGCATGAAAAAAATAAAATCGGGCTGTGCCCATAGATCTTCGAAGATATAAGTTGAAGGAACTTCGAACCTGTATATGAATACATATTTAGACCTCGACGATTGCTAGCGACATGCCATCATCTCCACCATTAAGAAAGGGTGACCATGTAACCTATTCCGTCAACCACCCATACTGTAACCCCTGATACTTCGAGTACGAACACTAATCCTCAAAATACGACTTCCCGCTCAATGTTTCCAATACGCCCGTTACTGCATAGCTAAGCGGTCACCCATCCGAGTACTGACCGCGAAAGATTCTGCTTGACTGGGGCCAACCGAAGTCGTACACGTAATGAATTAATTTCGTACTGACCCCGAAGAATAAGAAAGAATCGATGGGCGAACTGATTAAAGTGGAACCCAAACTACTCGGGTATCACAGAAAAGCACATGGAAAAATCCATTGGCCCTCGACCGAGAATCGAACAGTGATGCCAGATTCCCCACTCATGTTCTCCCTCACCCTATCTCGTACCGTGTTAAAAAATTTCCTCCGAGGGAAATTTCCCTTCAATCTGGCTTCACAGGAATCGAACCCGGGCCCACTGAGTCTGAACCAGAGCTCAATCCGGCGGCCCTCCGATCGCCCCCAACAGCGCAGTGTGGTTAGGGTGGGTGCACGAATACCCCTCTCTCCCGCCATCTTTCGCTCGTTCTCCGGACGGTTGGTCACGGGTGCAAAAATCCCGTCGTTCGATTCTCTCTCTTAAAAAGGGCCGTGTCTGCCGGCTACCTGCATCCGCCTTCCTGGCAACAATTATCCGGAGAAGCGTTGTGGAAAGAAAGAGAGAGGCGCAACGGGAAGATGAAAGAGGAGGAGGAAGAGCCGAGCGGTCTTTATTTCTTTCCTCCTCGATCGTATTATATTGTGTCTCTCATCGCACTCCGGTTTCTCTCCCGAGCGCACGTTTTCTCGGCTGTTCGATCGACGACTCTCTGTGAACGCGCCCAGCGCGCGCGCGCGCGCGTCCCCTCGATTCTATCACTCGTTCCCTCTAGCACATCGCCCCCCCCCCCTCGACTCCTCTCGCGCTCGCTCCCCGTAACTGCTGTAGGAATGCGGAGGAAGCCTCGTTTCTTTTCACCATCGTTCAATACCCCGCGCGCGCGAGATCGCTCGCGAGCCGAGAATCCCAGAGAGAGCGACGAGGACGGACCTTCCCCCCTCCTCGCCCCTCTCTGGGTCTTCGTCGAGTGGGAGAATCCAGGGAATCTCACACCGCCTTCGTTTCGTTTTTCCCGGAGAGAGAAAGTCCCTTCTCGGGATCTCAAACGATTTCGTGCTGCACCACGGTTGTTGCGCGGCTTTGTAGCACACTTCACCTATGCAAGTCTTGGCGTATGATTGTGCAAAGTTGACGGACATTTACTTTTTTGTTTTAAAGGTAAAGGTTCCAAGGGCTGAACAGGTCCCAGTTACCGGACGATGCGTCCGCAGATTTGAGTTTATAACGAATATAATGGTTAAAAAAAGCAGACACTGTTAAAATTATATCTCCAATTAGTAATTGATATGCATTCAAAAGATCGGTATAGACCATGCGTAAATAATAATTTAATTGTTAAGTACAATTGTTTGAATGATAGTCGATGTTTGTGTCCGAACACCGATACGCGGGATCGTGCATCGACAGTATTATTTATCGGGTAAGACACCGGGCAAGACCCGACAGGGATTATGTTAGCTGGGCTTTGATGCAACATATCTCATGTGTTATTCAATGAATGTACATGTTTCATTGGAGGAATTAATAGAATACCCTGTTCTTATTCGTGTTGCCACGAATTAGTCGAGTTCGTGCATCGTTACTCTCAGAATTTGAGTCTGTCCGAAACATTGGGACATGTCTCGTTCGAAAATCGGGACACACCCATAAGTAGCTGTCCATCCACTGGTACATTTACATTTTCTCAGTGTTTTCATTAATAAATATTTTTTGAGATGTCCCAAAAGTATTTCATGGATGTGTTTTGAAAAATAGAAACTCTAACCTTGAAATTGGTTACCGCTGTGTGCGAAAATGATCGATGCATGATAGCGAAAATTTGGTTTAAATACAGATATCGCCTCAAATGTCCGGCCATTGGTACGTTTAACTTAAGATAGTCCTTGCGAGTAGTGTTCACTTCGCATACGTTTCAGAGAAATGAGAGGGAATTGTAAAAACTTCCGGATGGTATAAAAATCTGTAAAAATGAAGTATATTAAATGTGCTGAAACTATTTATTTTGCATAATAATAATTCCAAAATGTCATTAACAAATTAATCAAAAATGATCTCCCAGAGACCTAACTTTTTTTTATGAACATGATTCGTTCACTTTTCTGAATATCTATGAATTTTGTTCAGATTTTTAAACTCCGAATTTTTTTTTATTTGTGAAAAATGTGTAGTCACAAAATTCAAAGTGAATTTAAAAATCTGACAAAATTCATACGTATTCACAAAAATGAACGAATCATTTTCATTAAAAAAATTAAGGTTTCCGAGGGATTTGAACAATATCTATTATATCTGATATATATTTGTTGAACAATTTTATTTTTCATTAAGTTGTTAATAACATTTTGTTATCATTATGCACAATTTATCTTCTCAGCACCTTTAATATGCTTGATTTTCTTCAGGTTTTTATACCCTCGAGAAAAATTTGCAATTCCCTCTGACTTCTCTGAAACTTATGCGAAGTGAACACTATTCGCAACGAATACCTTAAGGGAAAGCTTAACCCTCACGAGTGCGAGACAGAATAAGAATTGTGAATTCATTTATGTAACTCATGTATGAAAAGTGCTATTTCATGTGGCTGCCGGCCCTGACATAAAGTGGCGTTTTTCAATAAGCCTTATCGTAAATACTCAAACCGTATCGTAAATACTGAAACTGTATCGTAAATACTCGAAACCGTATCGAAAATACTCCAAACAGTATTGAAAATACTCGAAACCGTATCGAAAATACTCGAAACCGTATCGAAAATACTCGAAACCGTATCGAAAATACTCGAAACCGTATCGAAAATACTGTGCGCAGGCGCAGACGAGTAATTTTTTACGCGACTCGAGTGGTCTCGCGTCACGTCTCGCTTGAATATAGGTTATCTCGAACGACTCCTTTCAATCTAACTCCAGTATTAGCATCTTGTTTCGTGTTTCTCGTGCAATAAAAATGAGTGGAAATAAAAGAAAAATTGAAGGGCTCGATCGAGACGAGACGTCGGAGGAAGATATTGTTACGACGTGCAAATAAATGAAAATTCTTAATAAAATTGTATCGTTTCATCTCGTGTGTCCCTCGACCCCGCTTTGTCACTGTATCGCTTGACATACATTCGTTACATAAAAAAGTATGCGATACTCGTGCGGTGCAGCAGAATTTATGAGAAGACTGCGAGTGAGTCGCACTCGTCGCACTCGTTCCACAGAGAGCACTCGTGCGGCTCGTGCGACTCACCTCGCAGCCTTCTCATAAAGTCCGCTTTACCGCACTCGTATCGCAAAGTACTATTTTCTCCGAAACGATTCTATAAAATGAAAAACGAATTGCGTGGCTCAGTGCGTTATTCAAATACGCAGCGCGTCCCCAATTCGTTTTTAATTTTATAAAACCGTTTCGGAGAAAAATGAATTGACAGTATTTTGAGGTTATGTCTAATCTTTAGCCCCTCCTTAAATCGTTAAACACCCGAGCAACGAAACTCGGACAAAACATTCCACCGTCGAGTTTGTTGGTTTTCAAACTTTTTTGTCACCTTGCGAAAATTATTTTAGGTTAAGAGGGCTCGAGGCAGCTGTAAATTCATTGTATTGCAAGAGACTGAAACATCGGTAATCAGTTCGCGGAATTTAATCTTTGGGCAATGTGTTGATTAATCGGTATAATTATAAGATATACATATATATACGTTTTCACGATATCGACCACGTCGAAGTGTGTAATACGTGCTCACCTCGAGTTTCTCGTCACCTCGGTTTAACGGCTCGATGTTAATCGCCGATATTACGCATACACAAACGTGACGTATTTATCCACGCTAATCCTCAACGTGTTTGGCACAAATTTAATGCACGCCGTTGTATATCGTCCGAAACGACGAAGAATCCTCTCGCGGTTCTTATTTATTCGTCGGCACGAAAGTTTTCCTCGTTTACCGACGCTCACGGACACCGTTCAAGCACCGATTATATTTTCAATGCCCGATAGTTTTATTTATTTTTTTCAACGTAAACTGCACGACGAACTTTGGACACGTTTATCGACGCAACGTTTTAATAAAAAAATATATATATATATTTTTTTCGTCCGCTAAAGCTCAGCCACGAATCACGAAACTTTCGAAGTTTCTTTTTTTTTTACAAAATTAAATTATTTATTTCGTACGGTAGGTTGGTTATTACGAACGATCGAAGCTTGTCAGTTTGACAGTAGAATCACGAGTAAGCGACGAGTCGAATGCCGGAGGTCGTCGAGCGGATAGACCGACGGCCACGGCGTGCCTCGAGTGAATGAATCTATAATTACGCGAGAGCCAGCGCCGAGGGACGCTCGGTGGAGTAGCGGTGTGGGGAAGTAACGAGCAGCGGTGAACGAGAGTGGGGGGAGGGGATAGAGACACACAGTCGGAGAGGAGGGGGAGGGGGCATCGCTGAACAGACCGTGTTTTGTCGAGGTGGAGGAAATCGTGGAAGCGGTCGAAAGGCACGAGTTCGACGGAGCCCAACGTGCAGGTGTGGGCTGTATGCCTCGTTGACTGCTCGACGCTGTTTAAGAGACTCGGGAAACCAAGAAATCGAGGATACGTTCGAGAGTGAGCTCGCTCGGGGAATTATGTTCGTAACGAGAAAAGAAAGAATGAAAATAGAAAAATAAAGGAGCCGTTGAATTATGAGATTCCGGGAGAAGCATAGCGGAAAGGGCTGTATAGCCCGAGCGTACTTAGCCCCGTTCATGCCGAAACGGTTATTATATGACTTCGTGGAAAAAAATAAAATTATAATAAATAATAAAAAAAAAATCACCATCACGCGAGCCGGTAACTAGTTTATCAGAAAGCCTCGTGCGATTCGCGGGAAGTGCAAATATTAGTGGAACGATATATACATACGTATATGTGTATGTATATATATATGTATATTGTAAGTAGGCGTACGGCGAGCTGCAGTTAAAAAATACATTCACGCTTTTATTTCAGAGAGATAAGGCCGGCACGACGAGCCTCGTTACGGCCGTGGCCTCTCCGGGAACAAATTTATTTTCGTCTCGGAATGTCCCGATGAAAGGAGAAACATAGAGAAAAACTTCTCGCCTGCTCCTGTAAAAACACTCGGGCGCGCGCGCGCCCTCGAACGCCTTTAACGCGAATAAATATCGCACGTATTCGCCTACGCGTATACGTCGAGATATGAAAAAAAAGACTATGACAAAAAAAGTAAGAAAAGAGAAAGAATCTCAAGAAAAAAAAACGACAAAAAGATAAAACAAGAAAAAAACGAAAGAATCTCGAGAGAGAAAAAAAAAGCAGATGGATAAGATCGGAGATCTTACGATACGAGCGACGGAGAAGATATTTCCGCGTATTTAACCCACGTTTTTCTTCGTTGAATCTAATTATAGATCGACTGTGTGATTTGCACTCGTAAGAATCCCCGACACCCCGCTGGTCGCACAATATAATTTGCCCATCGGCGAACGCGCGAACAGATGTGGCGTAACTCGCTCCCACACGTATCGCCCGCCGAAGAGATTTCACGTTCAAACACATTTGTTATTCGCGTCTTTCGTTACGCTAACGGATAAATTTTTATTTCTTGTACCATTGATAACTGCCAGCTTTCGTTTGCTCGGGGATGCACGCTTATTCGCGGAATTGCGCTTTAACGTTTTCTTTTAAATTCTCTTCTGACAACACTCAAATATAAATATAAATATAAATATAAATATAAATATAAATATAAATATAAATATAAATATAAATATAAATATAAATATAAATATAAATATAAATATAAATATAAATATAAATATAAATATAAATATAAATATAAATATAAATATAAATATAAATATAAATATAAATATAAATATAACCTCGAGGAAATTCGGGTGAAGTTTCGTGAGATTCTTTTGTCATTACAATTTCCTCAAAAGGTGGTGCATGCGCGCGCGCGCGCAGTGAGGGCCCTATGGAACTCGCGACAGTTGGAAGCCGGTCGTTGTGCTGCCAGCTGCTTCCTTTTTCGTTCCCTCCTGACGAGCCGACGAACGCGCCCCATCGCGGCCGCTCACCACGATACAGAGATCACACGTACAGTTGGGCTGCTGCTGCATCGCTCTCTCTTCCTGTCTCTCGAGCGTCGCCGGTAGTCGTACGTTTGTTCGACCGATACACCTTCGAGATGTATGTATCACGGTATAGCGTCGACGCGTACGAACACCGGCGCAGTTAACACGAGACCGTCTACGGATCGCTCGACGAAAGAGCGAACGCTCTGCCTCCCCGAGCATTGACAGACGGAAGTTCAGCAAGGACAATGGAATGCCGGGACGGTTTTTCGAATTGCTTTCGATCGGGAGAGGCTGCCTCACGAAATTCCAGCTGTTCGAAGCGTTGCTGGTGGTAACGCGTTGCTGACCGTCGCGAAACCACAGCAGTGCGGGCATCGTATTGATCGCCTGATGCTGCTGTACACATGTACATAAGAAATTCTAATACAGGGAAGTGTCGACGAATTTCGACCGGCCGAGGGAACATTTTTATCTCAGCTGTACGGTGAAGTTTGGATTTTTTTTTTTTTATTTTCAGTAGGTGAAAACTTTGATGGGATGTTGAGAGGCAAATAGTGGCGTTATTTGCGCTAAAAAATCATTGGCAGGTCGCTGTTATCGATGATCGAAAAAAAATTTATCCGGTAGGGCAATACTTTCGATCTTACTCAATTTTTACTTCCTCATATTATGAACATTGAGGCCAGATTGGAAATTTCATGGAATTTTGAATTTTTTGAAAAATTTCTGTGATATCTCTAACGTGCGTAAATTTTCAGCTATCATCCTAAAACTGCACATGAATATAATATTTTGATCACAGACCTTTGGCATTGTATTTGGCCGAAATCTATCGAGGCGGTCAAATTTTATGGGATTTTGATTTTTTTTTTTATGTTTGACAAAATACGAAAGACTAATCTAAAAATTATTCTTGCAATCAATAAAACAGAAAAAGTGGTTTCATCCGGCCCCACCTATTGGTCTTGTTTAACCCATTAGCGATGATCGAGTTACTGAAAAAAGAGCGGCACCTTAGATACAAAAAAATCGTCTCCCAGAATGTGGACATTTTTACATCAAAAATAAAAATAAATAAAAAAAAACAGACCAAATTTTTTTAAAAACGCGTTGAAAATGTATCCAAACCAACTAAAACGATCAAATTGAATTAGGACGTTTTTTTTACGAACGTGACAAGCCAAAACCTAACTTGACATCATTATCCAGTTAATAAAAATCGGCCCGACCATCTTCCGATAAACCAAAATTACAATTTTTTTTATTTTTTTAAATTTAAACTCGAGCGAATGATCGAAATAAGTGGTGCGAACGAGCGAGCGTACGAGTTTTTATTTTACGTACGTACGAAGCCGATACCTATCCTGACATCGCTGCTTTATCGAAAGATAATCAGGTCGATTTTAATTGACTAATTAAAATCGGCCTGACGATCTTCCGATAAACCGAAATTACAATTTTAATTTGTTTATTTTTTTTTCTAATCTACAGTCGAGCGAATAATCGAAATAGCAGGGCGAACAAGCGAGCGAAGTCAACGATTCGTGAAACGTGGAAGCGATAAGAAGTTTATCGTAATGGATCGTAAAGATGGGTGTGAAATGCCGTATTAATTTACCTCGCCGGGGTGCGTAACCGAGTCGGTAGGAGAGGCCGGGGCGGGGAGCGGGAGGCAATGGCAACAGCGGTGTATTACGCGCGGCCAACGGCTAACGCGTTAATTGCCGGCGAACGTCGGTGCGAATAAAAGCCAACAACAGCGCCGACGGATTTAAAGCTCGTTCCGCTTACCGTACTATCCGTGACAAGCGTCGGTGCACTATGCGCCCATGTCACATTACTAGGACACTACAGCAGGCTCTAAAATTATTATAAGCCTCATTGTCTGGAGAGTCATAAAAGTTTCTCGGAACGGTAGAGTCGCGCGTTATTGCCGCGTATTAAACTTCCTTCACACCGGGCCCTGTCCGCGTATTACTGTAACTGTTACTATTACAGTATACATAGTAATATCAAACCAACCACGCCGGTCTATTAGTGTCTATGCCCGCCGCAACTTTTATTCGGAAAAAGCAATGATTCTCTTTAGCGATACTCGGAACATATACACTGCGACAATGGGTGCGCCATGTTATTGTACGGGGAAATTGGAAAAGAAAAAAATATATATTACCGTTCTCGCGATTGTTGCAGACTTTCCTTTAAGAGTAGGACATGCAACCTTGGAAAGTCCCGCCGGTTCTTTCACGCGGTTCTACGTACTTCAAATGAGACTCAACGATCTCTGAAATTCTTCCGCGTAGTTATTTTTTAAAATTTATTTCTTATTTTTAACCAGAGGGAGATTTGAAAGGAACAGTTGACTGCGAGCATGGCCTATGTAGCTATGTAGATAGTTGTAGCAATCCACCGGAAGTGTGAATGTTTTTTTTTCTTTTTATTCTTTCGATTTCCGCGAAGCGGCAACGGGCGGGATGACTTAATTGAAGTTCTCGTTACGCGAGTATGAGATTCCGCGAGGGGACGGCGGCGATTGTCGCCGAGTAGTCTTCGTCTACCGAGAACAATAATAGCGACGTACGTAAGTTCCTTACATACGTTGCGGCGAATGCCTCTTTCCGCAACGGTATGCAACACCAGAGTGAGAAACGGCATTCACACATCTATTGTCTGTTCTGCAAATCGTCCGAAGGTCGACACCGCGAAGATGACCCAATTCAATGTGTATGCGGAACGAATTGCTGAAGAGGTCGACAGACCGTTCGAGGGGACGGAAAATTATGGAGGTTCCACCGGCGGGTCAAATCCATGTTACGGGTGACCATTTTTTGTCATCTTCGGCGGTCGGTGAACAAAAAAAAAAGAAACATTTCAAAAGAATTTACAATCGTGTTTCCGAGATATATATAATAAAAAATAATGAAAATTGTACTATATTGATATACTTCATACGTAAGTTTTATGTCACATATATTGAGTTTCGGGCATTAAAAACGAGCGGAATTTTTAAGAGACACAATTCTTCAATATGAAAAATGATCACTATGGTGTTTGAATAGAAAAATGTTTTTTGTATTAAAAAATTTTTTGATACTATTTCACTCGCACTCCATAGTGTTTCACATGCTCTTAAGGGGATGCTGGACCTGTTTTTAACTCCTTACTTACGTGTTTTACCAACGGGAGTAAGGGATTGCTTAGTCTCAATTCAGAATTATTAATAGGCTACGCATAGTCTTAAAATCCTGCGGGATTATATTATTGACATAAACGCTTCGGCGTTTATGTCAATGCGTGCAGTCGAATTGTCATGATCAACCTGCAAGGAATTAAGAAAATCGAATATTACAGTTTGCGAAAAAGTATGAACGTAGTTTACGATTGACCCACATCGCGCCAAACCGATTCACATCGTGCCCTACACGACGTTCATGCGCTTTTTATCGGTTCTGAATCACTACTTGGAATAAACTTTACATGGATGTCTTTTGTGTAATAGACTTTCCGACAATTTTGGAATATTCGGGGAATTTCAGAGAATCGGGATGCACTCTCGTTTTACGTATGTGAATTGCAGAGTAATTTACATCTTACAAAATAGATGCCGTTGAAATTTTGAGCGGCCATATTGGTTTTCGCGACAACCTGTAATATTCGATTATTTTGCATTTCTTAGACGTTTTCAACCCAAAATTCAAGTGCACGCCGAGGTGTTCATGGCTAGTATGACAGTTTGTAAAATCTGAGGTATATGCGTATCACATTAATAATGTAAAGTCGATGCTACGAAATCGCCTCGTTCCGTCGGTAAAACAGGAAGGTCCGGCAGGACCTTAGGCGCTACTGCTGTCGCTTCGATAGGCCATTGATGGAGTGTGAAACGGTGAAAATCTTCGATATAGCTTCCACAAAATAGAACGTAGTTGGAGATCGTTGGCTCCGCCAGGGGCGAAAATATCGGATGCCTGGAGTGTCCCAAAGGTTATCCAAGATCAAAGTTGTGCATCGGGAAACAAAGTAACACAAAGCCCCTTTCGAAGCTGGGAGCCTTCCGAGAGCTGCTGCGGCTCTCCCTACAAAGGGACGACTGAGGGGAAGGTTGGGGGGGGGGACTGAAATCTTGCCGGTCCGAGTTCAGTTGGGGGTTCTCCTCGTCCCGAGACGAATAAAGGAGCCCCCCCCCCCCCCTCACCCAAACGAGCGAGCAAAATATCCAGACGAGAAAGAAAGAGAGTGGAGATGTAAAATTCGCGAGAGAGGGCCGAGAAGAAAGCGAATATGGTGGAATAAGAGAATCGAGGAAGAAAGGAGAAGCCGAGCGAGAGTCCGGGAGAGAGAAGTAAAGAAAGAAGACGGGGCAAAGCTGTAGGCTCAAATGCCCTCGACCGTCTGCTCTCGCGTCTTCGCTCCCCCTCCCCCCCGCCCGGCTCCTGCCTGTGCCGCTCAACGCCATTACCCGAGGGGTGCGAGAGCCGGGAGAAAGAGCGAGAGGGTGGACGACCCCGCAACGTTTCTCGGAATACACGTTCCCTGCGCGGATCGAGACTACACTCGGGCAAAAAAAAAAAAAAAAAAAAAAAAAACCATGAACTTTGAAGAAGTGCCACGGAAAGTAGGCAGTATACCGATCTCTGCGCGAGTCAACAAAATCAAAATCGAATTAAAACGAATAGTCTATTGACTATAAATCTAATAGATAATCTTCGATGCGAATTTTTTGCTTGAATCGTAAAAAAAAAAATTATTTTGCAATTTTTTCATTTTTATACAATTTTTACATTTTTTAAAAAAGTTTTCAACATTTAATTTTTTTATTTATATATCGATTTTACCTACCTCTACGAGAGTCACAAGAATCGAATCAGATCAAAATGAATAGTGAATAAATGTTAATTACGAAGTTCTTCCATTTATGCAATTTAAAAAAAAAAAAAATTCACTTTTCAAATTTGTAATAAAAAAAAGTTCAACTTAGAAAAATAAAAAAATTGTTTATATACATTTCTTTTTATCGGGTCACATAATGGTACGTCACCCTCTGGAGGATCAACGGAGTGCATGCTTCGGGCAACGGCTGTAAGAGTCCATCTCGGATGTAGCCTCGGCAGAAGATATTCGTCCAGAAGGCGCGCGGGGTTTAGCAACTTGGCCAGTCCCTTGCGCGGAACATTCTTACATACGTGGGGGACCTACGTACGTTTGTGTACGCGAGGTATACGGCCAGAAAGGGATAGGACGGAGGGATAGGGAGAGGGAAGACAACTGGTCGAGCGCGGAAGAAAGTGAGACAGATACATAGAGTATGGGGGCCTTCCTGGAACCGTTGGTGCTCGAACGTCTCGGCTCCGCGAGATCGTGGTGGCGTCCCATAGGCGTGGCGCGGCCGTCGTCCACCCCGCTGTCTTCCTCTCTCTCCTCTCTTTCTCTTCGTTCTCTCATCCGCCTCCCTTTTTCGCCAATCTTTTCATTTATTTTTCTCATTTATTCTCGTATTCTTTCTCCTTTCGAGGAATAACGATTAACTGACTCTCAATCTCGTTGACTTTTTTTTCTTTTTTTTTTCAGCTGCACTCGCCGCTCTGATAATCTTCAATTTTTATTCAGCCTCCTCCTCCGTCTCCCCCGGGCCATTCGTTTCGTGACGGACGTGCGATGCGAATTTCGGAATGAAACGAATTTGCCCGAGGCTGCGCGTCCGTCCAGACCGATGCATCGGAAGTGCAACCGCCCGAATGCTCTCGAGCTCCACCTCGAGTTTTATTGCGC
The DNA here is from genome assembly GCA_917499995.1 of Ichneumon xanthorius. Classification (NCBI taxonomy): domain Eukaryota; kingdom Metazoa; phylum Arthropoda; class Insecta; order Hymenoptera; family Ichneumonidae; genus Ichneumon; species Ichneumon xanthorius. The sequence continues at coordinate 17,423,762 of OU824207.1, forward strand.
TAGCAACAACGCGCTCGCTGCGCTCGCGCTTCCTTTATTTCTTTTTGTGTCTCATCGCTTGGCCAGACCGCGCACGCTTTTAAGTGAGGTGCGCCTATCTTGCCAACGAGACGGATGGTCTTCACGATTTCGGTTATATCGATATATTTATCTTGACTATTCGAGTCATGTATTTTTTATAGCAGAGAAAAAAATAGCAAAATATCAAATCTTAAAATAGCAAGATAGCAATAGCAACTAGCAGCAACTGGCAGCAACTTCGCAGCAACTGGCAGCAACTGGCAGCAACTGGCAGCAACTGGCTGCAACTAGCAGCAGCAACAACTAAGAGCAGCAATAACTAACAGCAGCAACAATTAAGAGCAGCAACAACTAGCAGCAGCAACTGGCAGCAACTGGCAGCAACTGGCAGCAACTGGCTGCAACTAGCAGCAGCAACAACTAAGAGCAGCAATAACTAACAGCAGCAACAATTAAGAGCAGCAACAACTAGCAGCAGCAACAACTAGCAGCAGCAACAACTAGCAACAGCAACAACAAATAGCAACAAATAGCAACAAATAGCAACAAATAGCAACAAATAGCAACAACTGGCAACAACGAGCGACAACGCATTCGATTCGCTTGCACACTTTTTATTTATTTTTGCGTCTCACAGCTTGGCCCGATCGTACGCTCTGCGCGCGTAGGTTATGTGTGCCTATCTTACCGACGAAATGGACAATCCCGATTGACTACGAAAATTGACCTCTCGATTTCGATTATTTCGATATATTCGATTATTTCGATTATCTCGATCATCCGAGAGTCATTTCTTTTTTAAGGTGAGACTACGGATCAATATAACCTCAAAATATTTTGAATCCATTTTTCTCCAAAACGATTTTATAAAATAAACAACCAATCGCGGGGCTCACTGCGTTTTTGATTAACCCATTCTGGCGTCCCGGAATTCGTTTTTATTTCATAGAATCATTTCTGCACAAACTTGATTCAACATTTTAACTCTGCCTCATTCGCACCCATAAGTGTTTAGCCTCCCCTTAAGAAACAAGATTGCATCCCGACCCCACGGATGAACGACGTATTGATTTTCCGACGTTAAAAGCGAATTTTCACCGGCCAACATTTTTCGATACAGCGCGCTAAATCAACGAACTTCGATGGGGCAAGCGAAACCTTCCAACGTGCTCGCATCGAAACAGCATCATTACTTTACGTGATTGTCGCTCGGAACGCTCGGTCATCAAATTCGAAGCATACTCACGGGCTGTTCATGTAAGGGAAGGCTCCCGCTGGGTGCGTTTTTTTTGCCCCAACAATCTGCAGCGAGAATTTTTTGTTTCATATTTATTTGTGTCTACGAAGCAGCATCGACGAGAAACCGATCGATATTCGATGCATGCCCGAGAGCCTCGGATTATACCGCACGGAATATAGTCCGAGGTTCGAGCCGAGAGCGTTATAGCTCCCCCCCCCCTCCCCCCTCCCCCGCCCACCGTCCCGACGTAAGAGCTATTTCTCGGAATCGTCTACGTGTGCACCGGTCATTTTACTCCTCTTTCATTTCGCAGATCGTCGGACGCAATTTGCCTTCGGAGATACAATCGAGAACCGCGCTTCGATGCTTCCCATCTCAATCTTCTATTCTATTATATCGCAGTGGTTCTTCTTCATCCTCCTCTTCGTCCTCTTCTCGGAAATCGAAGATTATTATAATGTGTTTAATCCACGGCGTTCCGGCGAAATTGTTTCTCGGGCTACCTTATTTCTCGAGATAAAAATTAATCGCCACCAGTTGAGAGAAGCATTCCGTCTAATCGCTCGCCAAGATTGTCCCAAGCAATCTTCGCAAAAATAACCGAGAGCCGGCGGTGATGATAAGAATAAAAAAATATGAAGTATCCCTACAGTAGAGTTGCAAGAATTCCAAGCAGAATCAATAAATCACCGCGCAGCTCGAACGATCTCGCGGGAAAGCGTAAAATAACGAACGTGCATTCTCGTCTAAGTTATTACTCATTAGTAATTGCTGTGTACGAGCGTTAAGTTGCAAAGCGGGACGGCGAGGGAGTGTTTCTAGCTCCATCGGAGTGTTCAATCACTGAAGTGGGGTTCGCCTCTTATCCCAGACGTCCGGGCAGCAAACCGTGTCCGCATCAATGCCAAATTCATCGGAATTGTTGCTGCGGAGCGGAACGAACGAGAATCGTCGCTGGAGTGGGGAGATTGGGGTTTGGGAACACGGATAACGCGACTCGAATTTTCACACGCAAAAGATATACAATATTGCGGGTTTTTCTCATTCCCTTTCGAATCTTCCCTTTGGGTGCTCGTCGCGGGTAAGAATACCGCGAGGAGAAATGGTCTTTGAAATATTTATAGTGTCGTAGCCGGCGTCGGGCTTGAGCTCCGTTCGTTGACCTTTGACTCACGGGCTTCTTTCCCTCCCTCTAACTCTCTCTGCAGTGAATAATGCCTTATGGATGAATTCGATGTGGGTGTCTCTTTCCCATCGCACGTTCGAACCTCATCCTATATCTACCATGGGCGCAGGACGTTGTAGCTATAGATCAATGAAGCTATACCATAGAGCCTTACCAGTATCTTAGCGGGGTGATCGAAATGACCTAGCTTATAGCTGTTTACGTTTGGAGGTGAAACATCGGCACGAAGCTCCTATACTGTATCTACGGGCGCAGCACGATAAACCTTTGTGTAAAAGAAAACTATCCTAAAAGGTGCGCTACAAATATTGGAGGGAGTTTATCGAAATTACCTAGCTTGTTGCTGTTGCGATTTGAAGGTGAGAAATTGTAATAAAGCTAAGATAGAGCTCGATAGTTGCATGATAGAGCTCTGTGTGTATGGAAGCTATGCTAGCGTCCTACACATAATTGTAGAGGGTTTGTCGGAATTACCTATCTTGGAGCTGTTACTGGTAGGAAGTGAAACATCTTCACGCAGCTTCTACGATAAGAGAAGGATCTAGTAAATATGACTGTATCGCTTGAGAGATATTACCATAGTACGTACACTGTAAAAATAAGCTGTAAATTTAATGTACTGGATGTTGAAATGTGCTTGTATTACTCGCATTAACTGAACATTGATGTAATCTTGTTTGAAAAATTTAAATACCAGATATAAAAATTACAAATCTTTCGTCTGGCGTGTACAAAAATTAGCATGAAAAATAAAAATTTAGCTGTAAAATTGTGCAACGCACATTTGTTTGATATTTCGGAAAGCGTTTATGTAAAAAAGCTTCCAATACCGTTAATTAATTTACAAACAAAATTTGTTTAGTCATAGTGGTTCCCTATATTTTAGTCATAGTAGTTTCCTAGGGCGCCAGCTATCGCAGGAAGTACTCTATTTATAAGAATTTTTCGTAGATATGGTAAAAATCTTGGAAAATCTGAGAATTATTGCCATAGGGACTTTCGCCCTAGTTGCATACTACTATGAGCTATGGTAATGTTTCTTAGATGACCGGTAGTTTTTATTATATCCTTCTCTCAGTGTACTGTATCTAGTATGGGAGCAGTACGATAGTGCTCTGTCTAAATGGAAGCCAGCCCATAGACCCCCTACAAATATCGTAAGGGAAATTATCGAAATTATCTAGTTAGTAGCTGTTCCCAGTTGAGGGTGAAAAGTCGAAACTAATCTTTTAGTGTATCTACTATAACTATGAGAGCAGCACGATAGGGGCGTGTATATGTGGAAGCTATTGCAAAGAGCGCCCTACAAATGTCGTAGGGGCATTATCAAAACTACCTAGTTAGTAGCTGTTCCCGTTTGCAGGTGAACAATCATAACGAACTGTTACTGCCTATACTATGGGTGCAGCACGATAGAGCTCTGTGTAAAATAGCCTACCTCGTATGAGGTAGCTTCGCTAATGTCGTACGAAGGCTATCAAAACTATCTGGCTGTACACTTTTGGAGGTGAAAAGTCGTAACGAAGCTCCTACTATATCTATACAAATAGAAGTTTGTATAGATGGAAGCTACAGTAGAACCCCGATTAACCGGGATGCTCGGGACCGAAGAGTCCCGGGATAATCGAAATCCCGGTTAATTCGAACTGGACAGCGAAAGCATATAAGTCAATAATGGCTAATGATCCAATTTTATTTTGACTAGTTACAATGACATTTGGTACAACTTGCACTTAATTGTTAAATAGTGTGAACTAGAGTGTAAAGCTTTGGCTATATTTTTCATGAATAGTACGTAAGCTAGTCTTTTTTTTTTGACGTACTCAGTGACTTTGGTTTGCGCAGCGCATAACATTTTTTTAAAAAACCTCGGAAGACGCACGGTTAATCCGCTTCCCGGTTAATCGGGATTTTATCGTACTTCAATAGTTATTTGTATGAGTGCGAAAATGCCGCCCGAGTCGAAGGCGAGTGCAGCATTCACACGAGTCAATTTTTCTTAAGAATTTCACGAAAATCACGCTTTCCGTTCCTGTGAAGTGTGCGCAAAAAGGCACTTTTTCGCTCTAGTGCGGGAAAAAATAACATATTGCGTTTGTACGCATGCGCAGTATTTTTCCCGCACGCGATGCGAGAAAGTGCCTTTCTGCGCACACTTCACAGGAACGGAAAGCGCCATTTTACGTGCAATGCGTTAAGAAAAAGTCCATTTAAGTATCGTAAGGGGACATTCGAACCTACGCAACTCGTAGCTATTCTCGTTTAGGGGTTAAAAACAATATCGCAATGAAAAGCCATGGGCGAATGACCGATAGAATAGTCGTAGTCGGTCATTGACTGTAATACCGGGAAATCGGCACTGAGGCCCGGTTTGAGTACTACAGGGTACTCGGATAACGGTGTGCACGAAGAGAGTTCAATATCTCTAAGTGAATTCATGGAAATGGCGACGGCATCGATTGCGACTCGTTCCACTTATAAACGCTGGAAGCCAAGGTCCTTTCGCAGCGACACGCGAGCCTCGTTTACAACTACAGGGCTATACTCTGTAATGGTTCCTTCCCTATTCTGCTAGTTTTTTTTTTTTACTATACGCTAGTCTGGTACTACTTCGTTTCCGAACGCGGGTCGTTCCTGTAATTCATTTTAGCAATGACATTGAAAAAAAGAATACATGTTTCTGTTTATATATATATATATATATATGCTTCTTCGATCATATGTTTCAACTTTGATCTTTTTCAGCGAACAACATAACAATTCATTGCAACGATTCCTACGAGCCGTTCGCTCGGCGAGATTTATCAGCTGTGAAACAGCCTTTTTTTTTACTACTGCCTACGCTCGTGTTTACTAATCGAGTGTAATCACGTGACGCAGTCAGCTCTCCTCGTGTACAATCGACGAGCGTCCGGTAGGATTTTTTTTGCTCTATTATCGTCGTTTCGTTTTATACGAATGAAGTTGTATTCCTCGTCACAGAGAACTATTAATTGGGTGATATATTTAGTGTCACAGGAAAACCAGCCGGTGATTCGTGTCACGCACACTTTTTTTTCCCACGGGTGTCAACTCGGACGACAAGAACGATGAGTCGGTATTCAAAGTTCGTGATAACTTAAGTTGGAAGGTAGTTGTCAGAAAAAGAAAAAAAATGCTCATAGCTTCTGCACACATGCCGCGAAAAGGTGAAATTACGTCAAAGTATATTTACCTCTTCTTATCCGTCGCTCATAGGAGCTTCGCGACTGTCAACCGACTACGGGAAGTGCATTGCACTCGCGGGACTCGTCGAAAATCCCATCCATCGTCGGGAGTTCGCCGGAGTCGTCGAGAGTTTTAAATCCCAGTGCGGGGACATTCACAGCACGACGCGTGACATTGTGGTTTTACGTACGGGGAAAGATTGAACGACAAGAGGGAAGGGACATGGGCGAGGAGGCAACGTGCGAGACTCGTGTGGCCAAACCGCGAGGACGAACTGCGCTTTTTTTTGTGCTATTATCAGTCGTGCACCATGACCGCGGTAAGCACACGCGTAACTTTATATCAAGCACGATTGAGCGTACGACATTGCTGAATCACACCGATTCCGAGACCTGAGCGTGGTACGTAGACGACGCGTCAATGGATCGTGAGCCATCAGCGACAGTGGGGACAGTGGGGTCGAGCAAAGGACCGTAGAAATAATGTTTCGCGCGCCTCGCTACAGATGGTGCTCGCGCCCAAACCGGAAATTCCAGCGGCTCGCTACCGTACGCCGCGAAATACGTATCTCTTGCTCAAACAAATTCTACCTTCTTTGTAGTCGATAGTATAGTGCAGTTATTCTTGAAATTATAACGCCATTTCGTTCTTCGACTATTACTTAAATTGATTGCATTGCTATTAATCAAATTAATTCCATTGCTATTAATCAAATTAATTCCATTGCTATTAATCAAATTAATTCCATTGCTATTAATCAAATTAATTCCATTGCTATTACTTAAATTAATTCCATTGCTATTACTTAAATTAATTGCATTGCTATTACTTAAATTAATTGCATTGCTATTATTTAAATTAATTGCATTGCTATTATTTTAATTAATTGCATTGCTATTATTTAAATCGCTGTCGCTGTCGCTGTCGCTGTCGCTGTCGCTGTCGCTGTCGCTGTCGCTGTCGCTGTCGCTGTCGCTGTCGCTGTCGCTGTCGCTGTCGCTGTCGCTGTCGCTGTCGCTGTCGCTGTCGCTGTCGCTGTCGCTGTCGCTGTCGCTGTCGCTGTCGCTGTCGCTGTCGCTGTCGCTGTCGCTGTCGCTGTCGCTGTCGCTGTCGCTGTCGCTGTCGCTGTCGCTGTCGCTGTCGCTGTCGCTGTCGCTGTCGCTGTCGCTGTCGCTGTCGCTGTCGCTGTCGCTGTCGCTGTCGCTGTCGCTGTCGCTGTCGCTGTCGCTGTCGCTGTCGCTGTCGCGGTCGCTGTCGCTGTCGCTGTCGCTGTCGCTGTCGCTGTCGCTGTCGCTGTCGCTGTCGCTGTCGCTGTCGCTGTCGCTGTCGCTGTCGCTGTCGCTGTCGCTGTCGCTGTCGCTGTCGCTGTCGCTGTCGCTGTCGCTGTCGCTGTCGCTGTCGCTGTCGCTGTCGCTGTCGCTGTCGCTGTCGCTGTCGCTGTCGCTGTCGCTGTCGCTGTCGCTGTCGCTGTCGCTGTCGCTGTCGCTGTCGCTGATTTAACAGCTACGAGTAAGCGTAGGACAAGCTGCAACAGTGAAGGATCTCGGCAAACGGTCAATTTCCATTCGTTATCGTTCCACTTGGCGATTATCAAAGGAAATCCTGGAACTGATTAATTGAAATGCAAAACACGCGCCGTTCCTTGGCTGACTCTATCGAGGTCGTCGGCGCATTTGCGAATCGACGGATTTCTCAGTAATCTCTTATCGGATAATGTATATATATATAGGTATACGTATATGCCGGTCGCGGCGGTTCGATTGTCATCGTCAAAAGTATGCCGACCGGAAATTGAGAGTACTTGTTTTTTTTTTTCCATTTCTGGCGCAATGATTTTATCATTCTTATCTCATGTATTTTTCCGTGCATGTGTAATTCCATTAGTGTCGGGCGTTTTCGGCTGCGAGAACTGGGCCAATTCCGATAAGATCTACAGTATAATAAACTACTTAGCACGTCGGGTCTTCTATGAGTGCCTATGACGAAAGAGTACCGAGAAGCCTGGAGAAATGAGATTGCAACCGATCGGAAAAGTTTGAATAGTATGCCCTGTCACGCTAATCAGATTCACGCAAGTATCCTCTACGTGTACAGCTATTCCCAGGTCGTCTACCGGTTTGTTATTTTTTTAAATTTGTTAAATTCTTCCATCCAGTTCTATGTATCATTCGTTGTGAAATGAATTCGAGATAATTAAAAAAGCCTTCGGGTTCGTCGTTCAGTTTTATTTTGGTAATTGTTTTTGTATTGCTTTCTTAGAACTGTTATGAACATAACGTTTCACTCACCATGTACGTTATCTGTTAAGAGGAATAATAATAATAATAATAATAATAATAATAATAATAATAATAATAATAATAATAATAATAATAATAATAATAATAATAATAATAATAATAATAATAATAATAATAATAATAATAATAATAATAATAATAATAATAATAATAATAATAATAATAATAATAATAATAATAATAATAATAATAGGCTTAGATTTATACTGTATATATTATTTCGATCTTGCAATTTGAAGCGTAATACGTGCGCGTGATATAGCCAAAAAGTGTAAGTACAGGTAGATGATAGAAAAACTCCGAGCGAGCGTAATTCCTGTCGAAATCCGGCATCGCTTTGGCATTTCCGTTTGTAAATTGTAAAACGCGTGGTCGTTTCCGAGCGCTTCGCTTTGACGTCAAGGACTGCATGTGGTGGGGGCGTGGCCTGGAATTAATTCCACAAATGACGGTTTGAGGGAGAAAATTTCACGTATTTAATACGATTCGTTTCCCGGTGCTTCCCGGTATTCGATCAACAGATGTGAAACAAAACTGTTCGCTGTTATCGTTGTTATTATGTATGTGCACATGTTGAATACGCCGTACACGAGGCAAGTACACGGCTGTCCACTCAAGATATCGCGCACGCACCTGCGTTTTGCGAACCCGCAGTGCTTCGGCGGGACGTTACTGTCGGCGCACACGGGAGACACAACATCCGTTCCTCTTTCTTTTTTTTTTCTTCGAAACAATTTGTTCCATAATGGATACATATCTCGTTACACCGTGAACGGCCCCGGGCTCTACGAATGAATGAATTTTAACAGGGAGCTTCGACAGTTGCAAACGCGTAGCGAATTCGACAAGGCCGTTATATTTTAATAACGAATACACCGAATAATACGGACGAGGGCGAAGGTTGACATGGGAATAACAACTTAAATGATGAATTTTTTATTACATTTTTTTTAACAAAAAAATGTTGATGTATTTTTAAAAAATATTTTTTATTTTGCGCGACAGTTTGGACGTTCGCGCTTGGTACTTTGCCTGTTCAATAGAGAGAATAGACATACTACAGTGGAATACGGAGAATCCGAAGCGCGACGAGTTTCCGCCACGTCAGTTTCATCATATTCACTTTCCCCGTTTCGCATTGATCGCTACTCTATTCCGCCGTCGTATCGCTTTCGGCTCGCCCATCGCGTCCAATCTTCCATCCGGCTCGATGGCTCAATGACCCTCATGCTCGTTATGCCTGTGTCGCGCCCATTGGATTATATTATTTGAACTCTTTAACGAAGTTGTACGTTTTAAATTCCTTTCATGTCGATAAAGTAGCTCTAATTACATCGAATTAATTTTTCACGATCGGATATATTAACGTGTTATAATTAAGCTCTCTAAAATGTATACGAGGGGTTACGAGCTATCGAAACGCATCGTTATTTTATTTTATTTTATTTTATTTTATTTTATTTTATTTTATTTTATTTTATTTTATTTTATTTTATTTTATTTTATTTTATTTTATTTTATTTTATTTTATTTTATTTTATTTTATTTTATTTTATTTTATTTTATTTTATTTTATTTTATTTTATTTTATTTTATTTTATTTTATTTTATTTTATTTTATTTTATTTTATTTTATTTTATTTTATTTTATTTTAACTTGTGCGAGGCAGACAGACAGCGGGAAGAGTGCGAGGGACGGTGCGAGGCCACATAAAATCTCAAACGTGCCGTAACAGACAACGGACTTTTCCGTTTCACTCGTGGTATCTAAAAAAGTACGAAGTGAATGACTGAAATTTAAATGTGTGTCCCGACCCTGTGTGTTTCCTGATGTGTTTTTTCAGAAGCACGTTCAGTTTTTTTTTTAGCAGCACGTGTTTCAAGTTTGCGGAAGTGCGTTGACAACACCACAGATGAGCGATCGTCGTGAAACAAACGTCTATATCAGCTGACCTAAAACTATTGGAAACATATTTTTAAAGTAGCTTTACGATAATAAAAAATTAAGTTGCAAATTGAAATTTTCATATTGTATCCTCATAAGATTCCTTTATACGCAAAGCTTCTTCGAAGATTTTCTGTATTTTTGGCGTCCTCATAGAGGAAGCTTTGCGAATAAAGGGATATTATGAGGAAGCGATATTAAAATTTTAATTTTCAAATTTTTTGAACGTCTTGACTTTTAGAGAAAACTTATGTCGGATCTGGGCACAGCGCGAAAAAATTTATGGAATTTAGCGCTCCGCATTTTTTTTACACTATACTTAATGTGTTTTTTGAATTTTGAATTTTTCATGAAATTCAAAAAATGTTAAATTACATAAAATTTAAACGGTTCGACCGGTTCTACCCACATTTAATAGGGATTATCTGGCCATTATATTCCATCCGTGTATACGTTTTCAGCCAGATAGCTAAACAAGTTTAAAAGCGGGCGCGCGAACAGACATTTTTGATGAAATTAAAAATCGCGTACAAAAAACGCAACGGCACATTTTTTAAAATGAAATTGTCAAGAAATATTCACTATTAATCACACGCCATACTGTCTGAAATCTCAGCTTGATCGGTCGAGGCATTCTCGAGTTTTAGCGGTTTGAATTTATCGCGTCTGATTCACGCCAGACACGCAAGCCAACGCGCACGCGCTTGCATACATAAATACATACATAGGTACACAAACCTCCGCACATTTTTCTAGATGTGATGTTTCGATATTTTCGAACATTCTGAACATGTTCTCATTAAAACCTCGAAACATTTTTTTCATCACTAAATTTTACTTCCTCCATGAGGAAGCAAAATTTTTGTTGTAAAAACCAAACTTGGAATTCGTTAACGAGCTGTTTTTTTTTTAATTCTGCTTTTGATTCTAGGTATTCTTATACGCAATATTGTATAAAAGTATAACATTTTTTATTTTTTGCCTCGGATCACCAGCCGATGATGTAGGTTTTCTGCAAGGGACAAAGATCGTTGGCGACCGACATACGTAGCTCTCCCACTGCCAAACAAATCTTCCTGTAAAGTAAATAAAGATCGCTCAGCGAAAATACCCAAATACATCATTTTATGTTTAATATTTTTTTCATAAAATTTTTTTCGATCAATCGAAACGAAGATTTTCCAGTCCAACAAAGTAGAAACTTCCCTCAAGGGGACCAGGGGGGTTTATCGAGAAATGCAGTCACTTTACGTTGGTTGCAACAAGACTATAAGAAAATCAGAACAGTAGTTCTTACGTTGAGTATGTATGTCGACGAAATCGAAATTGTTATATTATTAATATGAGAACTTGTTATAGTCCGCATAGTAGGTATAGTCGGTAAAATACCCAACATACACTTTTTAGTTATTAACAAAAAGTCAAAAATGTCCTTAATAACCATGGGGTAACTGTTGTTCCCAATATCCTGTCCCATCGATGGGACATAATTTTGTTTTAATCTTGTAAATGTTGTAACTGATTTATTTATTTTGTTTTACGAAACCCGTTCGTTTTGTAGCAATGAATAACACGATATTTTTATGTTGTTTCCCCACTTTTTCCACAAGTTTGCTTCCTCATAGAGCAAGCCATGTTTTCGTGAAAATTGTTTTTTTCGAGATTTGAATGTCAGCGTACTAGAAATGGTCGAAAAGGTCGAGAAATGTGATTTTTAGCTGGCGTCCGGATGTATGTGTGTGACAGCGTGCATCGCTTAGAACGACTGTAACTGGGACACGGCTTGAGATAGCGGGTTGACATTTTGTATACTAGTAAAGTGGTCACGTCTCTTCCTTCCATATAATTATCATGAAGATTGAGTCCCGTTTCGAGATTTTACGCGAATTCGATTTTTTTTTTAAAGTCTGTGGTAGTTCTAACTTTCATAAATGTTGAGCTATTGTCTTAAAAATACATATAAATACAATGCTATGAATAAACACCTTTGATATTGAATTTGTCCGGAATCTGCCTAAGGGATCAGATTTTATCGAATTTTGATTTTTTGAAAAGTTACTAAAAATTGTGTAATTTGAGTAAACATGAAAATATCGAGCTTAAATTTGGCACAGGAATGATCTAACACTGTACAATGTTTCGTATTACATTCGGCAAAAATTGATCCAACCGTTTAAATTTTATGGGATTTTGAAAATTTTGAATTAAAAAAAGAAATTTTTACCATCCATCGATAAGGCAGATCATTGAGAACAACAATTCTCCTATGATTACGAAAAAAAATTGGGTCGGTCTGTCGGAATAGTGGTTAATAGCGAAAAGAAAGGTGCAACATTTCGGTATAATCGACTATAACAAGCTTATTATATTATATCATATTAATAATATCATAGTTTTCAATGTATTTTTTTACTTAGTGAAGGTGAAATCCGTTCTCACTATAAGGACAACCGTTTTCATTTTGCTATGACTTTATTATAGTCGAACTAAATTGAGTGCATTTTTTGGTTGGACTAATCGCGGAAAATCGTAAGTTTGAATAACCTGTCTCATGGTGACAATCGTAATACAATAATAATTCGGGTGTACCCGGAATATCCAACTTTCCGCCTCGAGCGGTCTGTAACAACCGTCGCTGAACGATAGTAGAAGCAGGAAAACCTCCGGGGCGTATTGATTCGCCGGAAGTTCTCGAACGAGCTAATTTAAGAGTCGACGAGGTAGAACTGCAAACGTCGCGCGGAAGACGTCAATTCCATTAATCGCGAGAAACTGAATGAGCTTTGATTGTTTACAAGGAAATTGTAGGAGGTCTATGCTCGGTTGTTGCCGACGATTTCCTGTAATCCTGTCTCAGCGATCGTCAGAGACCGCACATCCTGTTCTGTCGTGACTCGAACGAACGATGAGAGAAACCGTCTGCGGTTTCTCTCATCTCGGCCTCTCGATAGACCGAGATGCGCGGTTTCTGTGACGAACCGAGAATCGTTCGATCGAATTCGCTGGAAACTCGGTATTCCGTGAATATACACACACACACATACGTACTCATACATATATAGGTTTGTATCTCTCTATAATATAAAAAGCTTTCGCTGCAGCCGCCTTCACGACTTTGTACAAGAATGAATCGGGGGGGGGGGGGGGGGGGGGTTAGGGGTTGATGGGGTAATAGAAGTAAGAGTGCAATAATGGGAATGGGGGTTCAGTACTGGCGGCATGAACGGAGTCAATAATATGAAGATGAAGGGAATCAATAAAAGAGAGATAAAAGAGGTCAATAATAGGGACAAGGTGTCAATAATAGGCATTTTGAAGGGGTCAATAGTAGGGTCAAAGGGTTGACAATAGGGTTTCTGGCGGATCAACAATAGAGGAATTGGGGGCAATAATAGGGACAGGTGGCCTTATTATCAACCTATAATATTGTAACGATTATGTAGCTGACTATTCGCTGAGACACACGATATTAGTTAGGATTGACAATAGACGGACGAACGGACGATCGATACAGGATCGATCGTCATGTAAAACAGTCTGGACTGAGACGTCTGAACGAACATACGTATGACAGTTCGTGCTCGGGATATTTAGATGCGATTGTACTAATAATATCCGCCCCCCAAACTAAATACGCGCGTTATTCATTCGCTCGGTCGTTACAATATGGACGATCTGTAATAGGACGTTTTATAAGTAGGTGTATGGTGATCAATAATAAGGACGGGAGGTCACAAGGGGAGACAGTGGATCAATGATTCGGAAAGTTTCATTATCGATAAAGACATATCTTCCGAAATATTGGCTATAATATTATCAATTTCTATTGCAGAGCCAAACGAAAGAATAAATTATGAAAAAATAGTTTCAAAAGACGATTAGGAGATAAAAGCTAAATTATTATACAAAGTAAATGGGCGCGGGCGAATATGTATGTATTGTACATATCCTAACGACACTTCCTCCGAGATAAGTACAATATTGTGTGAAATCTTGAGCCTTGTAGAATCACCACGGTGATAATAAGAAAATCGAAATCTTACAGTGACCCGCGCCGACCGTGATTTCGCCGGAATCCTTGATTTGGACGCTGGGCAAATCATGGCTTTAGTATGTGATTCTATCTGATCAGTATGTGTAATACTGATTAATTATAACATACGACAGTTATTGACGTCTTAATGTGCGAGCTACAATTTATTGAAGTTGGGTATTTTGCTTACAGTGTCGATAACTAGGACATTTACCTCATTTATGAGGCATTCTTTATCAACGGGGCCACTTTTGTCGGTCGACCTCTCAGATGTTTTTTAAAATGTGCCAGTTTGTAGAACTACTTGCGAGGTGCTTGTGTGATTTTTTTTTAGATTTTTAAAGTGCACCCTTCAGGATTTACGTTTTTTTAAATATCCGTATATCTCAAAAAATATTGGTCACTCAAAAACTTCGTATGAACATTATCTTTTTTTTATTTTTTATAAACTTTCGAATGACATTAGAGTCATAATTTTCCCGATACGGGAAACTTCATGTTTCGTGGAAAAAAAAAAATTATATTTTTTTTCTACTAAAAACATACCTTCGATTCTGGTCCCAATTTTACAGAATATTTGGCAGTGTATGAAGATTCTGAGAAAAAAAATCCAATGTGGTACCTGCGATTCGAAAGTTAATGAAAAATAAAAAAGTTAATGTTCCTACGAATTTTTTGAGTGACCAATATTTGCTGAGATATACTGATATTACAAAAAACATAAATCCTGAAGGGTGCACTTTAAAAATCGAAAAAAATATCACGGAAGCCTCTCAAATAGTACTTCAAACTGGCAAATTTGAAAAAAAATCTGAGAGTTCGACCGAAAAAAGTGGCCCGGTTGATAAAGAATGCCTCTTATATAGAAAGTACGACAAGCAAATCCGCTCATACCCGAGTAGAAATTTTTGAGCGTTACATTGGGTAGGAGTCTTGCACCCGTATTCGAAAGCTCTTTTTAATCGAGAAATGCACAGAATACGCGATTTCGCAATGAACTTAATTAGCCAACCTTGTAGTGAGGTAAAACAGGCTCTTCCATTATGAGCTATTGTGTTGGCTTCCGCCACATCGTGGGTGTATTCCGTGAATACCCTTGTAGATACTACGAGTTACATCCCGCATCGCTTCATCGTCAAAGCGGTTCGATGAAGCGAACTTTAATGTATGGACGCTTTCCTGGAATACGGAGCAACAGACTATATGAAAATGATTCTCGGATATTATACACGTGTACGGGGTTATACAACATTCAACAGAATGGCCCTTACCATTCCGGCTACCAGGAACTTCCCTATTCAGGAAAACATCGATTTCTCGCGAGCGCTGTACCCACGTAACAAGTCCTGTACACATGCATCCAAAATATTCACATGGACACATGTATGCAAAATAATATGCAAAATATACACGTATGCACATATGTGGGAAATATCAACATATACGCATACTCGGGCGGAAGTGGTGAATAGAGTTCTATGTATCATTGATTCACACACTGTAAAAATAAATTGTAAATTTAATATACTGAAAATCGAAATTTGCTTACAATACTTACATTAATTGAACATTAGTGTACTTTATTGGTAAAATAAAAATACCAGATATTAAAATTACAAACCTTTTGCCTGAAATTTACAAAAACTTTCATAAAAAATAAATATTTTGCTGTAAAATTGCAACGCACATGCGTTTGAAATTTCAGAAACAGTTTATGTAAAAAAGCTTTCAATACCGTTCATTAATTTTCCAACAAATTGTTTTACAGTGCAGGCTAATAGGTATGAGCTGTATTCATCACTTTTACTCTGAGCAAAATGTAGACACGGACACATATCCCGTGATTAAAATGAGAAGGGTGTATCGCCTTTGCTTATATACAAAAAATATGACCTAATGACATTAGTCACGCGATATATGCAAAACATATTCACATACACGTATATGCAAAATATACAAGTATATACATGTGCGCAAAATAATATGCAAAGTATCGGCATATACATCCAGAAAAATAATTTATTTAACGGGCGCCGTGCAAATATTTATTTAAACCAAATAAATATTTATTTGCGGTGCGCCCGTCAAAAAAATTATTTTTTTGGGTGCGCGCATATACGGTAAAAGCGGTGAATATAGTCCGGTTCATATATGTTTACTAAGAGAAGGATCTAAGTAAATATGACTATATCGCTTGAGAGATATTGTCAGAGAGAATTAACATAGCACATAGTACAGTAGAACCTCGCTTATCCGACCTTCGATTCACCGATCCTCCGCGTTATCCGAAGCACCCAATTCATCCGAGCTCCCCGCGTTAATCGATGTGTAGACTCGGATAATACGGAAAACTCGGATAAAACGCATAAATCAGCAATGCCCACGCGCGGAGTAGTTCGCAAAGACAACTTTGTTGCATAAGCACTTGTACAAGTTTGCTTTATATTGCGAGCTGCAAATACAACAGTGCCGATTTTAGAGTCAATGGTTTAAAGGGGTTGTGTTTACATGAAGTTAATGTTGATTAACTAAATTATCATTATATTTAAAATAAAGTAACTAATAAAGTTAATGTTTATATGGAGCGGTGTTATTTTGAAAAAATATATAATTGTAGTACAAGTTTGAATTGAGTATGTTATCCGTGTTAATCGAGATTTCACTTATTCGACGTACGCTCTCCCCGCATTAGCTCGGATAAAGGGGGTTCGACTGTAGTAGGGAACTATGGCGTTGCCTATGACAATAAGTAACGGATTTATAAGGATTTTTCGTAAATATTGTGGTAAAAATTCTTTAAAAATCGTGGAGTTTTTGTCATTGGTGGCGCTCTAGTTGCTTATTACCATTAGTTATGGGAATTTTTCTTAGATGCCCGGTATTTTTTTTACTATATCCTTCTCTCAGTGTAGCATTGATTGCTACGTTGACACGGTAGAAACTAGAAACCCAGCGCGATAGTCTCCCCGTGAATGGAACCGACATTTTAATAGTTCATTTTGTTTGAGTTTACCTCAATAGAATCATTAAGGTAGTTCTGGCGCTTGACATTCATTTCGCATAAGTTCCAGAAAAGTGAGATAAAATTGCAAATACTTCTCGATGGTATAAAAATCTGGAAGAATGCATGCATATTAAAGGTACTGAAAAGATTCATTTTGCATAATAATAATTGCAAAGTGTTATTAACAAATTGATTTAAAAAAAAAGAAAATTGGTTAACAAATTTCCCGGAAACCCATTTTTTTAAATGAAAATGATTCGTTCATTTTTCTAAATACGTATGAATATTTGCCGATTTTTTAATATTTACTTTGAATTTTTTTTTTATATAGAAAAAAACACAAAAGTCAAAACAATTTTAAAAATCGGAAAAAATTCATACACGTGAGAAAAATGAACGCATCATTTTTGTAATAAAAAAATTAGATTACCGGGTAATTTGTTAAATAATGAATTTTTTGTTTAATTTGTTGATAACATTTTGGACTTATTATTATGCGAAATAAATCATTTCAGTACCTTTAATATGCATGAATTTTTTCAGATTTTGATTGATGATACCATGGAGAAGTATTTGCAATTTTATCTAATTTTTCTCGAACTTACGCGAAACTTGTGGGCCATTGAAATTCCATTATTGAGAGTTCGTCCCGTTCCGTGACTAACACTATTGAGCGGTTTTACTGTGAATCGTATCAGCTGGATACGCCTCTTGTATAACGGTCATCGAGATAAGTACGTATTCTGTTGAAGCATGGTGCTGACGTGCGCCAATACATTTTAAGAGTAAAAGAAATCACTTTTTTTCAGGCCTGGTGGGAAAAACTTGAAAAAAATCTCACTCACGTTCACACGTTTTTTTTACGTCGTAGCGGAAATTTGACAAAGTTTTATAGAGTCTTTTTCACCCTTCGTAGTCACTGTGGCTTAAATGGACCAGGATTTCAACACACTTTTTTTTGCACGTAAATTTTTCGAAATTTTGTTTGTCGTCGTGTACGTTATTTCTCTTAATTTATAAGTACCAAGAAATATTCTAGAATGTTCAATGTATTTTCCATAATTTTTTGGTTCCAATCCGACGTATGGTGTTCAAGTAATTTTCAAAATAGGGTCAATTCGATCTAGCGTGAACATCGCCGATCTTGAGGGAAGTGTGACTACGAAGGGATAGAATATACATTATTTCGGCCCTAAAGAGCTTAAAACAGGCAAGCCTCTTTCCTGCAAGAAAATAATAATGTTTCTCAATTATTCGACACTTTTCTGTATCGAAATATGCGACAAAAAATATCCTGAATGAAACAATTCAGTTTTAAGAGCATTTACACCCAAACATGAAAAAAATGTATGGAACTCTAGTTGACAAACTGTTGTCGTAGGGTATTAACCACCCGTCAAATTTCTACAGAATATTTACATTAAAATTGAATAAAATATATGTAATAAAAAAAAACTGGTGTTCGCCAGTATAGCAAAGCTCTCCTGCGATCTAAATAAAGCTATATCGAGCTACTACATACATACCACTACTGTGCCCCGGCGGGTTAGCTCCCTTAATGCACGTGACTCACGTGCGGTGTGAAAAAAAAAATTACGTAATTTCAGTTGACTTCGCGAATTGTTTCAGACTCCCTGTTGTAATTTTATTTTAGTTTTTTCCTCATTATTTCATAATCTTTCTTGATCCCTAGTGTGAAGTCTCGCACCCGTCTAAGCCCATACCTCCGTCTCCTCGGCCTCGATCGACAAACCTTCTGGTCGACAAATCTTCGTAGTGCATTAACTACTCGTCAAATTTTTCCATAATATTTACATTAAAATTGCACAAAATATATGTATTAAAAAAAAACTGGTATTTCGCCAGTGCAGCAAAGCTCCTCTGTGATCTAACTAAAGCTACACGGAAAAAAATCCTTGGTTGGGTCACCTAACTATTTATTAGTTGGGTATAAATGGGTTACGATAACTATCTGTTTCGTTACAGTAACGACTTAGGTTTAGTTGAATCTACCATTAACAGTTAGTTAACGCGAATAGTGAACACAACTAACACGATTAGTTAGTCTAACTACTAACATAGTATTCAGGATAGGCAGCGAATTTTATAGGCACCCTAACCAACTATAGTTGTTAGTGCGACCACGCTCGGCGCGCGTGTCAGACAACCAACTGAAATGGTTGCAGCAACGAACTGCAGTTGCTGCGAACCCAGACATCACACCGTTATACATGCAAGTCAGTTGATATGTTAATAATGTCGGAAATTGTGAAGGCGTACGAGAGACGAACGGGCTTAATTACTTACTTAATTAATGAACGGATATTCACTTATTGACAGGTAGAGATGGAGCAGATTCGAAAAATAGCAGATTTAAAGCTACACTTTAAAAAAAAAGATGTTCATAACCTACCAATTCCCTTACAGAATCATCCGTATAACTAATTCGTACGATAATGTTCAAGCAGCCGTGAATGTCATGTACAAGGTTAAAAAATATATTTTTCAAGATACGTGTAGCAGAGTGAGTAAGATCGTGGACTACAAATCGCAGGGTCGCAGGTTCGAATCCTCATTATCGACCAAATTATTTATTCCGAGGTTTCAATGGTACGAAGGTAAAAAAACGACAATAAAGCAATTTCCGGTGATAAAAAAGCATTTATGCGGTCGTGCAGATCAATATTTTGTATTAATTGTCTATTAATATTTTTGGTAACCTGTGCTGTTGGTCCAACCAAGTCGCTTGGTTGTATCACGCCAGTAAATTATTGAAGCAGGCAAGTAAATGGCTAATCCAACAATTTCCATAGCAATTAGCCCAGCTAACAAATTACTTGGTCTAGCGAATAGCATATCAACCAACTTAAAATCGTTAACTCAACCAATTTATCGACTGGCGCTCAGAGCACTAAGACAATTGGTTGGGTTAGCTATTTTTTTTGTTAGCCCAACTAATCCGTTTTTTCCGTGTATAACGAGCTCCTTGATACATACCACTACTGTGCCCCGACCGGTTAGCTCCCTTAATGCACGTAACCTCCCTCTTACAAAAAAACTCTCTCTCACCTGTGGACTGAAAAACAAAATTGCGTAATTTCAGCTGACTTCGCAAATTCAGACACCCTTCTTTAATGTTTTTTAAATTTTTTTTTCCTCATTATTTCATAATCTGTCCCGATCCCTAGCGCGAAGTCTAACCCCACACGTCCGTTTCCCCGATCTCCCCGAGGAAGCGGAGTAGACCGGGAGAAGGCAATAACATCGGTACAGGGACAGGCCAGCCGGCCGCTCCTCGACACACTAAATTGCATTCGCAGATGTTCCGACCGTGGCCCAGCAGACGCGCTTCATATGTGCCATGCCTACGAGTTTCCGAGAAGCCTCGCCGCTTCCATAAATAGCTCCCGCATGTAGGAGGTTTCGGCGAGAGATCAGCCGAGGGGGACTACCTGGAATCGTCTGTTCTATAAAGTTTTCTGTACCATCAACCGGGTCTATACTGTACGCCAGTGTGCGAGGCGTATCGAGCCTGGCGCGTGCTCGCGCTATTGAGTCATCCGCGGCAAAGAACTGCTGCCGCTGCCGTTCCCGCTGCCCGATCCCTCTCTCTATATATCCTTCGTGCGATTCCTGCAATCGCGGCACCTAACAGTCTCACTCTATCGCTTGAATCGCTGACACGATTTTCCTACTCTCGGTACAACGAACTCAATGACACTATATATGTGCGGTACGATGAGAGATTAAAGTTCAAGCCCAGCGGCCGCTACATAGTATTTCGTCAAAGATAGTGTATATAGCCCTCTCGTGTACGATTAATGGAAAGGCGATAAGTCGTCGGGAGGTGGTAAATAACGAGAGTGATTCTCAGATTTAGGTGACGTTGAGTTTTTCTTTTTTTTTTTTTTTTAAGTGGAGATTTTATATTTGAAAGACGAGCCGCCCGAGGCCATTAGCCGGAACCGTGAGAGACTAAGGGGAGGGGGTTGCAGCGAAAAAAAGCGTGTGAAGACGACGCATAACGTCGCACACGGAAACGCATCGACGATGACGTCGATTCTGTGAATCACCACTCGTGACTGTGCCGGCCGTGTTTCCTTTTTCCCTCCCCCTCCTTATCGCACAGCGTCATCGAAATAATCTATTCGATTTATTTTAGATGCAGCTGGCGGCTGACGACTTTACCGACGCTGTTGGTATTCTGTGGCTGTAAATCATGAATCGCGAATGCAATTTTCGCGTTTGCCAACATCGATCGAGGCTTTTATCTGTTTTCGAGGCTAAATCCACGAACGGGGTCGTTACGAGTGTGGTTGCTTGTAGCAGGCGAGTGGGGCAAAATGGACCAGACTCCGTCTATTCGACATGGGATTTGTTTATGTTTAGGGAAAGAATTGAGATTTTGTATTAAAAAATAGTAATAATAATTTATGTATCAAAATGCAAATTGGCGAATTTGCAAGAGATATAAAATTGTTTTGCACACTAGGAAAACGACTTCGATAGACTTGGGGAAAACGCCAGTAGAAGAATTCAACGTGCATTCCCTCCAGACGGCACCCAAAACTTTTTTTTTAACTCTAAAATTATTTCATACTTTTTTGAAAGTGAATAATTTTTCACTGGTGGATGTTTTTGTAAATTCTTTTTTATTCTCATTTCGCTCATCTCTATTTTATTTTTAATTTTGCTTTGTATTTTTTTTCTCTTTATTGTGTATTGGATTTTTATGTCTTTTCCACGAGCCGAACTTTAATCCTCGTCTCAGTCAAGTTATTTTTAGAACCTACCGAGAAGATTCCAATGGGCATGCTCGACCGGTGGTGTTTTTTTCATGTATTTTTTTTACATAACGATGTTAAAGTTATGCGACACACCGGAGTCGGTAATTCAAGCTGTAATCAAATTTTTTACGAGTGGCGTTCTGTACGATTAAATGAGAAGTCTCATCGTGAGCGATTATCACCGCGAAGAAAGTTGATTACAGTTTTCGATACCGACCGAGTCGATGCATCGGAGAGATACCGAGGGATGCATCGGATAACGCGGAGGCTCGGATAATCGAAGGTCGGATAAGCGCGATCTTACTGTAAGTCAATGGCTAATAATACAACTTTATTTTGACTAGTTACAATGACATTTGGTACAACTTGCACTTAATTTTAAATAGTGTCTACTAGAATGTCAAGCTTTGGATATTTTTTTCTCATTAATAGTACGTAAGCTCGTATTTTTTAAAATTACTCAGTGACTTTCGTTTGCTCCGAGCATTAAAAAAAAAAAACCTCGAAAGAAGCACGGTTAATCCGCTTACCGGTTAATCCGATCCCGGTTAATCAGGGTTCTGCTCTATCTCTGATTATTTCGTCTCGAGGTCACGTGACTTCCACCTGCTCTTAACCCCAAGGTGACCCCGGACGCCCGAACACTTCACGTCAATATCAAACTCATAATCCCCCCTTCAGTGGCTTAAGTAAAAGTAGTCTGTTTTTCCCCGCTCCCCCTCGTACAGCTCCAGCGATGTTAAGGGAATACGTCACACAACGACATTTCTACTTTTGGAACTAAAAATCACAAGTGTTATAAAGCAATGAATAAGGTTTTTAAAAGAATTTCTAATAATTTTTTCCCCACATGGATTCCGAGATACATGAACTTAAAATTGTGTCAATTAGAATGAGCTGCATACGGCGCCGCGTGAAAAGCAATATTCTTAAAAAAAATATAGATAGATAGATAGATAGAATTTATTAAGTCCTAGAATATCTCCCCTAAGCATTAATGCAATACAGGCAAAGAAAGCAGTGCAGAGTACAACGGCCAGTATTTTGCATACAGAATAAAGCAATACACGTATATACAGGCATATACAGCAATATATGTTTCCAGACTACTGTATTAGAATTTTTTTCGAAAATAACATTACAACATTATTACGAACGCGTTAAAAAAATAAAATCGAGGTGTGCCCATATATTTTTGAAGATATTACGAGTTGAAGGAGCTTCGAACCTGTATACAGTAGAACCGCGCTTATCCGACCTTCGATTATCCGAGCCTCCGCATTATCCGACGCACCCTACTCATCCGAGCCCTACGCGTTAACCCAGGTGTAGGCTCGGATAATACAGAAAACTCGGATAAAACGGATATAGCAGCACGCCCACGCGTGGAGTAGTCTGTAACTGCTACATTGTTACATACGCGGTGAAACTTGTACAAGTTTGCTGCGTCTTTATATTGCGAGCTGTAAATATATCAGTTTCGATTCTAGATGTCAATGGCAGAACATCATGATTTCTCAAAAAAGGAAACAAGTCGTAAATTAACTAATAACGTTAATGTTTATATGAAGTGTGCTATTTTTTAAAAATATAATAGTAGTACAAGTTTGAATTGAGTATGTTATCCGTGTTATTCGAGTTTTCGCTTATCCGACGTACGCTCTCCCTACATTACCTCGGATAAACGGGGTTCTACTGTATGAATAGATACCTGGGCCTCAACCATTGCCAGCAACATACGCCCCATCACCCCCCACCATAAAGAAACGGCGATCTGTGACGTATTCCCTTAACGGTTCTGTCGATCAACATTGGTACGATTAATCGCAACGAAGTAAATTTAACTCGAGAGCCTACGAGTAATTGGCAATAATCGGCTCCTCGAAGCTTATACGCATATCGTTTCGCAGGTACGCATTAGCCTCGACGATACTCGCAATCGTCGTGCGGAGAATAATGCAGGAGCGCGTCGTGTATATAAAAGCCTCTCCTTTACTCTCCTTCGCCGGCTCGTCGAACATTCGATATCTCGTTCCAGCAAGAGCGATTCTCAAAAACTCGTTAAACTCGCTATCGGTAACGACTTACCGGAACTCCGGCGGTGGCGGGACGCGAGATCGCCGAACGAGAAAGATAGAGAAGGAGGGAACAACACGATCGCGCCGGAGACCGGTGCGGCACGGCCGGAGCGAGCGCCCCCGTTGTCGCCCCCCCCCCCTCCCCCGGACATCGACGTCGTCGTTGTAACGCCCGCGATAGCGCCGATTCCGATGAAACGTTTCTCTAACGATTCCGAGACTCCGCCCATTTTTTTCGACGCCTCGGCCACATATTTCGTTGATAGATCGAGAGGGCAATAAATAATTTTTTAAAAAATCAAGCCCCCCCGATACGACTTTCATGACTTTGCGATGTACCGAACAGTCGCTGGGGGGACGAGTGCAGGAGCTGTGATTAACCGTTCGATGACTCCACCAAGAGCTCGAGAGAATTCACCCTGGACATTGATTTATACACTGTATTCGCGAAATCGTTTTTTCATTTTTTTTTTTTTATACCGAACGAGTTGAAGCTGCTGCACCGCAAAGGTGCAGCAGAGTGACTATTGACATCGATCTTATTGGGGTTCGATACTTTAAAATCAACGAGGCCCCCCCCCCCCCCCTCCCGATCGTTTCTCGGTATAATCTGAATATGTCACGCCCAATAGTTGCTCTCGGGTGTGCGTCGGAAAAGAGGGGGGAAAAGGGGGGTGGAGAAAAAAAAAAACTATTGCTTCGGAGAAATGTTGTTCGAGAGGACGGTAGGACGAGGGAGGCGATAGCGACGAGAGTCGAAAAATAAAAGAGTTGTTGCCTCCTGTGAGGTTTGAACTCACGACCCCTGGTTTACGAGACCAGTGCTCTACCACTGAGCTAAAGAGGCCTCTATGTCTGGTGTCGCCGACGGAACGTACAGAAAGAGCACCGGCTAGACGAGACCAAGCTTCCACGTATAAACAGTAACAATTTAATGCTTGACGTATCGGAGTATCTTTTTAACGGTCGATTAATCGATGTATCGATTGTAAATCATTTATTGCTAATGCAAACATTGAAATATCGTAGAATAATAATTATAAGGGCAGAAGGACTTCGGTCGATGGCCCGTTGAGAATACTTGAATGCAAGTAGAATAGATATTAGAAATATATTAATGTATAAATGTAAAAAAAAAAAAATGGTACCGATCGTCAACGCATCATATGTATTGTTAATAAATACACACTTACTACTACTAATAATAATTATAACGTGATTGCGATAGTCACAGCTGAGAATTAAACAAAGTTTGACGTCTGTTCGCATATCCGCTGAGATTCTTCGTCGGTTTCTTGATCCGTATCGATCGACTGCCACTCCCACGCATTCCCGAGGAGCATCGCCGTAACCGATAAAATTATATTGCAGAGCCATCCAATCCAACCGATGGAATTCACGATTGTTCCGATTTCGACGCCGTCGGACCTTGAGTCCTCTCACTGTTATGCATTAATGCACGAGTGATCTCCGCTCTCTCGGAAATTCGATTTTACCGCTGAGACCGAGACGGTGAAATTTTTTGTTGAGCGATCCTATTAACGTTTGACCTTCCTGTGACCCTCGGAGTGGTTTGACAATAGAATGAACGAGGAAACAGAAGGAAAAAAAAACACTTGTTATGACTGAATAATAAATTATCGGGAAGGAGACTCGAAGAGCATCCTTGAATTGTTTTCCTGTCGCATGACCCAGTTTTTAAGAAACGTATTTCAAGAGAGAGAAAAATACGCTGAATCGAGTCTTCCGGGAACTTCCAGGTATCGCGATATCTCGTGAAAGGAAAAAAAAAACTTCCGGATTCTCGAAACTCAGCGATCTACGTATCGAGGAGATAATAACGAGAGGTGGTTCGAGTGTGGTTACACACTCGATAGCTGTAAAACTCGACACGAGACCGCCATCGGCGGACCCGGCAGCCGAGACGTATGTTATTAGTGACGTAGTGTTTTCGTTCGTGGGTATTATTATTATTATTTTAGCAAATCAATTATTGCGTGCCTCATCGACCAGATCATCTTTTATCGTGGGTGCGTGCATTAACGCTCTTTCCAAATCTAATCGGCCTCGTCCATCGACGTCGAGTCGCGATTACAGATGTGAGAATACCGGTACTTCAATTCTCGATAAAAATACCGAAAAAAATATCATGTTTTTACCGTAACTTACAGTAATCTATTTTCTTTAAATTTTGTGTCGGGTAAATACGTTCAGCATTTTTTTTTCTAATTAAAAATAAAAGGACGCGCTTCTGAAATTTTTTTTGCACTTTCGATTTTTACTCAGGAAATCCAAGTGATACCTCTTTATCTAGCCTTTTTAAACCCCGTCATATCCATCGTCTTTTGTATGTCTTGCTGTAGATCACGATAGGCACCTGGGTTTTTCCGAAATGCCATCGGAAAGCAAAGAAATCGTTGTTTAAAAATACCGAAAATCACTCATTTTTGCAATTTTGGCTATAAAAATGGCTGGTAAACTTTTTCGGTAGTTGTCGCTCCGGGACTGTAATTCCATGTATTTTTTCACGCTGATCACGAATCTGACACTTATTTTATTCATAGATGAATATTTGATACCGAAAAAAATGCGTTCAAAAAAAAAAAAATCATGAAATAAAAAAAATTCAAAATGGCATAAAATTGAAACGGTTCGATCGATTTTCGTGAAATTTTAATGGGGTCATCGGTTGATCATATTTCATCTGTGTACGCGTTTTTAGCCCGATTGGTAAAGTATTGCGAGCGCTAGAGTGCGTACAGACATTTTCGAAGAAATTAAAATCGTACAAAAAAAAGAACCTAGCATTTTTCAATGAAATTGAACGTTGACCATTGATCACACATGATGTGTGCAAAATTTCAGCTTGCTCGGTCGAGGCATTCCCGAGATATAGCGATTTGAATTTTTCACGTCTGATTCACACACACACACACATGCATCCGGACATTTTTTCTAAATGTGTGTTTTCGATGTTTTGGAACATTCTGAACACGTTTTCATTGAAATCTGGATTTTTTTTTCGCCATAACAAAGCTTCCTCGAAATTTCTTCGAAAATGTCTGTACGTCCTCTAGAGCTCACAATTTTTTAGATATCGGGCTAAAAACACGTACACAGATGGAATATGATCACCCGATGATCCCATTAAAATTTCACGAAAATCGGTCGACCGTTTTAATTTTATGCCATTTTGAATTTTTTGAATTTCATGATTTTTTTTTAGACGCATTCATTCCGTATCAAATATTTATCTACGAATAAAATAAGTGGCAGATTCGTGATGAGCGTCAAAAAATACATGTAATTACAGTCTCGGAGCGACAACTAAGGAAAAATTTTACCAGGCATTTTTATAGCCAAAATTGCAAAAATGAGTGATTGTGGCTATTTTTAAATAACGATTTCTTTGATTTTCGATGGCATCGGGAGAAAACCCAGGTGCCTATCGTGATCTACAAGACATACACAAGACGATGGATATGACGGGGTTAAAAAAGATAGATACAGAGGTATCACTTGGATTTCTTGAGTAAAAATTGAAAGTGCAAAAAAAAAAATTCAGGAGCGCATACTTCCATGTATTTTTTCGCGCCAAGCGCAGATTCGACTAAGTGAAACGTGACGATGGAATATATTTTAACGCGTTTACCCTGAATCGGCCAGCCGTTTTGCATAAAAGTCTAAGACGTTGACGTTGAAAAAAGTTGTAAATTGAAATTTTCATATCTCTTCCTCATAAAAGTTGAAAATTGATATTTTCATATCGCTTCCTCATAAAAGTTGAAATTTGAAATTTTCATATCGCTTTCTTATAATGTTCCTTTATTCGCGAACCTTCCTCTATGAGGAAGCCAAGAATACAGACAATGCTTCCTCATAGAAGAGAAAGCGATATGAAAATTTCAATTTTCAACTTTTAAAAATATAATGATAATTTCGTTAATCATCATTAACTTCATATAAACATAACCCCTTCAAACCATTGACTCTAAAATCGGAACTATCGTATTTGCAGCTCGCAATATGCAGCAAACTTGTACAAGTTTAAGTGCGTATGCAACAAAGTTGTCTTTATGGACTACTCCGCGCGTACGCATTCCTGTTTAACCGTTTTATCCGAGTTTTCCGTATTCTCCGAGCCTACACCTCAGTTAACGCGGAGAGCTCGGATAAATTGGGTGCTTTGGATAACGCGGAGGCTCGGTTAATCGAAGGTCGGATAAGGTTAATCGAGCTTCTACTGTACCTTCTTCAGGTCGATATTTTTTCTTTACCAGAACGGTAATTTTTCAATTGGGAAAATACGCGATGGCGATGTTAAAAATCCGGTAAAAATACCGTACGAACTTACCGCATGCATCTCAAGTAGCGATTAGCTCATGATTCCAACAGAGATTGAAGGAAGCCGCGTCGAGAACGCTGTTTACGCTGGGAAAAAAGGCTCCCTCCCGCCGGCGTGTAGAAATCGATATCGCGCAATCGAAACCGAAAATATAACTTGTCTCAACTCGCGGGAGATCAAAGTTTACCTCTATTCCTATTTCATCGTATCGTTGCAAAGAATCGTGGAATTGCGCCATTGAGTCGAGTGGCAAGATTCGTCTCGAGTGCGGTTGGAAATCAAGACCGGGAGGGCGAATGTGTGTACAACGGGCGGAGGTTCGCGCGTTCCGTGCGAGAGCGCGCTCGGGTGCCGCGTGAAGTGCGCCGCGATTCTCCGGCGTGTGCTGGTGGGGGCTAACGAGCGCGCACAGTCATCGGCCTCACAGTTGCGATTTTCTGAGAATTGTTGACGGGCTCTACGTACTATTTCGAACCGATCTCGAATGTTTCTCGGAAGCTATCGCCGGACACGCAGGTTAATTCAGTCGCGGTGGTGAGACAACGGTAAGTACTTCGGCAAAGCATCGTCTGACCGAGCTCCGAGAGATAGTGAGGGACCGCGGCTCGACAGTACCGCTTCGTTCTCGTTAATCTCCAGTGTATACATGTATATACGTACAAGAGCCGGCGAATACGTTCTCTCTATACATAAAGCTTACACTCAGCTCGACAAATAATACATCACTATTTCGAGAAGGATTTAGCAAGAGCTCTTGTACTTACTGCAAGTTTAATCGATCAGCAAATGACTCTCGTTAGTCCACCGCTTTCTGGAAGTTATTATAATAAATCTTTATTGTTCGTTATAGATACGTAGTATGTGCCCTGGGGAAAAAAACTACAAAAATCTATGCCATTTCAACAATATATTATGTCTTTCTACAATAAAACATAAAAGATCTACAACTCACTCAATTTTTTAAAAGTTGTACTTTAGCGTAGAAAATTGATAAAAACTTCTACAATAAGCTACAACCATGTACAACACGAAATAGTTATTTATAGTGTTTCATAAAAATTATAAATATGTATGACAAATTACTACTGTCTACGGCACAATTCGGACACGAATGGAAAGCGAAAAGGTGATGGCGTATTTTTTCGTAACGTTTCATAGAAATAACAACTTTCTACAAAAAAGTACGACTTTCTACATCATTATAGACTTGGATCGAAAATGGAAACAAGTAAAGCATGATTACTTGTCATTTTTAGTAGAAACTACAACTTTTTCCGAATCACAACAATATTTTACAACTTCGGTGAACTGTCCGAAGAAGTATAAATGGTGTAGGACGTATTTTTTTTGTATCTCCTCTGCTTTTTTTGCAACGCACGCATGAGAAGTGTTTATTCTCGCGTCTGCCGCGGATCTGTGATGGGCGTTTTATAGCGAGGCATACTGTAATGACGCGGCGCATGCGCACATTGGCCCGATTTTACTTCTCTCACGGAAATTTACTTTCGGGCCGAGAAGTAAGAGAGTAGTTCTTACGTCACCCTCGGCACGCACGGCTGTAGCGATTTTCCTACATTTGTTACAAAATAAAATATTATACAATCCTAATGCGGTATTGCGTGAAAACTGTGACGTGGGTCGCATTCGTTCCACAGGAAATTTCACCGCACTCGTATCGCAAAGTACTATTTCTTTGTTTATATTTTTTAACGATAATTTCGTTCGGCCGCGGCAGTGGTTACGATATCTTGGCACACGTTTCCCCGAACTCAATCGATATCAACGGGGGAAACATTATTTTCTACGCCGAGATAGAGAGGAAGAGAGAGGGTTCAATGTTCGGTACACGGAACAGTTAATCTCGTTACCGGGAATATGTCGAAGCCTGCGGGCTGTTTGAGCGGTCGGAACCGCCTGCAGATTCAATCGAGCGGATCGTAATTGAATCGCGGTTGATCGCAATCGCCATTACGTTCTGCTTCTATTTGTTCTATTGTTGGGTTTTCTCTATAAAAATAATAAAAACATTGTACAGTATTAGTCCATTTCCATGTCAAATTTGCGGTCGATACCTCCATGTTTATTTGAATTATACCGTTTATAGTAATTAAAAAAAAACTCAAATTCCCCTAAAATCTGATCGATTGGGTAATAGATTTCGGACAAATTCAATATCAAAGTTCTTTGATTGTAGTATTTAATTTGTATGCAGTTGTAGAATAGAATAGAATAGTGTTGATTTATTCGTGTCCTGAGGTAAGCCCCCTAAAGACACCGTGCCCAAAAAATACGGCGGCTGACAACCAGAAAAAACATCGCGACAGAAAAAGCCGAGAACGAAGGAAATAACAAAAAGTTAAACTTAAAGGAACTAAACCATAAAAAAATTAAAAACAACTGAAGATAACTAACTACCTCCCCCCCTCCCACTCCCCATCCCCACCCATCTTAGTGAGCAACAACTTCCGGAAATCAGCAACGAAGTCTTGTCGTCGCAGCTCCGAAGAGAACACGTTCCAGAACGCGCAGCAGAGACAGCGAAGAAACCGTCAAGAGTCCCCGTCCGGCAAAATGGCACATCCCAGTCACCCAGTTGTAGGACAATGGCTCAGAATTCACGCCAATTAGAGCTACCACAGATTTTTTTCAAAATGTTCAAAATCGACTAAAATCTTGAGCAAAATTTCGTACATCCCTCGTGCGAAACACTTTTTCTAACTCGTGTGATTACAGCACTCGCCTTCGGCTCGTGCTGGCAAACTCACACTCGTTAGAATAGTACATTACTCCACGAGGGCGAAAAAACGTTTTTCGCCCTCGTGGAGTAATGTACTATCTTTCTCGGTATATCGATTAGGAATTGATCATAATAATTTGAGACAAACTACATTTAACAGGCTGGCATGTAAAAAAATTCCATTGATTTTTGCTTAATTACAGGAGGAGCCTTCATGTCGTAAGACTTTTTTTTATATTCGGAATATTCGTGACAAAGGTGGATGAAACGAAGTACGAACAGAGTAAAAATATCAGAAACAAAAAAGGCGAAGCGGCTAATGGCATTGATTGATCGACGAATTGAATAAATTGAACTAAACAGATATTAATTAAAAACGAACTATCGAATTTAGCGATGTAGAGAACGATCAATCATTTTCGCTGAGTCATCGAGAGTGTAATTTTCGTTTTTTGCTTTCCCGCGCCACGATACTTTAACCTGGCTTTTTTGAAAGCTGATATTGACGGATGTCGCAATTGGCATAGGGTCACGAACGGACATATGTCGTTCGAGATTTTTTCAGGACAAAAACCCGCTCGTGTGGGTAACCACGATAGAATATTCTATGTGAAGGATTTTTCTCTCTGTGTGACGTTATTGAAATGACAAAAAAAAATATATACTGCTTCCTAAGCGGTATGGGAGGAATCGATAACTGCCGATATACATTGAGAAAAAAAATTGGTTGGATTAACCAAAAGTCGCGGTTACATACGTTCAAAGCTGTTATTTGTTTGGTGTAAATAAAGCATTGTTTTGTTAAACGATTATTTGCTTCAATTTATTGAAAAATTTTAGATTGAAATTAACATTTTTGTTGAACCAACCAAATACACCTTTGAACGTATGTCACCTTGCGTTCGTTTAATCCAACCATTCCTTTTTCTCAGTGTACGGCGCTAATACTAGTGCTAGTGCTATAACTGGTCAATAAAATTAGTCCTATCTTCTACTATTGTATAAAGAGCACATATGAGGTCGGCACGGGCTTTGAAAGCGGTATCAATATTGAACAATAGAGGTGTCGTTGTAGATCAGTGAATAAAACAGACTTCACAAAATGCAACCCGATATAATACGGTATTGTAATGGAATTGATATTAACCCTTCACGTACCGGTGTCTCGCTCAGCAAGAACCTAGAATTTGCTAAGACGCAACCTTCGACCGATTCGAGTAACAAGTTAACGTGCTAAAAAAAATCTGAAAAAATCCACAAATGTACCTTGAAGTGTTATTTTTTTGGTAACGCAGAAGAAAATTTATTACGAACACTTCTATCGTTTTTATGCTTAAAAGAAGGCATGGTCATTTGCGATTGGCAAAAAGTCTCTAGTACCTGAAGGGTTAACGATCTTGTAATAACAGTAGCTTTGAAGGTCTCCCACTTGATAATTCACAACAGCAGATCGGGGAAGCTGATCAACATAATTCCAGGACCAAAACGGTTTCCTGTTATCGGAAATGTGTTAGCATTTCTAATACCAGAAGGTAAGAGCCAAATATCCGATGTTAGCAATGATTACGTTTATAATTTTGTTATTTAACTTGAACAATGTCACAATTGCTTCTTAATTGCTGTACAAAAAAAACATCAAACAGGTTAATACAATTTTGTTCACTTATTTTTTATTTAGACGAATTATGGACTTTTATGATAAAATGGGTGACGATATACTATCCGATTTTTTAATTCGGGATAGCCCATATTCGGTCGTTTTAATTTATTACCCCAATCCTTTTCGTATTGATGATCTCGGCAGATTTTCAGTATTTCATCCCGCGTAGAAAAAAGTCGTATGGGAAAGTGTATAAAATTGAGTATGGGTGGAATATGGGGAATAGTACGGTAACGAATATTGGGTGGATTATAATCTGAATATGGGTTTTGTTCAGTTCCCATATTCATTCCATACACTTTTCCAGACTCTTTACCAGTCATCGCGTACAGGCTCAAAAAAATGTTGTGTAGTCAATTCCATACTCTTTTCCAGACTCTCTCCGAACCATCGCGTATAATCCTGAAAAAATTCCTATTGTACGCGGTTGGTGGGAAAGAGTCTGGAAAAGAGTATGGGATAGATAGACCGACAATTTTCGAGGCTGTACGCGGTGGCTGGCGAAGAGTCTGGAAAAGTGTATGGGATGCATTTGGGAACTGAACAAAACCCACATTCAGATTATACTCCACCCAATATTCTTTCCCGTACGATTCCCCATATTCCACCCATACTCAATTTAATACACTTTCCCATACGACTTTTTGTACGCGGGATGTCATTTTTTAGGCACTTGCTACCAGTAAAAACACATAAGTAAAGGCTTCTGATACGACCATCTTCATTCATGGCTAAATACAGGATTTTTGACGAACGATG
This sequence comes from Ichneumon xanthorius, assembly GCA_917499995.1. Taxonomy (NCBI): domain Eukaryota; kingdom Metazoa; phylum Arthropoda; class Insecta; order Hymenoptera; family Ichneumonidae; genus Ichneumon; species Ichneumon xanthorius. Next base: position 17,457,064 of record OU824207.1, read on the forward strand.
GTAACTTTCACGCTTAGTAACATGTGCGGAAAATCCATAACTATGCCTTAAGGTGATGCGACTATGTTTGTATATCACAAAACATGTGAAATCCGCTTTTTCTCGGATGAGTGAAATAGATCGGAACTCTTCATTCAAAACCAAATTTTTTGCGGAAGTGGAAAAGAATGGCGGTTTGTTAGAAACAGTGCGATATTTCGAAAAAATATCTGGCAGATGAAGTTTATTGCTATCAACTTCATTTATCGATTTAACGTTGGGTGATAAATTTTCAATCAATGCTATTAAAATGTTTAAGAAAAAAAATGGCTTTCCAAGATTATTAGTGACCAGCGAGGATTTCACATCACAAAATTACACCGCCTAGACTACAAATCTCGAGTACAAATATTCCGGTGTAAGAATGTATTAAAAAAATGTAGATTATAAAAATTGCCCAAAAATGATGACAAACGAAAAGACCTAAGAAAAATATAATTTAGCCATTTCCAGAATCTTTCCAGTAAAAGCACCTTTCCGTCGGACCCTGCGAGGAGACGAGACAGTTTTATCATCGCGTTTTTCAGCGCGTCCTTTTCATCGTCGCTTTCCATCGACTCTAGAATAAGAACATTTACGTTGAAACGTGGGTTCTATGTTATTTACGTTAACGGTATATAGAACATCGAAGAATTTGGCACGAGTACGAGAGTGTGTCTAGCGTGAGCATAGTAAAAAAAAGTAATAAAAAAATAAAAGTTGGACAACCGTCAAATATTGTATCTCGTCGCGACGAAAATCTCGGAACGTTTCGCGTGTGTTCGAAGGTCTTTCCCGTCTAGATCGGCAACGACATAGTGACGGATGGTTTTGTGTGCGAGTCGGAAAGACCGAACGAGGCTCACGCGCCCGCTCGCTTGCGAAAACAAATTTTCCCCGACGTAGTTGTAGCACATTACTCGAGCTATATTGTGGTATAGCCCACACTATACTATATATACTACATAGCGTATATATCAGTGAAAACTACGTGGAAAGCAATTTACCGATCGGTCTACCGAGAGGTGTTCTGGCCCGCCGACACTTTAACGAGCCATCTGAGAGAGTGCGTCATCGTGTTCGTCTCCCAGAGAATAATTAGCCCCATCGGCAGTCGGACGTATACTGCACTATAGAGACGGTAACGAAGATGCCGGGAGAGCCTCGATGGCATCTTGGCAGAGTGTCGTCCACTTCGTATCGACTACTCTGGCGTATTCGCGGCGCCATTTATATTTAGAGACTTTGGAGGAAAACAGATATATATCCGCGTCGTGGACGATAAAGTCTGACGAGCTCTCAAAATATCGGAGTGAGAGAAATAACGAGGGTTCGTCGAGACGTTTGAGCTATCGGTGGGTAGAAGTAATGTTGGCTCATGTGGCGCGCGCAGCAGACCCGTAGACGCTCACAGGTAGAGAGGCGAGTGGTAAACGTAACGGGTCATTTGACCGTATTTTTACCATTAATAAGCTGTAGACGACAGCTCCCAAAATTACCACTTTGGTCACAAAGCTACATTTTAGTTTTCATTTTTGTGATGGTAAAATTATGAAAAAACAACGCGTCCGATATTTTTGCATCTATATAGATGAATGTCATCAGTTTGTCGGTAATTTGACGACCGAAATTCGTGACCGGTATTTTTACATCATGAAGTTATGATAAAAGGAGTTACGTCAAAATACACTGATAAAAAAGTACAGTTGAATCAACTAAGATTCGGGCAGGGACGTTCAAATAAATATTTAGTTGATCGAACAAAATATTTTAATGACTCAAAAATATTTTTGTGTAATCACCCGACAAATTGTTGAACTAACAAATTTTTTAGCTGCACCAACAAAATATTTAGTTGAACGTCCCTGCCCGAATCTTAGTTGATTCCGTATTTTTTTGTCAGTGTACGGTAAAGATACGTTATTTTACCGTCAATTTTATCGGAAATTAAAATCCGGGCATTTTTATATGTCAACTCTCGGAAAGCTAACGACACTTCAACACGACAACTCCATTCTATCAAATGCACATATATATCAAGCCAACCGACCCAAACTTTAAGTACGTTGGACCATCGTTTGGTATGGGAATACTGAAAACAATTCAATTTAATTTGTACTTTTTCGGCTGAAAAAAAGTGTACTTTACAGAAATAAATAATTATTGGAGATACAACTAAATCTTACGGTCAATCAAATTGTACATTTGGTTCGCCTCCCGTGACTGCAGAGTCTAGTTGATTCATACCAATTTTTTTTTTTTTTTTTTTTTTGCGACATCAAACCTTTTCCTAAGCTTGGCGGTGGACGACGTCAACGTGAAACTGGCGTGACGATATTAAACCGCACGAGATACGCAGACTACCGGCGATCGTCTACGTCACTCAGCCTTACGTCGTGACTTTCCCCGACGTTGAAAATTCGATGGAACGTTCGTATGTCATTGTCCAACCGGACGTCCTGAGGATAGCGGTGGACGACGTCAACGTCAAACTGGCGTGATGATGTTAAGGTAGTACTAGCGGACAGCCTGAGCCCACGTGTGAGTTCAGAGAGAATTAAAAGACAATTGCGAACACTTCTCGACGGGATAAAAATCTGAAAAAAAATCGAGCATATGGAAGGTGCTAAAAAGATTGATTATGCATAATAATAATTCCAAAATGTTATTAACAAAATAATGAAAAAAAAATTTCAACGAATCCCCCGGCAACGTAACTTTTTGTTCATATAAAAACAATTTGTTAATCTTTTTGAATAAGTATAAATTTGTTCAGAATTTTGTGTAATTTTTGAAAGTAACGTTTTTTATTAACTAAAACGTGATTTTCAAAAATTACACGAAATTCTGAAAAAATTCATACGTATTCAGAAAAATTAACAAATCGTTTTCATAAAAAAAAGTTAGGTTGCCGGTTGATTTGTTGAATTTTTTTTTTTTTCATTAATTTGTTAATAACATTTTGGAACTTTCAACGACGTTGAAAATTCGATCGACGATTCGTATCTCCTTCAAGTCAACATCCGTCCGCCTTATTCTGACCGACCCACGCAAAAACAAGTCTCGGGAAAAACGCCAATAGCGCGTATTTGGATCCTTTGTTACTTTTCGCTTATGTACGTCTTTCGAAATAGTACATTCGAGAGATTGCAGAGGGAGTGCAGGACGAGGATCCTGCACAGGAAAAATACAAAAAGTCGCTTACGCTGTTTGGTGCACGGAACATACGTATTTTGCTTCCTCATAGAGGAAGCTTTGTGATGGTGAAAAAAAAAATTTCGAGATTTTAATGAAAATGTGTTCAGAATGTTCCAAAACATCGAAAAATCACATTCAGAAAAAATATCCGGATGTGCGTGCGTGCGTGCGTGCGTGCGTGCGTGCGTGCGTGCGTGCGTGCGTGCGTGCATGTGTGCGTGTGCGCGCGCGCGCGCGCGTGTGTGTGTGTGTGTGTGTGTGTGTGTGTGTGTGTGTGTGTGTGTGTGTGTGTGTGTGTGTGTGTGTTGTGTGAATCGGACGTGAAAAATTCAAAACGCTATAACTCGAGAACGCGTTGACCGATCAGGCTGAAATTTGGCACACATCATGTGTGATCAATAGTCAACATTTGGTCGAATAAAGGAACCTTATGAGAAAGCAATATGAAAATTTCAACTTCTAACTTTTATGAGAAAGCAATATAAAAATTTCAATTTTCAACTTTTATGAAGAAGCGATACGAAAATTAGAAATTTCCGCTTTTATGAGGAAGCGATTTGAAAGTTTCAATTTTTTTTCATAGTACCGTACGGAATTATTATTAATATATTTCTGTCTTCGATGTTCCGCACAGTAAAAGAAGTAGAAGCATGCGACGTTGGATATCTTGATCGCTACCCAGAAGAAATACGATACTTGGCATCAGCGAAGAGTCCGACACTTTTATAACTGGCTAATTGTTATTAATTAACAAGAGATGAGGTAGATTCCATACCAAAAGAATGGAATGGAGAATTAACTATGAACGAATTAAAACCAACGTATAGAGACATACCTTAACGACAGAAGGCTCGTTGCAGACACAGATCATCTATGTTAAGGCAAACTTAACTCTGGACAAAAAACTTTGTTCAAGCTTTCTGATACAGTTTTAAAAAATGCATGCCTATTCCCATAGAGACAAGCGCCATGAAAAGTAGCAATATTGGCGCAATATTTGCGATATGTGCAGCACACACGGAGAGATGAATATGGGGATAATCTGTCAACTTCACATAGCAATCGAGTAATATTCCGGTCCTCTGGCGATTTACGCCATACGTAGCTATGTTTTTACTCTGCGTGTGGTGTTATGTACTAGACGAAATATAGGAATTATACCAATGCTCTGGTCTCTCTACATTTTCGTAATCCTCTCAATACATCTTGAGAACTATGTTAGCCGGTGCCGTGGAAAACGATCAGAAAAATGAGTGATCGTACGACGAATCATGAGTTCCTTTCACTATTTGAAATTTAGGGAAGAAACGCATTGAGAGTAGTTTAACAGTACTTATAATTTTGGCAGCGTTTTCCGGTATGTATTGAAATCAGGTATATATAGAGATGGCGATGTATACAATCATCCGTGTTTATATGGACGAGCTTACGCGTTTAGTACTCTTAGATATGCGTGCGATGGACGCGTCCAATAACAATGGAAATTATAGCGAAACGGTATGGCGAAATTCCCTATACAGTTGCGGCCGCTCGTACTCCTCGCTCCTCCAATATTTCGCTCAGTTCTCGGCAGAGGTACCCAGGAAGCGTCTGGACAAAATTGTGTTAAAGAAGAAAGTTTCGTGAAATTATTAACGAAACGATAACATTTATGTCTTTATTAATAACTAACAAATGAAGCTGTGGTTATATTGTCGTATCGCGTTGCAATTATTCGGGCAATTCTGTGCAGTTCCATCTTTACATAGCCGTAGGCCTTTTGTAATGCAATACAGTTTATATTTTGCATGTTAAAAGGCGACACTGTGTAGTGTTTATAATTTATTGTGAACTGATTAATATAAGACTCAGTTGAACAGATTCAACGGTGGTTATTTTTATCTAACGAAATGGTGGATATAAAAATAAATATTTTGGATACAAAAATGTCTGTGTAAATTGTAATTTCTTGAAAAACCGTCATTTTCCTGTTTTCCCATAATAATTAGTAATTAATAATAACTCTTAAGGTAAAAAATAAGGTCTTTACCTATATAAATAGGTATTACATCAATTTAGATAAAGAAACATCGCGGAAGCTGCTTTATTTAATGAGCATGGCATTTTTAACTCCCGACTGCCCGCTAGGGCAAAAAGACGGGAGTTATGCGTTTCACGGCGATCGCGGGACTTTGCGCGTTTCCTTGGTATCCAGTGTTCTCCGAATCGATAAAAAATCTCTTGACAAAATTTTGCAAGTAGTTTCTTTGAATCGTGGTCTGTGTCTTTTTTTAGGTTTTGTTACGATGCGATGCGATTTCACAGAGATAAAGACTTTTCGGAAAAAATTGTGTTTGTCCATATCGAAATTTCAGCGAGATATGCCGCCATCTTTTGCCTTTTCACCGCGTATCGCAGCTAATTTCACAGTGGCTCAATGCACGATCTCCCGAACACTATATACATACTGTGATTTTTTTTTTCATTATGATTTTTTTAAAATTAATTTTTATTTTATGATTACGGTGTTTTTATAATTACGGTGTTTCGTGCGTGATCAGTGTGTGAATTAACTATATTCGGTGTAAAATAATAAGTAAGGTTAAGTGCGTAAAAAAAAGAGGTTGAAAAATTCTCTAAAACTCTGAAATACTTGACAGAAAGAGCTTGAAAACTACTAAAAAAAAAAAATGAAGAATTTGATCGATAAAACAATAATTCTTTAACAAAGTTCATCGAAGTCAAAATTGTTCCAAAAAACAAAAATTTGTTTTTTTTTTATCGTGGCTGATACATTGCATGGCTGGCACCGAAGTAATTGCGCAAGGCTTTATTCTGTTTGCAACAAAAATTCTTTATGGTCGAGTTATACAAACTTCCATTACTGCTCTAATGCAGAAGTTACAGAATTCAGCAAACTTTTAATACACCGACCATGAAAAATCATAGTACGAAGGGAATGAGGCACTGCGCAGTAACTTTGGTTCAACAGGGCAATCGACAGATACGACATGTAACAAATTGGAAAAAGATTGGCTTCGATGAACTGTATTACAGAATCTTTTTGCTTTTTTTTTCTTTTTATACACCGACCATGAAAAATCATGTTACGAAGGGAATGAGGCGCTGCGCAGTAACTTTGGCTCAACAGGGCAATCGAAAGCTACGGCATACAACAAATGGAAGAAGATTATCTTCGATAAACTGTATTACAGAATCTTTTTGCTTTTTTTAATTAAATTTTCTATCTATCTATTTCTATGTTTATCGCAACAGTTTTTTTTTCTAATTTTAAGCTACCGTGTAATCTCTCGAAATTAAAAAAATGAACCATGTTCATATTAGACAAACTCACCTACAGGCATGATAAAAAAAACGACTTGAAAAAATCTTACAAAAAGATTGAAATAATTAACGATAAAATATTAATTTTCACGGAAGCTCCCTCTATTATCTATAATAATAATAATAATAATAATAATAATAATAATAATAATAATAATAATAATAATAATAATAATAATAATAATAATAATAATAATAATAAAAGTCGGGAGACGTCTCCGGCCGTTTCAACGCTTTTCAAGTGCACGTACCAAGTCCCTATGTGACACGGCCGGAGACGTCTCCCGACTTTTATTATTATTATTATTATTATTATTATTATTATTATTATTATTATAGATAATAGAGGGAGCTTCCGTGAAAATTAATATTTTATCGTTAATTATTTCAATCTTTTTGTAATATTTTTTTATCACTTTATTTTTTCTATTTTTTTTATATACGTTTTTTTCGGTTTCAATAGGTAGAAGAATCCAGTACGGTAATGGAATATAACCTAAACGAGCGCGTGAATATAGAAATACCCGTGTGATGAATTTGACCACACGATATGGACATTTTCATAGGATCTGTAGCGAATTGAGCATAACATGTATGGAGACGATTCCCTGAGGGTAGCGGTGGACGACGTCAACGTCAAACAGGCCTGATGATGTTAAAACGCAAGAAATACGCAGACTACCGGCGATCGTATACGTCACTCAGCCTTACGTCGTGACTTTCAACGACGTTGAAAATTCGATCGACGATTCGTATCTCCGTATCTTCAAGTCAACATCCGTCCGCCAACTTCTGGCCGACCCACACAAAAAAAAGTCCCGGGAAAAACGCCAATGGCGCGTATTTTGATCCTTTGTTACTTTTCGCTTATGTACGTCTTTCGAAATAGTACATTCGATAGATTCTCTCTCTCTCTCTCTTTCTCTCCCTCTCTCTCTCCGATTCGTCTGGCAATGATCGACGCGGCGCATTATTATTACTTCGCGTTCCGGGAAAGCGATATTATTTCGACGCCAAAATTCTCGCAACGTCGGCAGCGTTTTTACAATGGATTCCTCACCTTCTTTGGCATTTCGAGGAGGATCGCCCGACGCGCCGATATCAGTGACGCATGGCGTGACTATTAGTTCGGAAATAGAATTAAATTCCTTCGAGGTATCTTTTGACTTTTATTTTTTTGTTAGTTTCTTTTTTTAGATTTTTTATTTTATTTTTTTCCGGAACGGGGCACCTGCTGATGCATACAGTCCGCCGTCAAAAAACATCACTGTGACTCAGACCACTTGTTTCCTCGTTCATTCGCTCACCTCGGTTTAAAGAAATAGGCCTTATGCTAATTGATGCAAATCGGAACGATCGAATGAAGAGATCATCGAAGAATTTTTTTTTTTTCCTTTTCGAACGTTTCCTGGAAGCGGAAGAATTCAAGCTGCCCGCATGTTGCCGGATGGACCCCATTCCTTATGGTAATTTAATTCAAGCTTACATGTTAATCTGATGTATGAACAAATTTTAGATTCAAAAATAATAATTCGAGTGATTGATCGTTCCGGAAACGGTTATTCGGTCATTCGGCGAAGATTTAAACTCTCGTGAGGCGGGAATTTTTTTTTTTTTCATCTCGTAGTAAAATGAGAATAAATAGGAAGGTCCGTTGGGGAGCGTCGCAGTTCGTCGGCCGCGTGGACCGGCTTCTTCGGTCGCTCTCGCGCAATTGCCGCATTGCACGGACCGACAAAGAGATGGATTATCACGTGGTTCTCGGTACGCAAGGACAAAAAGGACCACGATGCCGAGAGACGATCGGTCAGTCTCGGCGAGAGAGAGAGAGACGCGTTGCGAAGAAGAGCGGATCATCACAAGGCTTGCGGAAGATCACGATTCCCTGTAAACGGGTCCGAAACGAGAAAACGAGCGGGAGGGGCGGAGGGAGCTCGGCTTCTCGCTGCGTTGCGTCCGGCTATGTTGTTCGCCCAAACGGACAGTTCGACCGGTCTCTGAACTCCGAGGAACTTTTCGTCGACCTCCCCCCTCGACCCTCCGACTCTTCAACCGGAATCACGTAATGAGCATTGCAGACGGGCAATGGGTTGCGCGCCGATTTCGGAGATTTCTTGAGCGAAGGTTTCGGGAAATACGTGATGCGTTGTGCGTTCGATTTTTATACACTGTCTTTTATACCTCTGCGACCTCTGCGATTAATCCTGTAATCGTCAAACCACTTTTACGTTGAAAATTATACATTTATGAAACTGCTTGATAATTTTTCCTTTTGAGAAATTATGTTTTTTTAATTTTTCCATGCAAGTAAAAAAAAAAAGTTTGATGACATTTTGCTTCGATACCACCTCCCCCCCCCCCGTCGCCTCACGACATCGCGATTTTTCAACCGGAATTTTTAATGTTTGTTTAATTTAGTGACAAGTTTCTCCTTTTACATAATAATTAAAATATTAACGGATATGCATACATTTTTTCAAAAAGGTGCAAACATGTTGAGTTTTCTTGGGATTGTTAATAAACTAATAAATCAATATGTTTCGTTAATCCACACATATGAATATTATGAATTGTCGAGAGGGAGGCAAATATACGTGTGCCCGAAGCGAAGGTGCTCTCGGGTGCGGGGCCGTAAGTCATCGGCCAACGATTCCCGCTTCGTCCCTCCCCCCCTCTCTCTCCCTCTCTCCCTCTCCCCCTCTCTCCCTCTCCCCCTCTCGCCCCTCTCCCCTCTCCCCTCTCTCTCTCTCTCTCTCTCTCTCTCTCTCTC